>BPLQ01004855.1:0-155306 GCA_021605075.1 Caerostris darwini
GTTAAGCCCAGAGTTTTCTGAATGCTAACTCCACTTTTCATATACCTCTGAGAAAGTGGCTGTGAAGAATAGTGCTAATATTGCAGGATTAACTAACTAATAATCCATCAGGACTTTTGCTTTTAATTCTGTAACAATCCATCCATGTCACGTACTGCCAATGACACATGTTGCAAATTTTCTCCATTAAGCCAAATGACGCATAGCAAATATGAGTGGCACAACATTGTCTTTGACAGCAGATTGATAACTTCGAAATAATATTCATACATCTTTTTTTTAATCAAAGGAGTAATATCCCTTCTTGGAATTTCAAAGTTAGTTCACCACATGCATAAAATAAACTGCTTCGATGATTAAGCTGCCACTCAAAGGATTTGGCAATCTGTTAGCACAGAAATAAACACTTGGATGGAAAATAACGACGAGTTGCTCACTGCTAATTAGTATAAACACCTTTCTAACTTGACGCGTTTGTCTATATTAAATGGAAGGGACTTAGATAAATGATGCGCCGAGATGATCACGTTCGATAGACTTGTTTCGACAGGGCGGACGGGTATTTGATATCTTTATTAGAGTTTGCAATATAATTCATTGTTGAGGCAAACCTTCATTTAAAAAAACCACAAGTTGCAACAGACATTAATAATTTGCATAGTCTTTCTAATATAGACATAAAATTACAAAAAAAATTAGCTCTGTGGTTAATTTTTGTGGTTATATTCTGTTTTAGCATTGTATAATACATAAAAAACAACTACAGATATCCCTTTAACAAACTCACTTTCGACCAATGATACCAACCAAAATATTTGGTCATTTTATACAATTATAAAGCTCTAACAACAGTAATTAATGCTGGAAATTAAGCAGCATGCTAAACATACTTTAAAAATATATACTTGGAAAACTGTTTGAAAAATAAATCACGGAGAATATTATCAGTTTACAGAAATTATTAGTTTTATAGTTACGTGCGCTGTCATCTGTTAAAAAAATTAGGACTATTACACCCCTGAAAAGCGAAGAAATTTGATTTCTAATTTTCTCTGAAATCACATAGACTCTGCCAGTGTGTTGACATATATACAACCTCCAACAATATGTATATATACTATAAAACATCCAATCCTGTACTATTACTCTTTTTCTAGGATGTGGTGATCCGTGGTTCTACCTCGATGAATGAACATTGAGCTTGTAAAAACCTTGACTTATTAGAGGCTCGCCCGATACTCTTGTGGACTTTCCAAAGTCAATAGTACTGCAACATGCTTATTGGACTTTCCTGTGTGCAAGAGTTAGTGTAATGTAAATAATATCCCTTTTAAACATACCTCTTTCAAACAACTTTTTGAAAACAGAAATCTTCGAAATTCTTTTTTATGTAGCAGTATGATGAACAGGCTTGCTTCGCAAAGCTGCTGCTTTCTGGTTATGCTTCGATATATTGAAAAAAATTATCTTTATCTGTGATTATAGCTTTTGGACGACATTTACCAAATTTTTTATCCAGTGTCCATTAATTTTATCCGTAAACTTGACACGACGCTAAAAATTACTTCCATGATTAACATTATATCAATTTGTCACCCTAAACATTACTTCCATTCATCACCTTATTCCATCATTGAAACATTGTTGCTTACTAACTTTAATTGTCTGCTTTTGAATTATACCGAATGATGCAAACCAACACCATGAAATTTACCAGTATGTATGAGCGATCAAAGCTCGTAAATTTCATTTGTTAAACATTTCATAATGCATGCATGCCTCACTGTAAAAGCTTTCGTATTCGTATTAGTTTTACCATTTAATCGGTTCTTTAAGAGAAAATTGACAAAATATACACTTTAAATTTAAACACTATCGTATATTTTAAGGCATCTAAATTGAGTAGTTGAATACAAAAGCTAACTATCACATTTGTTTAACCCCTTTCCTGTACATGTTTCTCAGTGATAACGTATACAGTTAGCGTTTAGGAGACTGTGAAACCGATGGTCACTACTTGAAAAACAAGCAGATTGACTATTTGTGAAAAACAAATATGAAACTTTTCATGTCCTTAGTTAGTCGTCATCTTCACTAGGAATTTACGGATTTCTCACATGCCATACTCAAATACGGTTCCGTTAGCTGTAAAACCCCTTCCAGAATGGCAATGTCCTCCCTTCATTTTCCGTCTGTGAGCTGTTCCGCAGAATACATAAGGGAGAAAATGGGCCTGGAGATATATCCCACGTGTACTTTCAATTTGGTGGCAAATCCAATCCATGTCAATCCAGTCCACAATTTCCTTATAAAAATCTCTAAGAAAAATATGTATACTTTATAAAAATTATAACGTCAGCTAACTACACTGATATTCTCTGTAATAGTTAACGGCTGGTTATAGTATGTTTTGCTACGAAAACTATTCTTGTTGCAAGCGCCGTGCATTGAACAGATGTTACATATGCAACTAAACAGAACAAATAATTTACAGTGCATTATCTTATATGATTAATAAAATATTACTTCACATCACGTGAAACTCAAAAAAAGGGTTTTTTTCACTGCAGATTTGAAAGATTATTAGTAACTTTGCATGACTGAAAGAAATATTAAATATATTGAAATTAAATGAATGATTCCATTACAGTTACAATCGGCTCTTCATTTGAATACAAATTTCTTATTTTAGTGTATTGATAAGAAAGCATTCATTTTTAAGATTTTTTACTTAATTGTCTTTAAAATTTCATAATTATTCAAGTTAATTGCAAATAAATTTAATATTTCATTGAACCCATAATTAATTAATTAACTTAAATCAACAATGATACCATATTCCAATTATCAATCAGCCATTTTTTATTTCTCATATTAAATTATTTTCTCATATTATTTCTCATATTAAATTATTGTCAGCTTATTTAACATCAGCTTATATCTAAAGGAACTTTTTTTTTTTAAAAATAAACTTCTTATCAATTCTTTATGAGAAAATTTTTATATGCGTTTTTTAAAGTGAAACATATTGACCAAATAAAGGAATTTATTCTAAATAATTGTATATTATAATTACAAAATATAGTACTGAATGAAATTGGTATATTTTTGTAAATTATATTATATAATTATTCAGTTATGATATTTCAATTACATAATTGAAATATTAATTTCAATTATGTAATTGAAATATCAATAACTGAAATTAATACATTCAGCATTAATTTATATGCTATGCTATATATATATACATATATAAAGCAAATTATTAAATGCAATTGTACTATATTTAGCTAAAAGAAAAAATTTCAAATGACATTGTACAACAAATATGAATTGCAAAAGAAACATATATTTAAAAAGTCAATTATAAACTCTATCAACATCTATTACAATCTTATATAATAGATCTATTATCTATCTTATCTTAAACATCTATTATAAACTCTATTCTACTTTTTTAAAAACTCCAATGATAATTTAGTGTTTATTTTCAATAAATATTTACATTGTGTTCTGTTCTTACAATCAAAACTTTTTCTGTACAAAAATAATGTTCTGTTCTTCCAAAAAAATTCCAATCAAAATATCATTTTGTTTTCTATAGAATATCATTTTGGACACGAATCCTAGTACAAAGTTAAAAAAAGAAAATCTTAATTTGTACCTGGCATCTTTTGTAAATTCCGTTTATCTGTAAAATTTAAGTTTCAATATAAAATAATCTTTTTATAGTATGAAATATAAAATAGAACACCGTAAAAAAATATAAAAAAATGTATGAAGCCTTCATATGAGGTATTCACAATATCTATTGAACTATTTGAAGCGGGAAAGAAAGAATGATGCCCACTTTCTAACGGTAAATGGAGAACATAATGCTTTTCAAAGAGAGATTCTCCTATGAGAAACTCTTTCAAGAAAATGTATTTCTTGCATGGATTTGCTTTTTCGCTCTTCACATGGGATTTAAACAGATCATATGATACAGTCAGAACTCTTGAAAATGACCCGAGGATAAAGTATACTACAAATGTCTGAGAACATCATTTTATATAAAGAAAATGCTTTTGGGTTTTTTTTCAACAATGAAAAGTTTACCCCAATATCAAATAAATGCAAGAAAGTAATTTTACACTTTCACTGTTGGAACAGAAAATCCGTAATAAAATGAAAATTAAAATGCTTTAAAATAGATTAAACATTGTATAAATTTTGGCAACCGGAAATATTTTGGCTACTGGAAAATTCTGAAATGTTATCCGCAATAAATGTTTAGCATGGAGATAATATTTTGAAACTTTTAATGTTTGTTTTTTTTAAATAACAAAATCTTTAAATTCTCCTTGGCTTTATTTTAAATAGATGTATTTTTATTTGTATTCTACATGTGAAATCATTTGGTTTTAATTTATTGTCATTAGCTAAATATCATACTACATTTACTTGCAAAAAGAAAACTTTTCAGTTATAGCATCACAAAATTATTTTTTGGACGATAATGTGGAAGTCGCAAAATATTTTAGAATTAATCACCAAATCGTTTATTTCATTTCTTTTAAATTATCGATATTTTTTATATCAGTTTTCATTTTAATAGTCATTTGTTATTACTATGGTGAATCTTTAAACATACACTAAGTGAAGTGCTTTATCACACTACATTCACAAAAGAAAATGGATACATCTCTAGAAGAACTCTTAAATTATATTAAATTGCATTTATATTACAAGTGAAGAAAATAGGAAAAGCTTTCACACAGCTTGCCCAAAAGATGAGATGTATAGGCTAACTTCAATATATTATAAGTAGATACTAAACTCATTGCCTAATATTTTAGGTTCCACAAATTTAGCAACTTTTGCCTCTTTAACCATCAGGCCAAGTCAACATTATTTTAAAACAGGAAACATTACAAAGTTAAAAAATCAATTCTTAATTTATACCTGACATCTTTTGTAAATTCCTTTTATCTGTAAATTTTTTGTTCAATATAAAATAATCCTTTTATAGTCCACAATATAAAATAGAACATTGTCAAAAATAAAAATGTATGAAGCCTTCATATGAGGTATTCACAATATCTATTGAGCTATTTGAAGCGGAACGGAAAGAATAATGCACTCTTTTTAACGGTAAATGGGAACGTAATGCTTTTCAAGGAGGGATTCTCCTATGAGAAATTCTTTCAAGAAAATGTATTTTTGCATGGATTTGCTTTTTCGCTCTTCACATGGGATTTAAACTGATCATATGATATAGTCAGAATTCTTGAAAATGACCCGAGGATAAAATATACTACAAATGTCTAAGAACATCATTTTATATAAAGGAAATGCTTTTGGATCTTTTTATCAAGAATGAAAAGTTTAACCCAATATCAAATAAATGCAAGAAAGTAATTTTACACTTTTACTGTTAGGAAGGAAAATCCATAATAAAATGAAACTTAAAGTGTTTAAAATAAACTAAACATTGTATAAATTTTGGCAATTGGAAAATTCTGAAATCTTATTAAAAATAAATTTTTAGCATGGCGATAATATTTTACTGAAGTTTTGAATGTTTTATTTTAAATATAACAAAATTTTTAAATTCTCTTTAGCTTTATTTTAAATATATGTATTTTTTTAATTTTTATTCTCCACTTCAATTCATTTGGTTTTAATTTATAATCATTAGCTAAGCATCATACTACATTTCTTCTACAAAAAAAACCTTTTCAGTGTGACTATAAAAAATATGAATTTGTTCTCTAACGATAATGTGGAAATTTTTAAATATTTTAAAATTAATCTCCAAATTGTTTATTTGATTTTTTTTAAATTATCGACGCATTTATATCTGTTTTAATTTTATTACTCATTTGTTATTAATATGGTGAATATTTAAACAAATACTAAGTGATTTACTTCGCTACATTCCCAAAAGAAAATGAATATTTCTCTATAAGAATTTTTAAACGGTTTTGAATTTCATTTATTTTACATATGAAGAAAATAAGGAAAGCTTTCACACAGCTTGCCCAACAGATGAGTCGCATAAGTTAACTTTAATCTATCAAATGTAGATATACTCATTATCCAATATTTTAGGTTCCAAAGATCAAGCAAATTTTGCCTATTCAACTATCAGGCCATGTTAATATTATTTAAAAACATTAAACAGTTCCATTCTTATTATTATATTCCCCTACTTTATTTTTCTTAACCTGTTTATCCCTTACTTTTTTCCCTTTACGTTTGTCTTAGGTTAATAAAATGATATAGTTGGTTTTCGTCCAAACAATTATTAAATGCCTTAACTCAACATTTACATAAAACTAAAATTCATAAATGTCAGAGGTCTAAAAATATAAAAAAAATTTAAAAAAAAAAAAAACATTTAATGTTTCATAATTTTCCAAGTTGCAAAATATATCTTCCAAAATTTATATTATAAAATATATTGTTAATATTATTGATTTTAAACTGTTCATTTATTTATTATCACAGAAATACCTACTTTTTTATTCTGAATACAATACATCTTGATAGTCCCCTTATACATATTTGTAAATATATCATTGATGTCTGAAAAATTTACTACTTTAATATTTTAGAAAAACTTTAAATCCTGCTACAGCTATCAATATTTCACTTTTAAACGTATATCCATTATTCAAAAGTTAAAATTTATAGATTTTTAAACTTTATTATGTGACATTCTATTGAAATATGTTTTAAAAGATTCTATTAATTTTTAATGTAAAAATTCTTGAAAAAAAAAAAAAAATGCATTCATTTTTAAATAACAGACTAAATTAAATATAATTTATCTACACTTATATTTTGATGAGAGTAACATTATTTTTATTTTCTTATACAAGCAAGGCATATAAATAATGTTTAGTAATATAATGCTTTATATTTCATTCAAAACTAATATAACGATCTTTATTTAAATATAATACGAAATTTGCAATAATATGATAGGTATAATTATTGCAATTAAATGTAGAAAAATTCGTCTAAAAGAAAAATTTCGTTAATGTTCGTTAAAAAATGACGTTAATAAGATGCTGCAATTGCATTTATTATTGAATATAGCAGAGAAATTTAGTGTTCTTATTACTTTAACAATAATTGAACTAGAATATGCAAACTTATATTTGTACGTTCAAACTAATACCTTTGTGGTATCTTTTTTTATCTATTTTTCTATCAAGAATTATTTATATCGGTTGGGTGCTTTTTCTATATTTCTTTATTTGACATCTTATTGGGAAGGCTTACCATTTTTGCATTTTTTCTTACATATTCTAGATGTTTTTAAAAAATTGTGAATAATAAATATAAATTGTGAATCAGTGAAAAAAAGAAAAAAAAATTGTTATTCATTAAAATGAATTTTATGCATCTAACTATCAATTTCTTTCTCTTTTTCTACAAATTTTGTGTATAACTGGTCAATTTTTTCATAAACTGAGTTTTAGGGTGATATACATAATTTTGATCATGACATAGACGTTGAACTTTATATAAAAATATATGTTGTTTTAGCGATATTTAGTAGTTCTTATTTATGATATTATGATATTAGCAACATGATATTAGTAGCATGACATTGATGACATTGATGACAACAACATGATATTAGTAGCTCTTATTTTTAACTTATTTCAAAATTCTATAAATTTTATTGAATACATTATAATAAGTTCCCCTTAAAATAATAATAAAATCTTACCTAATAATAGTTCTTTATTTTGAAATTATTAATAACTGAAATAAGAATTGAAATTGGAAGAAAAATACTTTTCCAGATTTTAATAAGGTATTGCAATCAATTTTAATTATTCATTACAGAAAAACAGAAAATATTCCATAAAATACAAATTTATTGACTGAATGACTGTTATCGATTTATTTATTATCGATTTCATTTCTTTAGCATAAACACCATTTGAAAGATAGAATTTATAATTTTAAATTTTTTCAGGACCAAAATAAGAATTATATGGAACCAAAATGAACAAAATCTGTCAGCCTTTGTCCACCATAGGGCTATTCCGCCATTTAAGAAGAAGAACAAGAATATCCTGTGATTTTAAAAGATATTAAAAATTTATTGAATTTTTCATTTATTTCTTCCTGGAAGGTCACTGGTGAAACATGAATAATTCTAAGAGTGCTTTTTGAGTATCTTAAGGCAAATAAACAATTCTACTGAATCAATATTTTTTAATGTAACTTATGATCAAACAGCTATGAAATTAAATGAAAGAGGATTGCTGTAGTCAGTACAATGAATACCCAAATTCAATAGAAAGGTGATTTGCAAGTTAACATTATTTGCAATAGAGTATGAGGGCATTCAAAATGCATGATATCAGCGCTTCTAATGCAAGGTTCCATTAAAAGAAGGATGAAAGACAGTTATTTTTGGGGCTTAGAAGTTCCGCACCAATATAAATGTACCCACTAATATTAACAATAATTCACTTATCACTAATATTAACAATAATTCAATTAATTCACCCACTAATAATTTAACTCATTTACAAATAATTTAATTTAATTCATTCACTAATAATTTAATTTACTTAATTCATTCACAAAATAATTTAACTCATTCACTAATAATTTAACTCATTTAATTCATTCTCTAATAATTTAACTTACAAAACATTTTTTGTACGTGCTCATTGGATATTATTTTGCATTTAAAACATTGATTATTTTTCTATTTTATCTTTAAAAAGTTTATAAAAAACCAAGAGATTTATTATTTAAGATAATACTTCATACTTTGTTTTTTCTTCAGGTAAACATAAACACAATTAAAATCTGCTCCACGAGAATGCACAAATGAAATGCTTTGCCTTTATAGTTCAAAACATACACTAACAAATTTTATCAGGCGTTTAAAAAAAATCACAACCAATTCTGCTTCACAAATCAAGAAAACTTTTCAATTCATTTCTCTCTCTAGTTTTTTTTTAATTTCATGGTTTGAACTTTTTATCATGGACTGATTTGATTTCTCTGAGACAATTATTTCTTTTTCTAGAAGTTCATCACTAATATTAACAATAATTCACTTATTCACTAATATTAACAATAATTCACTTAATTCATTCACTAATATTTTAATTCACTTAGTTCAGTCACTAATGATTTAATTCATTCACTCATAATTTAACTCCTTTAATCCATTCACTAATAATTTGACTCATTTAATCCATTCACTAATAACTTAACTCATTTAATCCATTCACTAATAACTTAACTCATTTAATTCATTCACTAATAACTTAACTCATTTAATCCATTCACTAATAATTTAATTACATTTAATCCATTCACTAAGATAACTTAACTCATTCACATTAAAAATGCTCCAGGAGAACTCATTTAATCCATTATTTTAATAATTTAACTCATTTAATCCATTCACTAATAATTTAACTCATTCATTCTCTAATCATTCTTGAACTTTTAATCAACTTGAGAAAAACTTTTTTAATCATTCACTAATAACTAATTTAACTCATTTCATTCAATAAATAACTAATATTAATCATTCACTAATTTAACTCATTCACTAATAATTTAACTCATTCACTAATAATTTAACTCATTCACTAATAATTTAACTCATTCACTAATAATTTAACTCATTTAATTCATTCTCTAATAATTTAACTTACAAAACATTTTTGTACGTGCTCATTGATATTATTTTGCATTTAAAACAAGGATTATTTTTATATCATTATCAAAAGTTTATAAAAAACCAAGAGATTTATTATTTAAGGTATTACTTCATACTTAGTTTTTTCTTCAGATAAGCATAAACACAATTAAAATATGCTCCACGAGAATGCACAAATGAAATACGTTGCCTTTATATTTTCAAAACATACACTAACAAATTTCATCAGGCGTTTAAAAAAAAAAATCGCAACCAATCCTGCTTCACAAATTAAGAAAACTTTCATTCATTTCTCTCTCCCTCTCTCTCTCTCTTTTTAATTTCATGGCTTGAACTTTTTATCATGGACTGATTTGATTTCTCTGAGACAATTATTTCTTTTTCTAGAATAGAAATACTTCACAAAAGAATTCGCAGAATTCCTTCTTCCGAAAACAGGCGCGTCTAAAGAGATTTAAGGCGATGAAACGATACATTTTTTTTTTTTCATACAGAGTCATTTTATACATTTTTTTTCTTAGAATTAACGCAATGCATCAATTATTTTTTATTACATTCCTAAACACTTTTTTAGAAAGTTTTTTTTTTTTTTTTTTTTTTTTTTTTTTTTTAAGAAAGAATTTTTTGGGAACTTTTTTTTTTTTAATCATGATACATAAAAAAAGGATTGTATTACTACACCAGATTATCAGTGTCAGAAAAATAAAAGGGGAAAAACCCAAAGCTATTAGTCAAGTCATAAACAAAAGTTAATAGTTAGTAGTCATAAAAAAAAGGTTAGTTTTTTTTTCTACTTAATCTTGACCTTTGGATTTGAAGTCTTTCTTTGCAATATTTAATTATTTACAAAAAATACAGCACTATTTTATTCGCACCATGAGCTACATTATATCCAAACGCCCAGGATTGGTATAGTGCAGGGGTGGCCTACCCGCGGCCCGCTTTGAATATTTTTCCGGCCCGTGAGATTTGTCACACTTTTACAAAATATATTTATTTTATAATGGCCAAAGTAGTGAAAACAATGTATTAAAAAATACATTATGTGTGCATATATTCAAAAGTTAAAGCTTTGATATGACAGATATTGCCCGTTTTATTTATGAGTTTACAGTTATGAGTTCGTAGAATAATTAAATTATATTCTGCGAACTCATGATTCGCGCGCATTTTGAAACATTTAATATAACAGGTTCTCTGTTTCACTTTAAGTGACCTCTGTGGCACGGTGACCCCCACGCACAGTTGATTGTTGATAGCAGTGCAAACCAGACTCTCAGTTGAAGTTGTTAGCGCTTTTGGCTGAAATTACACCTGCGAATCGTTTTTTTCTAAAATGAAATTGACCAAACACAAAACACGTTCAAACATAACAGACTCTAAACTGCAACACCAATTACAATGTCTAAATACCCAAATTGAGATCGATTTTCAAAAGCTAAGTTGAAAAAGTGGAGAAATAAATATCGCACTAGTAAAATAAATATTTTTTAATAATTTCATTTTTATTATTTCTTTTACATTTATATATTTTTTATATTTCATTTTTAGTGTTATATATTTCTTTACAATGTATTATTATTACATTATCGATGTTTACATGCAAGAATAATAGAAAACACAAAAATAATAACTACAACCCAAAAAGAAAAACATCTGCTGTCACGAAATCTGCCAGTACAAAAGTGTGTACTGAATGACCGTAGAGAGGCAAACCAAACTAAACCTCCATTGGAGAGATAGTATTCTACAGATGTTCTAACCAACAGCAAGAAAAAAAGACCCATTAAAACGAGCGTAAATATTATAGTGCAAGTTTCGAAATCATTTAAGGGCGAAACAGTAAAAATTCTATAAAAAACAGAAATCTTTAATGATTATATGGTGTATAGCAGACTCAATATGTAGTCAATGAGAACTATTACAGAGATTTAAGACCTCAAGGTCCTAGTTACGCGATTGAACAATATGATTTGAAATACTAGTAAGAGAAAACAATAACAAATTATATGAAACATATGTTCGTGAAAATTTGACCTATCAATTTTTAAAATATTTCAGAAATTAGAGCAGATTATTTCTTTCGCGCCAACTTATAACTTCATTCCTTTAAATTCTGTTACAAAGTAATGAATTAAAAGTCAAAAACGTGACTTACAGATCGAATATCGGGAACATATATATTTTTTACTTAATCCAAGACGATCCAATCCGTGTATAGCAGTCCCATTATGTAGTCAATGCGAACTATTAAAGAGGTTTAAGACCTCAAGGTCAAGGTTACGTCATTGAACAATTTATAAAAGATTTAAAATACTACTGAGGGAAAACAGTAACATCAATGTATATTAAATATGCGTTAATGATAATTTGACCTATCAATATTTCAAATTATTACAGAAATTAGAGCAAATTATTTCGTACAACTTCCTTCCGCTTAAATTCTGTTACAAAGCAATCAATTAAAAGTCAAAAACGTGACGTACAGATCGAATATCGCGGAATATGTTTTCTTTTACTTAAATGCAAAACGAACCAACCTGTGTATAGCAGACACATTATGTGGTCAATGCGAACTAATAAAGAGTTTTAAGACCTCAAGTCGAGATTACGTCACTAAACAATTTATAAATAACAAGGGATTTGAAATACTATTGAGAAAAAAAAAAACAATAACATCAATGACCATTAAACATGCGTTAGTGATAATTTGACCTATCAATATTTCAAATTATTACAGAAATTAGAGCAAATTATTTCGTACAACTTCCTTCCGTTTAAATTCTGTTACAAAGCAATCAATTAAAAGTCAAAAACGCGACGTACAGATCGAATATCGCGGAATATGTTTTCTTTTACTTAAATGCAAGACGAACCAACCTGTGTATAGCAGACCCATTATGTGGTCAATGCGAACTAATAAAAGAGTTTTAAGACCTCAAGTCGAGATTACGTCACTAAACAATTTATAAATAACAAGGGATTTGAAATACTATTGAGAAAAAAAAAACAATAACATCAATATACATTAAACATGCGTTAGTGATCATTTGACCTATCAATATTTCAAATTATTACAGAAATTAGAGCAAATTATTTCGTACAACTTCCTTCCGTTTAAATTCTGTTACAAAGCAATCAATTAAAAGTCAAAAACGTGACGTACAGATCGAATATCGCGGAATATGTTTTCTTTTACTTAAATGCAAGACGAACCAACCTGTGTATAGCAGACCCATTATGTGGTCAATGCGAACTAATAAAGAGTTTTAAGACCTCAAGTCGAGATTACGTCACTAAACAATTTATAAATAACAAGGGATTTGAAATACTATTGAGAAAAAAAAAAAACAATAACATCAATATACATTAAACATGCGTTAGTGATCATTTGACCTATCAATATTTCAAATTATTACAGAAATTAGAGCAAATTATTTCGTACAACTTCCTTCCGTTTAAATTCTGTTACAAAGCAATCAATTAAAAGTCAAAAACGCGACGTACAGATCGAATATCGCGGAATATGTTTTCTTTTACTTAAATGCAAGACGAACCAACCTGTGTATAGCAGACCCATTATGTGGTCAATGCGAACTAATAAAGAGTTTTAAGACCTCAAGTCGAGATTACGTCACTAAACAATTTATAAATAACAAGGGATTTGAAATACTATTGAGAAAAAAAAAAACAATAACATCAATATACATTAAACATGCGTTAGTGATCATTTGACCTATCAATATTTCAAATTATTACAGAAATTAGAGCAAATTATTTCGTACAACTTCCTTCCGTTTAAATTCTGTTACAAAGCAATCAATTAAAAGTCAAAAACGTGACGTACAGATCGAATATCGCGGAATATGTTTTCTTTTACTTAAATGCAAAACGAACCAACCTGTGTATAGCAGACCCATTATGTGGTCAATGCGAACTAATAAAGAGTTTTAAGACCTCAAGTCGAGATTACGTCACTAAACAATTTATAAATAACAAGGGATTTGAAATACTATTGAGAAAAAAACAATAACATCAATATACATTAAACATGCGTTAGTGATCATTTGACCTATCAATATTTCAAATTATTACAGAAATTAGAGCAAATTATTTCGTACAATTTCCTTCCGTTTAAATTCTGTTACAAAGCAATCAATTAAAAGTCAAAAACGTGACGTACAGATCGAATATCGCGGAATATGTTTTCTTTTACTTAAATGCAAGACGAACCAACCTGTGTATAGCAGACCCATTATGTGGTCAATGCGAACTAATAAAGAGTTTTAAGACCTCAAGTCGAGATTACGTCACTAAACAATTTATAAATAACAAGGGATTTGAAATACTATTGAGAAAAAAAAAAAAAAACAATAACATCAATATACATTAAACATGCGTTAGTGATCATTTGACCTATCAATATTTCAAATTATTACAGAAATTAGAGCAAATTATTTCGTACAACTTCCTTCCGTTTAAATTCTGTTACAAAGCAATCAATTAAAAGTCAAAAACGTGTCGTACAGATCGAATATCGCGGAATATGTTTTCTTTTACTTAAATGCAAACGAACCAACCTGTGTATAGCAGACCCATTATGTGGTCAATGCGAACTAATAAAGAGTTTTAAGACCTCAAGTCGAGATTACGTCACTAAACAATTTATAAATAACAAGGGATTTGAAATACTATTGAGAAAAAAAAAAAACAATAACATCAATATACATTAAACATGCGTTAGTGATCATTTGACCTATCAATATTTCAAATTATTACAGAAATTAGAGCAAATTATTTCGTACAATTTCCTTCCGTTTAAATTCTGTTACAAAGCAATCAATTAAAAGTCAAAAACGTGACGTACAGATCGAATATCGCGGAATATGTTTTCTTTTACTTAAATGCAAGACGAACCAACCTGTGTATAGCAGACCCATTATGTGGTCAATGCGAACTAATAAAGAGTTTTAAGACCTCAAGTCGAGATTACGTCACTAAACAATTTATAAATAACAAGGGATTTGAAATACTATTGAGAAAAAAAAAACAATAACATCAATATACATTAAACATGCGTTAGTGATAATTTGACCTATCAATATTTCAAATTATTACAGAAATTAGAGCAAATTATTTCGTACAACTTCCTTCCGTTTAAATTCTGTTACAAAGCAATCAATTAAAAGTCAAAAACGTGACGTACAGATCGAATATCGCGGAATATGTTTTCTTTTACTTAAATGCAAGACGAACCAACCTGTGTATAGCAGACCCATTATGTGGTCAATGCGAACTAATAAAGAGTTTTAAGACCTCAAGTCGAGATTACGTCACTAAACAATTTATAAATAACAAGGGATTTGAAATACTATTGAGAAAAAAAAAACAATAACATCAATATACATTAAACATGCGTTAGTGATAATTTGACCTATCAATTTTTAAAATATTACAGAAATTAGAGCAGATTATTTCTTTCACGCCAACTTATAACTTCATTCCATTAAATTCTGTTACAAAGTAATCAAATTAAAAGTCAAAACGTGATGTACATATCGAATATCGGGACTATGTTTTCTTTTACTTAATGCAAGACGATCCAATCCGTGTATAGAAGACCCATTATGTGGTCAATGTGAACTATTACAGAGGTTTAAGACCTCAAGGTCAAGGTTACGCCACTGAACAATTTATAAATAATAATGGATTTGATAAGGGAAATACTATTGAAAGAAAACAATAACATCAATTGCTTCCATGATAATTTGACCTATAAATTTTTAAAATATTACATTTATTAGAGCAGATTATTTCTTTCACGCCAACTTATAACTTCATTCTGTTACAAAGTAATGGATTAAAAGTCAAAACGTGACGTAAGGATCGAATATACAAACTATGTTTTCTTTTACTTAAATGCAAGACGTTCCAACCCGAATTCATTGGCTTTGTGAAAGAAACTTGATCGGACCATAGACAGAAAAAAAGAAAAAGCATACAAAACAAGCATAAATATTATATTGCAAATTTCGAAATCATCTAAGAGAGCAACAGTCCAATTCCTATTAAAAACAGAAATCTTTAAAGAGGATAGAGTGTATAGCAGACCCATTATGTGGTCAATGTGAACTATTACAGGAGGTTTAAGACCTCAAGGTCAAGGTTACGCCACTGAACAATTTATAAATAAAATAATACAGGATTTGAAATACTATTAAGAGAAAACAATAACATCACTGAATATATTAAAAATTTCATCTATCAATTTTAGAAGAAAGACAGATTACAGAAATTAGAGCAGATTATTTCTTTCACGCCAACTTCTAACTTCAATCTGTTACAAAGTAATCAATTAAAAGTCAAAAACGTGACTTAAGGATCAAATATCCAAACTATGTTTTCTTTTACTTAAATGCAAGACGTTCCAACCCGAATTCATTGGCTTTACGAAAGAAACTTGATCGGACCATAGCACAAAAAAAGATAAAGAAGAGCAGTAAAAAAAAAGGGAAAAAGAGGATGTAGAGCACAGGTGGAAGCGGTAAGCGATCTTTCCCCGTCTCTTACAATCCCCCGGAGGTGGGGGTGGGGGAAACGAAAGGGGTAGACGGGGGGAGGATCGATCTCGGTGAATGACCGGCGCAGACGGGCATCGATCGTTCGCTGCTCTCCACCGTCGAAAGGTCACTTGCGCCGCCAGCGTCATTCAAAACTGGGTTATCGTCTGACACGAAAACTTTCGGGGGTGTTAATGAAGCAGGTGGTGGCAGACGACATTCTGCGGGGGTGAAGGATTAGGTCGGAATTCCAAGATGAACGGGAAGAGGGTTGTATGTGTAATGATCGTTTTCAGAAATAAATTAAGGGGGGATTTTTTTGAGGGGGTTATTGATTGGGGTATTTTAGAACTTTGTAGTACTTATTAATCATAATAAAAATTTTATTAATATATACTTTTTTTGATTTTTAATGGCCATTCATTTATCAATGAAGTTGTTTTCCAAAATGAATCTCTCCCCCACTATGGAGCTGTAATGGAGTCATTGCCAGACAGTGGTTACAATGTTTTTTTTTTTTTTAAGAAACTCAGTTGTCAAATATGGGAAAGGCAGTTTAATATTAAAAAAAAATATTTGAATTAAATTTAATAGAATTTTATAGTATTTCCCTCAACTATATTAATTGATTTGTGATATGGATTAATATTATTAAATATGATATATTACTTATTATACGAATTAATATTATTTATTATAATATATTACTTATTATACAAATTAATATTATTTATTATAATATATTACTTATTATATGAATATAATATGGTTTTTTTTTTCTAATGCAGCTGGCAAACACTTAGACAGTTAATCTTTATGCCTTAAGGCACGTGCTGCACCCATGTTACTCACTTAGTACTACCCAGGAGTTGCGTGTAGCTTGATGAAAAGCTACGGCCACGAAGTAACACTACCCCCAACGCTATACGATCATGTTAGACCGGTACCTATGGTTTGAAGTGGATTCCGAACCACTACAAACATCCATGGCCCAGCCGGCATTGGAACCCGAAACCTGTGGTACGGCTATATGAATGTGAATTATTATGAAAACAGAAATAGTTTTATGGAAACTGCATATTTAAAAAAAAAGATGTTATTGTTTATAGAATATCTAATTGACACAGGTTTGACTGCAGTTTTTAAAAATTATCATATCTTTATGCGGTCCTTTTTTTGTGTGTGCGGTTTTTTTTATGTGGTATATAAAAAAAAAAATTCCATAAAATGCATATTATGAATAAAAATTAAATAAAAAATGTAATTAAACAATACAACAACAGATGGCTGCCAAAATAACATGCAATTTTTAAAACATCCAACAGATGGCCCACCTGATATTATATCATCCCATTACCACGAATAATATTAGATGCGAGGTAGTGTTACATCGGGAGGTTTTGATTAACATATTTTCAATGTGGAATTTTTTCTGTGTGGTCCCTTCTTACCGTATAAAAAAAAAATTTTTTTTTTAACTATGTTGTAAATAAAATTTTTATATTATGAAGTTTCAAGATCGTTTTTATGCGATTTCTTTCTTGCGGTCCCTAACAAAAACAGGTTTGATTGTAAAAGCAAAACCTACAATTAAAAACTGAAAGTATGAAAATTTCTGACGATAGATAATGATTATTAGTATACATTACAAGAAATATAGCAATTACCAACTGAAGTTAATTAGACTTTATCGAAGATTTTTATCAATAATGAAATGTTTCTGTCTCTAGATACAGCATCCAAATTGAAAAATGTAACGGAACTGGTTTTAAATTAAGGTTAGCCTCTTTTTAATCACTTATTTTCAGAAGAAATTAATTCCTTTTAATGTAAACACATAATTCGAACTTAATATTAGTATATTAAATTTAAATCTTTAAAAAGATAACAAAAATCATCAAGAAGTTATCAATGACTTTTTTTCTTTCGTTAATTTTTCAAACTTTTATTCAGTAAAAAATGAGTTTTAACAATTTATTTATAACAAATAGTTTTTGTATTTTATGTTTATTGATTTTAGATCATTATAAAACGAAGTGTAATAAATTCTTTTTAAAAATAAAAACCCTTGAGTGTAATAATGTTTTATCAATTTTAATTAAATGATATGGCAAAAAATAATTTTTACATTTTACACACTGGCGACTTCTGAATTTAACGGAGATTTTCAATTAGAATAACAAAGTTTAATTAAATGATATGGCATAAAATAATATTTTATTTTTCATACTAGCGAATACTTCTGAATTTAACAGAGATTTTTAATTAGAATGACAAAGTAGAATTAAATGATATTTCATAAAATAATTTTTCCACCAATCTAAAATATTTTCGAAAACAACACAAATAATAGTTAAGAAATAAAAACATAGTATTGAAATGAAATTATTGAGTTTTCATCAGTTAAACATATTTTAAATATTTCCGAAAGTAATCGAATTAAAAATTTTTAACGCTAATTTTAATATTTTTAGGATTAGTAATTTTTTTCAATATAGTAACATAAGAAAAACGTTAAAAGCAGGTTTAATTGATAAAGATTTATTCAACTGAAACTTCACACGTGCAGGAAATTCCATAGATTAAAATTTTTATTTTTGTAAAAAAAAAAAAATAATACAATGCACAATTTAACTGAATGAGTCATTTTTTGCTCCTTTAAATAACCCCGAATACCTTAATTTTTATTTAAATATTTCTATTTTTCGGAATTATCTTCAAGGTCAAAAAAGACGAATGAGAATGTCGCACGGAGTCAATGCGGAAGTTGGAAAAGTTCTTTTCCAAGTAAAAAAAAAAATGTATTCCTTTTCGGTTGAAATATTATTTATGTGAATTCCTTTTTAGATTTTTTTTTCCCGAGTTTCTTGTTCCTTTACAATGCAACTTGCAATTTTTTTTTAAATGAAAAAAAGTGCAGTTAAGAAAAGGTTATAGAATACCTTAAAAAGAATTCGTAATTGAAAAAAAAAATAATACCTTAAAAAGAATTCGTAATTGAAAAAAAAAATATTAAGTTTAAATGCTTTCTTAGATTTAATTAGCTTTCTAGATGTAGATTTTACGAGCTTTCTAGATGTAGATTTTACTAGCTTTCTAGATGTAGATTTTACTAGCTTTTTTCATTAACGCTTTTTTTTATTTAAAAAAGAAAAAAAAAATACGACACAAGCTACTGGATGGATATTCTAAATGAATATTTTAAATTATTCTTTAATTTTACAATACTTCAATGATATTTTCAGATACGCAAGAACTGTAAATAAAATACTTAAATCAGTTAAATTTTTTTATTTCAAATAACTTCATTAAATTACAGCCTACGTCAGAAAAAACATCATACCTTTGTATAATATATATGCATATCATCTATCGATATATGTATATAAACACCGATATATATATATATACCGGAGTATTAGAAATAAACAAAATATACACAAATAATGATATAATAACAAAATGAAATAGTATAACTAGTTATAAAAATATAGTATATAAAATAAAATAAATAGTTAATAAAACCAAATTTTAAATTAATGAATAATAAACGTTAAGGAAATACAAAATTATTATTTTGAATGCATCCAATAATACTAAGGATTTTTTTTTAAATACAGTCACATAGTTTTAACTCAGAAAATAATTTATTAATCAACATTCCTATGTCTCAAAGCAGTTCTTTCATACTCTTTAACTTTATAGATTACTTTTTAACATTTAATTTTAAAAATTTAAATAATAAAATAAAACAGAAACGATAACTTTTATTCACACATAATTTATTTTTAAACAAAAAATAAAAGAGGAAAAATCTAACTTTATTTGTTATCACATAGTTTTAAAAATTTCCCTACAACAATATTTATCTTAAGTAAAACTATCTTACCTCTAAATTTAGATTTAACGAAGATAGAACAAATATCAACATACCTAAAAGAGAAGGAAAAAAAAATCGAATTAGACAACATCTCAGTAAACAACTAATAAAATATTAAAAAGAAAATTAGATAAAAATCAATAACTAAGAACGCCTTTTAACAACTTGTTTACATTGAAAAACGAAACAAAAGTGTGAGAAAATGTGGATGGTGAAATTGTTTACGAAAGCTTTTTGCCAATAACTTTATCATGCATGATGTTTTTAAACTAGTTTAACCTTGAATATAAATAAATGTTTCAGACTTTGTTTGCTTTTTATAATTATTTAAACTTTCATTATGTTTATCGTTTAAGTTTTTTAAAACGAAACTTATATAATAAATTATTTAACGATAAATAAAATAACTAAAGAATTATTTTTGTCGTTTTATAAGAACATTATAAAGTTTAATTAAGAAATTATACTATTTTTCTTCGGTAATTTTGAGAATACTCACAGTTAAGTATTTACGTACTTACGAACATTTATAATGTGACGCTAAAGAAAGGGCTTCGTTTGTTGCTCTAAGGTAATTTTGTGCACACTTTGAGATAATTAGACCAAGACCTACAATTTAACGTGGATTCCTAAACATGTTAAATTGTAGGTCTAACCACGTTCCTTGTTGTTTGTTTCTTATCCCACTTGGTAGATGTCTAGACCAAGCCCACAAACCCGTATGGACTCATGGTTGAAGAGGAAGGGGACAGCTTTTGTTGTGATGGAGTACCCGTAGGTACAAGTCTGATTTGGCTCCTTGACGTTCTACAGTCATATGAGACCGCGACCTAAGTCTTGAAGTGGATTCCGAACCACTACAAACATCCCCACACAGAAACTTAAAGAATATCGCAGTGTATGTAGTAAAAGAATACGGGAGCCTAATGGCCGAGTTCGGTACCACAGCCTTCGAGCTCGAGTCGCGGCGATGGCATGGATGTTTGAACTGGTTCAGAATCCACTTTAAATCTTAGATCCCTGTCTAATGTGATTATTGGGAGTAGGGTTGACCACCCTATCCCGTAAAAAGAACAGCATTTCATATTTTGGAATCTACCAGCAGGCAGACGGCCTTGGCCCACCGTGGGGCTATTGCGCTTTTGAAGAAGTAGAGGGTTGTATCCAGCAAATGGATGATAATGTCATGTGTGTATATTTCAATTTTCACGACATGTGATTGTATTTTCAAATGAGTTTGGAGAATTTTCATTGGATTGCCAAGAAACGTAGATACTTTCTTGCCACGACTAAATCACTGTTTAATCTACTACATGTCAGTAAGCATTGATTGATTTGAAAATAAACCTCAATTGTGCTTTATTGTTAACGTTATACATTATATGTAACGTTAACGTATAACGTTATACATTATTGTTAACGTTATACATTGATATACATACTATATCGGTAATACATTTTTTATTTCAAGTGTGCTCTTTAAAATTTGCAGTCAAACTCGTTTATGTGTCATTTTAATTTTAAATTATTTTACACTTCAATTTTTGACCACGTAGCATAAGAAAATTAAAAAAAAAAAATTTCCATTTAAACTTTGAAAACAATTTAGCATATAATTATTTTACATAGAAACATTCTACACAAATATAATAATTATATCATATAAGTGAGTCAGTTAGTACACTATGATATCACATTTCAGTTGCAATTGATTAAAAACATTACTCCATTATGACTCTCCACAATTTATCACAATTTCCTTTATTTATTTTTCCAATTTCCTCCATTATCATAATTAAACAATTTGAGTATTTTAATAGCCAGTTTTGAATATGAATTAAGTGTATACTTGTATTTGTGTGTGATATCCTTAATTATAATAATAATAATAATATTATTGTTACATTTTGAAATAAAGTTTTCTTTATAACTTAATCTCGAAATTATTATTGAGACATAAAAAATAACATGCCCCTAACAAACTTGGACGTCTTGATTTTGATTACAAACTCAAATTAAGCGTGCGAGAGAGGTATAATCGAAGCATGTTCAGACATAAAACGGTCTGTCTACTGCTTAAGTGCTCCCTTGGCAGCTACTACTTTCCCAATTTCAGCATATCAGTTTCTATTCAGCTATTCAAACGGCGACAGCCAAAAAACTGTCTCCTAAATCGACAACGGGCGAAGAGTGCGTGCGAACTATTTACGGACATTCGATCGTGCGTTCGCATGCGAGTCACGACAGTCCGGCAGAACAGCGCCGTTTTGACGGATAGCCTGACACGCAGAAGAGTACCGGACATTTCCATACTCGAAACACCAAGACCTAAATGATATATTTTGCATGGACTTGCTATGGCAATGTTCCCTGGTAAAATAAACCATTATGCAAGAAACCTCGCAAATTGCACCACAATAAACATATTAAGTAAAATCAATTGTATTTATGTCCTGCTAAGTAACAGTGCAATGCAACTAAAATGGTAATTGGTACATATGCATGATATGACGATAGGACTTGATAGTACGCATGCATGATATGACGATACGGATTGATACGCATACTGGACATAACGATAGGAATTGATACACATACATAATATGAAGATAGGGATTGATACGTATACTGGATATGACGATAGGAGTTGATACACATACTAAATATGACGATAGAAATTGATACACATCCTAAATATGACGATAGGAATTAATACGCATACATGATATGAAGATAGAAATTAATAAGCATACATGATATGACTATAGGAATTAATAAGCATACATGATATGAAGATAGAAATTAATAAGCATACATGATATGACTATAGGAATTAATAAGCATACATGATATGACTATAGGAATTAATAAGCATACATGATATGACTATAGGAATTAATAAGCATACATGATATGACGATAGAAATTAATAAGATACATGATATGACGTTAGGAATTAGTACAATAATTAATATAGGAATTAGTACAATAATTAATATGGAATTAATATAGGAATTAGTACAATAATTAATATAGGAATTAGTACAATAATTAATATGGAATTAATATAGGAATTAGTACAATAATTAATATGGAATTAATATAGGAATTAGTACAATAATTAATATGGAATTAATATAGGAATTAATGCGCATACGGGATATGCCAATAGGAATTGAAGCACTTTCTGAATATGACAAACACTGAAAATTCTTACATAGGAATAAACACATTAAACATAATTTTTACATGGTCCTCCGAAAAGTAAATTCTAGATTGGAAATATAAAAAAACAATATCAATTTTAACAGAGCAATACAACATATATAAAGTATTTAAATTATCAATTTAAATAACACATAATTGAAAAATTTTCGTTCACAAATAAAATCTCGTTACGATTAAAAAAAAAAAAAAAAAAAATACGAAATTCAATGTTATTTAATGGCATTTCAAACAATAACAACATAAAAAAAAAATATTTTAAAGATGAAACCCTATTAGAGGTTGGCTTAATCTACCTCCGACCACCCACATACACTTTTCGTGAGAGAGCTTTATTCTTCTCATGATCAGAGAGCTTTGGATATTTTTTTTTAATTCAGACTTTACTCTTGTTTTATTTTAATCTTTTCTTTTTTTTCCCCGCCGGCCCATTCCAATACTTGATCCGTTTCCTTTCCTCTCTAGAAGAAAATTACTCAACCGTTAGAAACATCTCGTAGACAATCCGCTTAATGCAAACTTAGCACTTGCAATTTGCAGAACCGGTCTGGCGGATTCACATGGCCAATGATTTGAACCGGGATTTTGATTAAAAGTGAGAAGTGACTACTTCCGAAGCAGGAAATTTCCTGTTTGATGATGAAGTTGTTTGAAGAACGGTTCGGTTTTTAGAATGTCAAGGACAAGCACGGAATGTGAAGGATTCATTTTTATTAATATAAAAACACGTGTTCAATACATGGAAACTTAGCATGTATGCTGAGCCAGTATGAACCGATTGGCATGGACAATGATTCGAAACGTGTTAACGACACGTCTTCAGTACAGTATCCTTTTAACGCCAACTTATTAACATGTGGGTTTTGGCCATTATGAACGGATCACTAGAGGTTTTTGGCCATTATCAACGGACCGTTAGAACCATTATGAACGGATTGACATGGACAATGATTCGAAACGTGTTAAAATCACGTCTTCAGTACAGTATCCTTTTAACGCCAACTTATTAACATGTGGGTTTTGGCCATTATGAACGGATCACTAGAAGTTTTTGGCCATTATCAACGGACCATTAGAACCATTATGAACGGATTGACATGGACAATGATTCGAAACGTGTTAAAGACACGTCTTCAGTACAGTATCATTTTAACGCCAAATTATTAACACGTAGGTTTTTGGCTGTGCCAATCTGAACGGTTTGACATGGACAATGATTCGAAATTGGATTTGTTGAAAGTGAGAAGTGGTTGCCCTCGGAATGAGGAAATTTCCTGGTTAATAAAATATTTAAATAAAGGCTTTTTAAGATCAATTAAAGGTATGGAATGTAGAAAACTGATAAACATTTAATTATTTTAATATAAAAAAATATATTTTAAAAATCTTGTGCATGCACTTAACCAGATGCAATTCGTTGAACCTGTCCATCAGATTGACATGGCCAATGATTTGAACCGGGATTTTGATTAAAAGTGAGAAGTGACTACTTCCGAAGCAGGAAATTTCCTGTTTGATTATGAAGTTGTTTGAAGAACGGTTCGGTTTTTAGAATGTCAAGGACGAGCACGGAATGTGAAGGATTTATTTTTATTAATATAAAAACACGTGTTCAATACAGAAATCCTCTTAATGTAAACTTAACGTGTAGGTTTTTAAGCTGAGCCAGTATGAACGGATTGACATGGACAATGATTCGAAACACGTGTTAAAGACACGTCTTCAGTATAGTATCCTTTTAACGCCAACTTATTAAACTGTAGGCTTTTAAGCTGAGCCAGTATGAACGGATTGACATGGACAATAATTCGAAATACATGTTAAAACCGCGTCTTTAGTACAGTATCATTTTAACGCCAACTTATTAAACTGTAGGTTTTTAAGCTGAGCCAGTATGAACCGATTGGCATGGACAATGATTCGAAACACATGTTAAACACACATCTTCAGTATAGTATCCTTTTAACGCCAACTTATTAAACTGTAGGTTTTGGCTGAGACAGTCTGAACGGATTGACAGACAATAATTCGAAATACATGTTAAAACCGCGTCTTTAGTACAGTATCATTTTAACGCCAACTTATTAAACTGTAGGTTTTTAAGCTGAGCCAGTATGAACGGATTGACATGGACAATGATTCGAAACACGTGTTAAAGACACGTCTTCAGTACAGTATCCTCTTACCGCCAACTTATTAACATGCAGGTTTTTGGCTGATCCAGTATGAACGGATTAACATGGACATTTATTAGAAACTGGATTTGTTGAAAAGTGAAAAGTGATGTCGTCCGAATGGAGAATTTTCACGTCAGGATTTATTTTTATTAATATAAAAACACGTACTGAATCCTCTTAACGCCAATTTATTAACATGGAGGTTTTTGGCTGAGCCAGTATGAACGAATTGACATGGACAATGATTCGAAACTAAATTTGTTGAAAATGAGAAGTGATTGCCCTCGGAACGGGGAAATTTCCTCGTTAATAAAATATTTAAATAAAGCCATTTGAATATCAATTAAAGGTATGGAATACAGAAGACGACAAACATTTAATGTAAAAAAAAATATTTGAAAAATCCTCTGAATATACTTCACTATAGTCAATCAGCTGAACCTGTTCATCAAATTGACAAGCCCAATGATTTTGAACGGGGACTTGATTAAAAGTGTGAAGTGACTACTTCCGAAGTAGAAACTTCCTGTTTGATGAAGCTGTTTGAAGAACGGTTCGGTTTTAGAATGTCAAGGACAATGAAGGATTTTTTTAATATAAAAGCACGTGTTGGAAATAGAATTTTCTTAACGTCAACTTAACATGTAGGTTTTTGGATGAGTCAGTATGAACGGATTGACACGAACGATGATTCGAAACTGGATTTGTGGAAAGTCAGAAGTGATTGCCCTCGTAATGGGAAAATTTCCTGGTTAATAAAATATTTAATAAAAATTTAAGGCATTTGAATATCAATGTAGAGGACAGCAAGCATTTAATTATCAATTAGATATTAAAAAAAAATATTTTTAAAATTCTCTGAATGCACTTAACCACATGCAATCCGCTGAGCCTGTTTATCAGATTGGCATGGTTAAGGATTTGATTAAAAATGGGAAACAAATAGTGAATTAACAGTGACTACTTCCGAAGTAAAAATTTCCTGGTTAATAAAATATTTAAATAAAGGCGTTTGAATATCAGTTAAAGGTATGAAATGGGAAAACGACAAACATTTAATTAATATTTTAATATAAAAATTATTTGAAAAGGATATTTGGATTATTTGAAAGGATAAAGGATAATAAGGATTTGAACAATGATATGATTAAAAGTGGGAAACTAACATGACTACTACCGAAGTAATAGTTTCCTAGTTAATAACTAAACTAAGTAGTTTTAATTAAAATAATAATAGTAATAATAATAATAAATAATTTTAACTAAAGGCTTTTGAATATCAATTAAAGGTATGGAATGTAGAAGACGATAAACATATGATTATTATTTTAATATGAAAAAATTATTTTTAAAATTCTCTGAATGCACTTAACCACATGCAATCCGCTAAACCTGTCTATCAGATAGACGTCAACAATTTAAACAAGGATCCTGTTAAAAGTGTGAAACAATTGCTTTCGTAATGATGATTGAAAAAGAGGGGTTTTGAAATTGCAGACGGTGACAGCAACTGTTTGTAACATAAAAATAGATGTTTAAAACACAATCCTCTTAACGAAAGCTTTTGTACTTGTAATTCGATGAGCCAGTCTGACAGGTTGGCATTAATTTGAGCCGGGATTATATCGAAAGTGACTCGTTTCCAAAGTGGGAATTTCCTGGTCGATACTAAATATTTTAAAAGAGTGGTTTTAGAGTATCAGAACACAAAAAAGGTGCATTTTTTTTTTATAAAAATAAAAATGCTTCTATTTTTTTTAAATTTTAGTTCTTTAATTAAGTTCGTTTTAATGAAAACTTCAACACTTGAAATTTGTTGCTGTCTGACATGGTCAGACAGTTGGGAAAATGTGGGATGGGACTTGATGGGTTAAATATGAGATTTCAGATTAAATATGGCATTTGACGGAAAATGAGAAATTTTCGAAGCAGACAATCACTGAATGTTGTTGTTCTAACACAGCTGGCAATACAGAGACAGTTAATTTTTATGCCATAAGCAAGGTTTGTGCCGCTATTACTCATTTAGCATTACCGAAGAGACACGTGTAACTTGAAAATATGCTACGGACGCGAGTAACACTATCTCCACAACACTCTAGGATCATATTAGACCTGTGGTATCGAACACTAGAATGCCAGCCACTTGGTCATCAAGCCTTTTCAATCACAGAATGTAGATTTGGCTTGGTTTGACGGTCTACGGTTATTTTTTGCGCCCTTTGAGGTAATTAGACCGGGACCCACACTTAAACGTGTATTCCGAACCACTAACAAACATTCATGCCACCGCAAGGGTTAGAACCTGAAGTCTGTGGTACCAAGAGCGCTAGATAATTGGCCAACAGGCCGCTCACAGAATGTAGAAGGTGACCAACATTTATTTTTATTATAAAAATGAATTTTTCATGCAATTGTTGTATGCGATATATTGTTGCAGTAAAGTACTTTTATTTATACAATTTTTAAGTACTTTAATTTGAGAAGTAATTTATTTTATTCCAAAAATAAAATGTATCATAAAATAAGAATGACATATCCAATAACTCATTTTTTAAAAAAAAATTTCATTACAATTAAAACAATAAATTTCTGAAGACAATTATTTTGTGGGGAAGTGAGAGAAATTTAAATCTTTGAAATTTACTACGAACAATCATTTGCTTTAAAACTATAAATATATTTTTTATATTTATATTCCAATTCCAGAAATTTACATTGAATTGAACAGACTACATTAGTCTGTCTGGAATCATATATTCATTGGATTTTCCCAACAAAAAAAAAAGTTTATTGTGTACTAAATCATTATCATCATCACTCTTTTAATATACCCGAGGCGCATAAAGATTTCAATCTTAATTTGCAAGTAGCCGGATTGGATTAAGTGCACATGGCTTCCTGCCTCTCATCTTACATGTTCCATCACCTGTCATACTTCAAGGACGAATGATGTGACGAATCAAGGCCTTGATTTTTTTTCTCTCTAGAGAGATCCTCGTTCAAAGCAATACTTATAATATTATTTTTCTTCTTCCAACTTTTATTTTAATAATTTTTGTTGTGTTAAGTAAGCACTTTGCAATTTAGATAGCATGGTGGATAAGAACGTTTCTGTACAATCGATTCTGGATATATTGAAAAAACATTGAAAAATAAGTACAAATTATTAAATTAATTATGCCAAATATTATTTTTTTTAATTATGTGTATTTCTTGACTCCTGGCCTAGTTAGGTTAGTCACTTTACAGTCATTTTTTCATACTTTTAGATTGGATTGGATTTTTTTTATTTAGTTAAAATAGATATATTTTTTGTTGGACATCTATGATCCTTATGATTCACTTATGTATGTTACGAACAAACCCACCGACTTTTAATAAGGAGATTGGTTTGTTTTTTACTTTCATACTGTTTTTTGTGTGCTTTAGGCTAATTTGACCAGGACCTACTATTTAACGTGGATTCCAAACCATTAAAACATCCATGTTATTGCCCAGAATTTGAACCTGAGGCACGAAGTATCGAAGGCCAGAGTGCTAGAGCTTAGTGTTAATGTGCACAAGAAGCATAGAAAATTCTGGTTCGAATCCGCTAGATGCGTCTTTGACACGTGCTTTCAAAAAAGAAGAAACTCGATGGTGATTATGAAAATATGCATAAATGTCTTGCATCGACAATTAAATTGCATGATAGACATTTACTGTGTTCTCTTTCATATGACATGTGAAATACAGGAATGTTACTCTTAAAAAGTCCTCGCGGAAGATAATGTCCTCTCTTCACCAAAGAGGCTTGATGTCCAACTGGCTAGCGCTCTGGCCATTGGTATCACAAGCTTCAGATTCAAATTCTGGCGGTGGCATAGGTATGTGTGAGTGATTCGGAATCCACGTTAAACAGTAGGTCGCTATCAAATTAGCCTAAAGGGTGCAAAAAAGTGTCTGCAGAACGACAAACCAAATCAAATCGTTATCCTTATCAAAAGTCTGTGGGGTTGTTCGTAGCATACATAAGTGGATCATGAGGATCGTAGATGTCCAACAAAAAAAAATGTCTATTTCAATTTAAAAGAAAAGAAAAGAAGAAGAAGAAAGAAAAAAAAAGAAAAAAAAAAAAAAAAACCCTTTTCCATCGTAACTTTGAAAATCTCAATATTTGTTTATATTCGAAACACAAGAAAATTTCAGTAAAACATTCCTCATTTGAAATCTATAAAAACCACGTTTTTCATGAAATAAAATTCTTTATTTAATTTAAAATTAATTATTAAACAAAATTTTCCTGACTTTTGTTTTAATTATTTATAAATTATTAAACAAAATTACTTAACCGAAAATTCTATGAATTTCCACTTCTTAAAACCACATGAGAGAGCGACTAAAAGTTTAAACATTCAACAAGTACAATGGTAGATGAATAATTCGAAATGATTCGATAAATATTAAATACATTTCAAAAGCGAAAGGAAAAATTACTTTTACTGTCTAAACAATTTCTCGCACATTTTGCAATCCCAAATGGATGGATATTAAGAAAGAAAAATATTTATTTTAGGGTCGAAAGTCAATAAATAGCACTCGTGCAAGGATCTAGAAATTCTCAAATGCGAGTAGAATTGATCACGTTTGAAAAATGCGATAAGCAAAGCTGTTACAGCGGTTATAAAAATCATTGGTTTGACCTTTTATTTCATTTGTACACCTGCGAAGCGTATACAGAGAAAGGTGTTATACCTTGTAGAAAAAAATCAAAAGAGTAAACGGATTTCAGTTTTATAAAATAATCTATTTTTACGTTCGTTTAAAAAAAAAAAAGATATTTTTTTATTTCAAGGGAATAAGCGTGGAGCAATTCAATGTTGCAAGAAAAACAAAAACAGGAAGAGCTTTTGTTTATTCAACTCGCTTTAAGTCAATAAAATTGTTTAAATTTTTTTTTTAGAATGCAGATGCAGAAATCTATCAAAGCAAAGTGAAAAAATAATATAAAACTATTGTAAAAAAATCTTGATAAATAAATATGTATGAAAGAATAATATTTTTAAAAAGATCTAATGTGATGTTTAAAAATTGTCATTATATCTAAACAAAAGTGTGACTCGGGAAAAAAAAATTAAACGTTTTAATGCGTTTATTAAAATAATCTTGTTTTCAAAATCATGCAAAAATGTTCAAAATATTTTTTTAACTAATATAAATATCATTCCGTATTTATTTTATTTAATTGTATTTTTTTCCTGTTTTTTACTATATTTCTTTTTATTTTATTTAAATATATTTTTCCCTCATCAATATAATTTTCCCCTTTTTCCCCTCATCAATATAATTTTCCCCTTTTTCCCCTCATCAATATAATTTCCCCCTTTTTCTCTATTACTTTCCTTCATTAATATAATTTCCTCTTCTCCCTATTATTTTCCCTCGTTAACATAATTTCTCCTTTTTATTAGGGGAAATTATATAAAAAAAAATAGAAATTTAAAAAATTAAATAAAAATTTAATTTTTCCCTTTTTTATTATTTTCATTCACTAATATATCTTTTTTTTTTTTTTTTTTTTTTTTTTTTTTTTTTGTTATTTTATTCCCACTTTTATATTTTTTTCTCTTATTTTATTAAATTTTTTTTCATATTTTTTCTTCCCTTAAATATATTATTTCAAAATCTCAATTTTCTGTTATCAAGTTTAATTTCTAAATTTCAAAATTTAATAATTTAACATAAATTACCACATAAATCTTCCTCACACATATATATCATGCATAATCAGAACACTTAGATATTCTAATTATGCATACAGAGGCAAATTAAAATATAAAACAAAATTACTTTTTTTGGATATATTTAAACAATAACTTTCTTTCATAACTTATTTCTATCATTATTATTATTATTATTTTTTTCGGTGCAACATAATTTTCTTTTTTAACTACATCATAATATTAACTACTAAAGAATTCCACAAAAATTTCTTTCATCATATGACCCAATTCAAATCTTACAAAAATCTTCTATGAGGTACAAAAATGAAGTCAAAGCTTGACTCTATTCTAAATTCTTTGGAACAGTGAGAACTATACAAAGAACTTTTATCAAAACCTAAGGTCCATTACGTGTGGCTTTTGTATTGAAGAACAAGAAACGTTTTGTCAGCTTTAACATGATTTATTACAAGACAAAAGAAAACGGGGAAAGTTTACTTTAGAATAAACAACGGCAACTTGAGAAAATTCGCGAAGAAAGATGTTCTTTATCACTAGAATAATTGGACGTTGATCTGTTGTAGTGGGAAATTAATAACATTTTTTGATACATTTCCAACTAACCTCTTAGACTAATTATCTCAAAAAAAAAAATCTCAACGCAGATATAGAAATATCTTGATATTAAGTTATTTTTATTTGATATTGGAAAAATTGTTTAGTCTGATAGATCAGGAAAAAAAAATTTCCAACGCATTTCGAAGATTTTTTATTTATTTTGAAAAGAACTAAAAAAAATATTTGGATTTTTAAAATATTTTCTCTTATATTGTGAGGTTCCTAAACAAAATATTTTGTACTCAGCAATAATTCAGAAAAATTGATATTAATCCGCATAAAATAAAACGCAAAACCAGAAGAGAAAAATAAATGCAATTACAGTGTGTTATAAAATGAGAACTTCAGATGTGAACCCCTCAATGTAACGTATCATCATTGTACTTCCATTTTAATAATGTACTACCTAAAATATGTATTATTTTTGGTTGATAGTATGAAATTTTAATTTAAAAGTGGTATTGAATTAAAATTATCGGTGTTTTTTTAGTACAAATTTTATTTATTAAAAATTTCTTTTTTCTTGCTTTCTGATCAGCAAAAGTGTCAGTGACAGCATCAAAGTTAAAGTTTCGGGACATGGAAATGTTAGCTCGATAGAATAGCCAAGTTGTGTAATCCGTCTTGTCCCATATAATTTATTAAGTAGGTTTTTATCAATGTCCCATATAATAATAAATATAAGGCCAATTCTGAACTCATACCTCTCTGCTCGGGCCAGCCCATCTTGCCGTACTATTGTTACGCCACTAACTCCAACACATTACAAACATCCATGACATCGCCGGGATTCAAACCTTAAATCTCCAGGTACCAAGCGCATCTATCTATCTATGTCCATATATTAATAAATGTCAGGCATTTCCTCTACTCATAGCCACTCTGCTCGGGCAGGGGCCCGTGGCAATTTGCTGTCTTACCACAATAGTGTTACGTCAAGGACTCCAACCCACTACAAACATCCACGGCATCTTCGGGATTCAAACCCTAAACCACCGGTACCAAGCGCATCTATCTATCTCTCTCTCTCTCTATATATATATATATATAATATTAGATGAGGTGTGACTTTTAAGTTATTTTCGCCTTAGGGAGTAACGGTCAAATGGAGATCAGTGACCTAAAGTATAAAAAAATATAAAAAGAGCAAAAATTACCAAATGATAAAACACTTTGAAAACGGTGGAAAAATAAAGCAGAACTATGAAAAAAAAAATTATGAGATTAATAAAATTCAAAATAATAATACAAAATGCATAAACTAGCTTATTGTATTTTCTCCAATCGATACATCGTATACAGTAATCAAGATCACTGGCAAGCAATTCATGAAACAATGTTTTAATATGCCAAACATCTAATCCGCATCCAAGTCCAACAGAGCACATTGAATCAACCCAATTACGCAAGCCGAGAGTATCCATCAACCGAGAGCCGTGGTTCCTTTGAGCAAGACAGATGGGCGAAAGGGGCTGGGATATGGGAACGGGCGCCGATCAGTCTGTCTGGGGCACTAGTGATTCAGCGACGGGTCGCCCTCGCGTCTGTCTGTCTGTTGGGGCTTTTTTTATGGCTCACTCTCGATTCTTGCTCGTCTGGGAAAATGCCCCGGTTTTTCTTTCCATCGACCAACTTTAATTTGGAGCAGAGCCGTTGACCTTAACAGGGGCGCCGCTCTGCAATTGTAAACTTTGTGCTGAGAACTTCGTTTGGTGTGCGCCCCAGACGATTTGGGGAAGAGATCAGATGAATTAAGCGTTAAGAATGATAAAAGGGGGATCTATTGTGAGGAATGGGGTGACGTTGCTGGGAAAAGGGTAATGAGAACTGTCTGAGTGGGTTTTTAACAAAGGAGATGTGGGTGAAAGATATCAATTAACATTGTTTATGTATGCTCGGGTTGAAGAAAGTGGTTCTGTGCACGGGATGGTGCAGATTTAAATGCTTTTTATACTTGTGAATGAAGGATAATTAAACTGGCCTTTATAATGAATTCCGAACCATTCACAAACATCCATGCCACCGAAAGATTCGAACCTGAAGCCTGTGGTACCAAAGGCCAGAGCGCTAGACACTCGGCCAACAGGCCCCATGCTTGGGTTGAAGAAAGTGGTGCTGTGAACGGGATGTCTCATAAACTAAACCATTTTCAAAAATATATTATATTGTGAAGGAAGGATAATTAAAGTGGACTTTATTAATTATTAATTAAAATGTAAATCGTAGTATTTGGAAGATAATATGGTCATACATAAAATGAATGAAGGTGTGAAAATAAAATATCAATTAATATAATAGTTTAGATAATTGGTTTGATTAGTCGCTCTACGGTCATCTTGTGCACACGATGGCTAAACACACCGGGACCTATATTTTAAAGTGGATTCCGAACCCTCACTGACATCCATGCCACATCCAGGATTAAAACCTGGTGCCTGTGATACCAAAGGCCGGAGCGCTAGCCAATTGGCCATCAGACCGACAATTGTTTAGATAAAGAAAATGGGCTGCATGAACACAATCCATACAAAGGGAACGAGCGCGTCTGTCTGTCTGTTGGGGCTTTTTTTATGGTGTGTGTGTGTGTGTGTGTGTGTGTGTGTGTGTGTGTGTGTGTGTGTGTGTGTGTGTGTGTGTGGCTCACTCTCGATTCTTGCACGTGGGGCGTCTGGGAAAATGCCCCCGATTTTCTTTTCATCGACCAACTTTAATTTGGGGCAGAGCCGTTGACCTTACCAGGGCGCCGCTGTGCAATTGTAAACTTTTGCTGAAAACTTCATGTGGTGTGCGCCCCAGACGAGATCAGATCAATTACGCGTTATGAATGGTAAAGAGTTAAAGAACTATTGTTGAAGAATGGGGTGACGTTGCTGGGAAAAAGGTAAGCCCGAATGAGTGATAAACGTCTGAGTGGGGTTTTTAACAAAGGAGATATGTGGGTGAAAGATATCAATTAATATTGTTTATTTATGCTTGGGTTGAAGAAGAAAGTGGTTCTGCGCACGGGATGTTTCGGAACTAAATGATTTTCAAAAAAGATTTTGTACTTGTTAATGAAGGATAAGTAAAATGGACTTTATAATGAAATTATATTACGTGCATACGAAAATATTGAAATTATAATTAATAGAGAGGTATAATTTGGAAGATAATATGGTCATATATAAAATAAATGAAGGTGTAAAATTAAAATATCAATTAATATAATTGGTTTGTCTCATCTCTTTACGGTCATTTTGTGCACACTTTAGGCTAAACAGACCGGGACCTACAGTTTAAAGTGGATTCCGAACCACTGACAAACATGCCACCATCAGGATGTTTAGATACAGAAAATGGGCTACATGAATACAATTCATACAAAGTGAACGAGCGCGTCTGTCTGTCTGGGCTTTTTTTTATGGCGTGTATACTCTCGATTCTTGCTCGTGGGGCGTCTGGGAAAATGCCCCCTTTTTTTTCTTTTCATCGACCAAGTTTAATTTGGAGCAGAGCCGTTGACCTTACCAGGGGCGCCGGTCTGCAATTGTAAACTTTTGCTGAAGACTTCATTTGGTGTGCGCCCCAGACGGTTTGGGGAGGGATCAGATCAATTACGCGTTATGAATGGTAAGAGGGGGATCTATTGTTGAAATATATGAGGGTTGGATTGTAAAGAATGGGGTGACGTTGCTGGGAAAAGGGTAATGAGAGCTGCCTGAGTGAGTGATAAACGTCTGAGTGGGTTTTTAACAAAGGAGATGTGGGTGAGAGATATCAATTAATATTGTTTATGTATGCTTGGGTTGAAGAAGAAAGTGGTGCTATGCATGGGATGGCTCAGAAATGATTTCATTAATATATCATATTGTGAAGGAAGGATAATTAAAATGGCCTTTATTAATTATTAATTAAAATTATATTGTAAATTGTAGAATTTGAAGGGGGACATGGTCATACATAAAATGAATGAAGGTATGAAAATAAAATATCAATTAATATAATTATTTAGTTAAAAAAATGAGTTGCATGAATATAATGCATATAAAGCGGACGAGGCGGTTCAAAATTTAATGCAAGATTTTTTTTTCTAATGCAGCTGGCAAACACTTTAGACAGTTGTCTTTTATGCCTTAAGGCAAGCGCTGCACCGACGTTACTTACTTAGCACTATCCCGAAGGTGCATGTAGCGTGAAGATAAGCTACGGACGCGGAGTAATACTGCCCCCGCAACGCTCAACGATCATGTTTAGGCCGGACTTACGGTTTAAAGTGGATTCCAAAATCATTACAACCATCCACGCCAACGCAGGGACTCGGAACCGAAACCTGTGATACCGGGCGCTAGAATGCTAGCCACTCGGCCATCAGGCCGCCTTAATGGAAGATTACATAAAAGCATTTGTTCACTTTAACAAAATGCGATTGGACTTTTTAATATAGTTTGTGATTTATGTATCATTTTAAATATCATGTAAGGACATGAGCACAAATAAGCATGGCCAACATAAATTAAAATATAAGTTACTCAGTGTTAAAATTACTAATATTTTGAAATTTGTATATTTATATTAATAAATATTATTGTAATAATAGATTTATATTTTAATAATCAATGTAATTTAATTAATGTCGTCTAATATTACTGAAAAAGTACAACACAAAATTAATAATAAATAAATTATTAAAAAAAAATATGCCATTAACATAAAAATATCTGTCCTCTTAATAAAAATATTAAACACATAAAATGTACGAAAGAAAATAACTGTTTAATTTATTTTACGCACGTACACCACGAGAATTTTAAAATGCATTGTAAAGAGTTCGTAGGTACATAAATGTCAACAAAATATTTTATTGTCGCTAGACGGCAAATTTTCAACCAAATCACAAATTATTTTACCCAACTAAACGAAAACTCTTCTTGTTGAATGCGAGCTGAATAATAATGTAAGCTAATATCTGCAAAGAATATTTTTCTGAAAAAAGTATATACTTTTTTTAGATTAAAATTAAGATAGCCCTCATTGTATTAAACTAATGTGTTTGACCTTGATTCTCATTTGAAAATAAATATTATTGCCTAGATTATTTTCAAATTTATTTTAGATTTTGAAAGAAAACAAGCTCTTTTCTCAGAATATTTCATAAGATTCTGAAATATCCATAGGCGTATACAGCTTGAATAAAAATGGCGGATTAGTTACAGTACTTTTTGTAGTACTGAATAATTTGAAATTAAATATACAGCAGCTTAAATATATAATACTTCGAGATGTAGTAAGTAAAAAATTTTTAAAAATTAAGATAAGTTTTATTTAAAAAAATTATTTTATTTTGTTTAAAAAAATAATAGTGATATATTTATTAAAATAATAAATTGCAGTGCACAGATTCAGCAACCAGATTGTCAATGGGGAGGGGAGGGTTTGAAATACTCGAGACATAGGTTGGAGAACTCACAGCTTTATTGACACACGCACAAATAATTAGAGACATACAATATTTAACACATTTAAAGACATATAATGATAAATTTACATCATTTCTAAGCCAAAACCCCGATACCCAGCTACGCGCAAAATGCACGAAATATACTCCCTCTCCGGGTGAGAGTTTGTAGGCTAACTGACCATTTCTGAACGCCACACGGCCCGCTCTTGCCAATGGGTAGGAGGAAGCCCGGTTACAGTACTGAATAATTAGAAATGATTAAATATATAGCAGTATAAGCGATATAATAGTTCGAGATGTAGTTAAAAAAATTAATTTTTTAAAATTCTTTTTTACTAAAATTTATTTATTTAAAAATTTTATTTTATTTTATTTAAAAAATTAATAACATTAATGATATATTTATTAAAATAATGTATTCAATTAATAATTCTACTAAAATTCATTACATATAATTCCACTATAAGACTAATTGTGGTACACTTATTTCAGGGAAAAAAACACTGAATGGTCAATCCGTTATCATGTGTGAACATGTTCTAGTATGAACCAATTTTAGCCTTCACTTAACATTATCTAATGACAGTAATTAGATATTCAAATTCCGTTGGTGAAATAAGTCTGAAAAAAAAAAAAAAAAAAAGCGTGTAAGTGAGTAAAATATTAAAATTCGTATATGTTTTACTATATTTTTTAATTTGGGCCAGAAGCTACTTCAAAATAAATATGAATTATAAATTAAATGCATTATAAATTAATTATTATTATTTATTTAAGCAGATTTGAGTGGTTATTTTCAGCAGATTTTTTTTTTTTTTTTTCTATTTTTATGAATGCTATATCCGACACCAGAATTTAGTTTAGTCCTTCCATAAATAGGATAAGCCACAACGAACATCTGTTAGAATATACATAAAAATATCCCAAGTTTATGTAGCCAACGAAAAAAATCAGCTGATGGTAAAGTCTATGTATATTCTTTTCCAAACGATTCTTTTTCTCTCACACCCACAACTTTCTTAAAAGCACCAAAAGATAACCCCGAAAGAAAAAAAAATAAGGCACCCATTAAAGAACCCACTAATTAAGTGCTATATAAATATTCTCATGATAAAATCCATTTTGCATTTTCACCGGATACTGCAACACTGTTTCATCACCCCCCTCCCCCGGTTGGTGCAATTCCATTTGCTAATCAATCTTATCGTTTGCTTGCGGGGTTGAGAGGTTGCGGAACAGCATGACCGATACAAGTATACTCGCTCTCTCTTCTTATTAAATAAACAATACACTGCCATGTACTACTGGGACTCAAACTCAAAACCTGTGGCACCAGAGTGCTAGTGATTTTGTTCACTACAGCGATATATGAAAATAGGAATGGCTTATATAAAAATTATATGCGTATATATATTTTTTGTATGCGTATATAATGTGTATATATATATTTTTACTCTGCCATCAGACCTCAATATATATAGATTACTTCAAAATAAATATGAATTATACATTAAATATATCATAAAAAGTAATTTAATAAAAAATACTAAGAAAACAAAACAAAAATTTTTTAACAAACTCACTAGAGTTTAATGTTAGTTACTGATAACTCGCAATATTGAAATGAACTTCATTAAAATGTATTGGAATTCATCAATGAATATGTTTTAGTCGGTTATTTTAAACCGATGTTTTTTCTATTTTTATGAATGCTATATCCGATACCAGAATCCAGTTTATTTATTACATAAATGGGATAAGCCGCAACGAACATCTGTTAGAATATACACAAAAATAGCCCATGTTTATGTAGACAACGAGGGAAAAAAAAAAAAAAAAAAAAAAAAATCGCCTGGTAGTTAAGTCTATATTTTCTTCCAAACGATTTTTTTCTTTTTTCTCACACCCACAACTTTCTTAAAAGCACCAAAAGATAACCCTGCACACCAATAAAAAATAGGGCACCCACTAATTAGGTGATATATAAATATTCTCACGATAAAATCCATTTTGCATTTTCACACCGGATACTGCAACACCGTTTCATCACAACCCCCCTGGTTGGTGCAATCCCATTTGCTAATCAACCTTATCGTTTGCTTGCGGGGTTGAGAGGTTGCGGAACAGCATGACCGATACAAGTAACACAAGTGCACTCTTTCTCTTCATATTAAATAAACAACAGACTGCCATGCGAAAATGGTTGCTTTTTTTTTTTTATTTTATTTATTTTTTTGAAGGCGAAGGTCGGTTAATCGGACCGAGATCTTCCACTCTTCGGATACGCGTGAATGGAAATGGAAAGCCGCCAGACTGCCTTAAAGAAAAAGAAAAAAAGAAAAAGAAAGAAAAAGAAGAAAAAGAAAAGAAAGGAAACAACATGCACGAAGATTGTCGACCTCGTGAGTGTGACGTCACGTCCACCAACCGCCGACTCACTGCGTTACGGATTGGAAATAAAAATTAGAAAGAAAAAGAAAGAGAGAGAGAAAGAGACAGAAAGAGAAAGGAAAGAAAAAATAATAAATGATAAATAAATAAATAAAAAAAAGAAAGAACAGAAATTGTATTTCGGTCCCCCACACTTTTTCGACTCCCGACTCGAAACGCGACGTTTTGTCATATTGTACTTTCCTTTCCACCTGTATCTATTGTGGGGACAAAAAAAAGTCAGGAAGTCAGTGGCAATGGATCAGGTGCTTCTATTTTTTGCTGTGAATTGAATGAATAGATATCCAAGTCGCTACACTCAAAGATTTGTTTGTGAAATCGAAATATACACTAGAACAGGGACGGCCGTTCCGCGGACCACATGTGGCCTGCCTAATCACACTTTTACAAAATATATTCATTTAATCATATATTTTTAAAATATATTTATTTTGTAATGGCCAAAGTAGTGAAAACCAATGTATTAAAAAAATACATTATGTGTGCGCGTCCATATGATCTAATTTGAGAAATCTGGCACAAAAAGTTGTTAGAGCTTGTGGTTCAACTTACACCTGCGAATCGTATTTTTCGAAAATGAAATTGACCCAACACAAACACGCTCAAATATAACGGACGCTAACTTGCAACACGCATTGCGATGTGCAAATACCCATATTCAGATCGATTTGTAAAAGCTAAGTGAAATAGTGGATAAACAAATATCGCACCATAAATATTTTTTAATGATTTCATTTTTTTTTTTTATTTCCTTTATATTTATATATTGTTATATATTTCTTTTCAACGTGTGTTTAGTATCATTATTATTATTATATTATCTACGTTTACATGTAAGAATAATAGTAAACACAATAATTATAACTCATTATGTTTCAATTTTTCACTTCAAAAAATGTCTATAGTGGGTCTAAATTTAATATGGGGATCTATAATTTTGCATGCGGCCGGCGGGGTTAAGATGCATTTCCAAAGTGACCCGCAAGATCATTTGAGTTCCCTGCAAGATCATTTGGACACCCCTGCATTAGAACCTTCCCATATGCATGTCTTCCACAAACAACAAAACATGTTCAACGATAAAACAAGATCTTTTTTTCCATGTCCACAATTATTTGTGTCTACGATAAATGGTTTTAAACTTGCAGAATCAATAATTTTAATTAATAATTTAACCCCTTCCCCCTCCCTCTTTTTCGACTTACTCTCTCCCGACTCGAAACGCGACGCTTTGTCATATTGTACTTTCTTTTGCACCTGTATCTTTTGAAGGGGAGGAAAAAAAAAAAGCCAGGAAGTCAGAGGCGAGATCAGGTGCTTCATTTTTTGCCGCGAATTGAATGAATAAATCCGTGTCATTCCACTCAGAAATTTGTTTGTGACATCGAAGCATACTCTAGAATAGGGGTGGCCAACCCGCGACCCTCATGTGGCCCGCCTTGAACATTTTTCCGGCCCGTGAGATTGATCACCCTTTTACAAAATATATTTATTTCATAATGGCCAAAGTAATGAAAACCAATGTATTAAAAAAATATATCATGTGTGCATCCATATATTTAAAAATTAACTGTCGAAATTATGAGAAAACATTAACTTTGGTTTTAAAATAATATTCTCGCGAATATAGGGCAGATATTGCCTGCTTTATTTATAAGTTTACAGTTGTGAGTTCGCAAAATAATTAAATGATATTCTACAAACTCATGATCCGCGCGCGAGCATTTCCCCCCTCCCCCCTCAGACATTTGATGTTATTCGGCAATGATCCACCAGAGTTGACGTGTAGCAAATTTAGCGTTACCACTAAACATATTGCATGAATGTAAAATGTACACTATTCATTAACCCTTTAAACGTAAACCCAAAATGTAATCTATGCTTTTTGAGTTAGCATAAATTGTTCTTAATTATTTATAAAGCTGATAATGGTTAAATTAAATTAAATATTTATTATTTTGCAGCAATATGATGTGTCTATTTTATGACATGCATTTATTGGTTCAATTAAAACTCGACAACTCAGTATAAATGTTTCATTTTATTCTAAGTCTTCAAAAACCCAGAAACATTTTCGAATGACACAAAACGATAAAAATTATTGGTGTTTACCAACAACATGGTTTATTGGTTAACAAGCGTGGTTGCCATTGACAACATTTCACAGATTTTTTAAATGAAATACCTTTTGCATGTTCCCAACCATTAGTTCCAAGTTCTTATTTCGGATTCTTAATTTATACAAAATAAGTAAATCCTACCAAACCAAATCGAATTTTTGGAGAAACTTGATATAAATTAATACACAAGGACGGAATTAAAGCAATTATTTTATGCCATAAAACAGACTTTTGGAAATTGGATCACCAATTGACAGAAATACATCTATGAAATGAATAGCAGATATTTCTTCATAAAAAGATAATTCTTTTTTGAGTTCTTAAAATATAATCTCTATTTGGGTGTGGTCTAAAAACTATAAATGTCTTAATGGATATCATATTATGATTTTTATTTCGATACAAAGTATTATTTTTTTAATATTTTTATTGCCAAATATAGCTATCATAAAGCAAATACGATCAATATTCTTCACACAAATTTTAAAATAAATACTTGTCCAAAAAATAGGAGAAAAAAATATTCAAGTAAAAACACATTTCATATTTCGAGTGATGTGATGTTAAAACGTTTTTAAAATTAAACCAACAGAAATCGGTATATACTATAAGAGAAATAATAATAAAAATATTTTTCCGATTTTCAATATACAAATACCAGAATAGAAAACGATGAGAGAAGGTTTAATATGTATATATATATTTATCCACAAGAACTAGTATTCGAAAAATATATATCGATAAGAACTAGTATTTTATATCGTTAAGAGCTAGTATTCGAAAAATATATATCCATAAGAACTAATATTTTATATCGTTAAGAACTAGTATTTTATATCGATAAGAACTAGTATTTTACATCGTTAAGAACTAGTATTTTACATAACTAGTATAATAAATAATATTTTAATCAATATTCGTTAAGAACTAGTATTTTACACTAGTATTTTACATCGTTAAGAAAAGTATTTTTAAAATATTCACATCGTTAAAACATATTTTATAAGAATTTCGAGTTAAGAATGTGGTGTGGTGTTAAAAACGTTTTTAAAATTAAACCAACAGAAACCGGTATATACTTTAAGAGAAATAATAATAAAAGACATTTTTTCTGATTTTCAATATATACAAATACCAGAATAGAACTAATATTTTATATCGTTAAGAACTAGTATTCGAAAAATATATATCGATAAGAACTAGTATTTTATATCTAGTATTCGAAATATATATATCCATAAGAACTAGTATTTTATATCGATAAAAATAAATTTTAAAAATATTCAAGAAAAACATATTTCATATTTCGAGTGATGTGGTGTTAAAAACGTTTTTAAAATTAAAGAAACCGGTATTTAAAAGAGAAGGTTTAGAAAATAACGAGAGAAGGTTTAAAATATAAAAAAAAATCAAGAAGAAAATGTCAACTTCTCAAACATTGTAGCACAAATGTGTCTACTAGTATCGTAAAATGTGTTTCCAATAGAAAACCTAGAACGGCGCTGTAGCAGTAGTTGTAAAGGGAAAATTTCTCTCTGGAATCTCTCTCTGTGGCGGTTTTTGGCACGGGGCCAAAAAGTCCGTTACCATGACAACCGGCAACTGAGTTTCCCTCCGCTTTCGCGCGAGTTATTTTGGACATCTTACGAATAGTATATTCCTACCCTTCAGAATTACAGACTCGTATCACGTGCTACGCCATTTTCACGTTTTCAAGGCATTTTTTGTTTTGTTTGTAGTGTATTTATTATTATTTTTTCTTTTATTTCTTTTTTACCTTTGTTTTTTGTCTCACTGAATGAGCATAGGGGCCAACAGTGACTGTGACCCCGTTACGGGTTCACGGTTTAACACAATGCGATCAAATTCGGCATCATCGGCCACTCAATAGAGTTAAACTTGATATGCATATAACATAGTATAGCGGCAATGACTAACAGTGTTTTAAGAGATGCTGTTGATATACAACATGATTTATTTCAATGTTGCAGGGATGCTAAATAAAGGAAATTTTTACATATATACGTGAGGAAATTTGACATACATATAAGCTAGGCATTCATAAAAGTCATGTATGGAATATGAATGAGGTACACAAGACTAAATTTTGAGTCTGTATATAGAAAAAAAAGTTCTCTCAAATTTATAGAAGAAAATATATCCAATGTTAGACAAAATTAAATATTTAAAAAAAAATCTTTAGTATTTGGCTTTTAATTTTATTAGAAATAATTTATTCAAAAGCAAACTTATTATTTTATTAAAAATAAATAATTTTATTATTTTTTTATGCAAAATCTAAAATTTCATCATCATCATCATCGGCGCAAATGCCCCATGGTAGGCCTAAGATGTCTGCCTACTGGCAAATTTCGAGATGACAGATGTTTTCTTTTTCCGAGGTACAGTTGTCAGCCCTACACCTTGCGCTCTACAGTCATATTAGACCAGGATCTACGATTTAAAGCGAACTACTACAAAAATCCATGGCACCGCCAAGGACTCGAACACGAAACCTGTGAGCGCCAGAGTGTTGGTTGCTCGGCCATCAGACCCCAAAAATCTAAAATCTGATAGTTATAATTTTCACAGACAGGAAATTTTAAAAGAATAATTATTTTTCAACATTGGTAAAAAAAAAATTATAAATCCAAAACCAGGAAAAAATTCACGTTATCATTAAGGAATAACTAAATATTCATTTAATTCTAAAAAAATAATAAAAAAAGACTAACTTTTACCATACAAGTATCACATTTTTCTACATAAATGTATAAAATAATAACAGCTAAAAACAAAACTGAGTATTTCTAAAAAAACTAAAGTTTGATTCAAAAGGTTTGACACAACTTCATCAAAAATAAAAATAAAATAACAGTGAAAAATAAATAAACATTCGGCATTTACTAATTTATTCTGACTATTAAAGCATGTGTTAATAAGCTGTCAATCATGATGTAGTATAGTTAAAATGAAACAATAGCATACAACAAAAATAGTTTCACTAATACGTACAGTGAAAAAAATAATAGCTTCCCATGTATTCGTTAATTACATCCTGGAAATAGCACGAAAAATTCTCCTTTATTTGTTTCACTTTAGATATCTTCATAAAACTATTGTAATTTTTGTCGTTCCTGTATATATTTTTTATTGAAATTATTGAAATTCTATATTTATTGTTTAAATAATCATTCAAAATGAAAAAAAAAAAAAGGTTTAAAATCTATTACGAAAATATAATTATATTAAAACACAATGTTACAATAAAAAGGGGACGATTAATGAAACTTTAAAATATTTTGCATAATTGATAGTTTATTTTAACTCAAACAATATAATATATTAACCAATATAATAATGTACAATATTGAGATAATTAACAGTAAAAACAAAGTTAATAATAAAAAAAGGTCTCTCAAATTTATGAAAGAAAATATATCCAATGTTAGACAAAATTAAATATTTAAAAAAAAAAAAAAAACCTTTAGTATTTGGTTTTTAATTTTATTAGAAATAGTTTATTCAAAAGTAAATTTATTATTTTATTAAAAATAAATAATTTTATTATTTTGATATGTTTATATATTTTTATATGTTTTGTCGCTCTACGATCATTTTTTGCACATTCCAGGTTAATTAGACGGGACCTATAGTTTAATGTGGATTCTGAACCACTAACAAATATCCATGCCACAGACAGGATTCGATCCTGAAGCACCAAAGATCACAGCGCTAGCCAATAGGCCATCAGGCCGCAATATACTAATGGAGCTAGATACAAGACAGCAAGAAATACGGAAACTGTTTAAGTTCTACATAAAAAAATAATAATTAAAAATAAAACTTTTGTATTCCTAAAGGCATGTTTACTGGAAATTCTACAATAAACCATAAAAACATAAACTATTGACTTTATATTAACTAGTTATGACTTTATAAATATTAGCTAATTAATTGAACGATTTTTTTCTGCGGAATCCAAAAAGTATATTAATTTAAATATGTATATACATATTCCTTTCACTTCTCTCTTTATTTAAATTGGTTTTACAAATGTATTTAATGATAAAATACATTAATGTTTTTTTGGCACGAAATTTCGTACGGGACTTTTTTAATGCATCTACTTATGACCCAGATCTATTCTTACGATATTGTAATAATCACGCACGAAAATGTGGAGAGAAAATTACTGTTCCGCCACAACTACTTATTGCATATGAAAGCATTTTAAAAACACGTAGATACTGTAGTAGAAATTGAAAAAAAAAAGTAAAATTATTTTCAGTAGCAAGACCATTAGGTTGTCAATGCGAGACGTTAATATATATAGAGATTTTTTAACATTACATCAACATAGAATAAACGAGGCGTGTAAACCTCAGTATTAAAAGTGGATAAGTTAAAATTCTAATATCTGGTTATGTCGTTGACTGGAGAAAGTAAATAACAGATGATTACTGTAAACTTTGCAGAATATAACTTAACAGAACGCGATTTTGTACATAAGCTTGTTGTTGTTACCTATAGCTTTATTGGAAATCATTACATATAAGTTTGGCCACTTGCCGTAGAAACAAACAGAACATATAAACAAATCAAAATTACAAAAGGACCAAATATTCTTAAGAAAAAACGATCAAAAGGAATTAAAAACAAATTAAATGTTCTAAGAATAAAAACTCAAAAAGCTAAAAGCACCCTAATAAAAGTCCGTGTGATCAGGATATGTTTTCTGTGGCCCTCGCCATAGAGTACACAAATCACCATTCTCTTCTAAGTTAAGAGTCTAGAGTAAGTTAAGAATCCAGTAAATTTACAGAATGCGATTTTGTACATAAGCTTATTGTTGTTGCCTATAGCTTTATTGGAAATCAATCCATATAAATTTGCCCACTTACCGTAGAAACAAACAGAACATATAAACAAATCAAAATTACAAAAAAGACCAGACATTCTTAACAAAAACGATCAAAAGGCCTTAAAAACAAGTTAAATGTTCTAAGGATAAAAATTTAAAAAGTCAGAAGCATCGTAATAAAAGTTTGTGTGATCAGGACATGCTTACTCCGGTCCTCCAGTAAAGAGTACACAAATAAACATTATCTTGTAAGTTAAGAGTCCAGTCCCAGTTAAGAATCCAGTCCAGTAAATTTATAGAACACGATTTTGTACATAAGTTTGTTTTATGTTAATTGTGGCTTTATTGGAAATCAATCCATATAAATTTGGCCACTTACTGTAGAAACAAACTGAACATATAAACAAATTAAAATTACAAAAGGACCAGATATTCTTAACAAATACGATCAAAATGCTTTAAAAATAGTTTAAAACAAAGTGCACCATAATAAAAGTTCGTGTGATCAGGATATGTTTTCTCTGGCCCTCCAGTAAATAGTACCCAAATCACCATTCAGTCAAGAGCCAACAAGTAGATGGGACTTATTCATTTTCTCTGTCTAAAACACATATATCAGAGTCCACAATCCCTATTTTGGCCAGATGTTCGGCCAGGCAGTCGTGTCCAGTTCTTTATCTAAAATTGGCAACAGCCTCTTTACAAGTTTTTCCACTCAATTTTTTCCAGTCATCCTCAATTGTCTTCCAGACGTTTTCTTTGCTGTTAGATAGCAATTCACTTTATATACTATGATTTGATTTAGTCTCATATAGTTCTCCTAAAAGAGTCAAGAGAGATAAGATTTGTCCAGGAAATTCCTGTTCTTTTTTTTTTTTTTTTTTTTTTTTTTGCTACAAGATCTGTCTTTCCGTTTCTATCAATTCCAACATGTGATGGAATCCACTGGAAAGGGATGTATTTTCCATTTTATTAAAGAACTTGATATCTTGTTTTATTTTGGTTGCAATTGCTGACTCAGACTGTCTGTTGCAATTTTTTTCATTTAGTTCGCCCAACGCATTTCTTTCCTACGAAGAAATTTCTGCATTTCTTTCATTGAAGAGCATTGGCCGCCTTGTCAAAAATTTTAAAGGATTCTCATCGACTGGAAATGAAGCCAAAGAAATCGTACGAATTGCAAAAAACAATCAGGAGCAAAAGATTTTCAGATATGGAAGAAGATAATGCGATCAAGAAATGAACTTGTATCGCCGGCCGACAATGAAAATAGCGATAGCGAAGGAAAAGCATCTTTTTAACTTACAAGAAGCTAAACTAAATGTTAAAAATCATAGGAACTGTCTGATATTACCAAAAAAATTTATCCAAATGAGAAAGAGGACTCTCTACGAGAGAAATTGAAAAATGATGTTTATACCGGAAACTTTTAAACAATTGAGAAAGTCAAAGTGTCGAGTAAAATATCACCAGCTTTGTATGATGTTCTTACTATTAAGATTGTAATTGTGCTTCCTCCTACACTCTGGCAAGAGCCCCTCTTTGGCGTTCAGAAGAAAAGGTCAGTTGGCTTAATGACTCTCACCCGGAGAAGTATATATTTCACGCATCCTGCGCATAGCTATGTATGAGATTTTCGGCTTAGAAGTGGATTCTACAAATCTATAATTATGTTTTTAAATGTGTTAAATATTGTATGTCTCTAATTTTATGAACATCCACTCCAATGCTCACCAGCGGCGCATGTTACCAATGAGCAATGAAAAGAAAAAGAAAATTCAAACTTTTTAAAACATATCTATGAAAATGCTGCATAGAATTTCATACTAATATTAACGATATCAAAAAAAGAGAGCCTAACCTAAAACCTAAACTTGAAACCTAAAAGCCTCCATCAAAACCTAAAAAATTCCATTATGCTTGACTTAAAGAAATATAAACTATCATTTTAATAAATTCCACCACTCATTAAAAAAATAGATTAATTTTAAATTTTCATCCTAAACTTTCTTCCACTATTTCATAACTGCTGCGATCATTAGCTGCAGAAAAACAACTGTTTTTCTTTATTTGCTCAATTGTTAAAACTACAAAAAGATTAGAGCTACAAGGATAAAAAATATTTGCACTGCTGTACTACAATCACTAAGTAAATGCTTACTAAAAGTGCGTTCACTGAAAGCAGATAACCTTTCCGCTGTTATTTCTCTGTAAACAGAAAGCGACGATGTTAAAGAAAAAAAGCAGTCATTACATAATTTTATTTTTTTTTTAGCTCACTTTCCCCAGCGGGAGCTCATGGATCAGACATTTCACAAAGAAAAGTAAATTCTTTAGACAAGAATGCAAGAACTTGTAAAACCCGCGGGTCGTACGAAAAGAAAAGAAAATAATAAAAACCTTGAAATTTAACCTTATAAATAAAGAAATTTGTGTATACATATATATATATATATATATTTATTTATAATGTTAAATATATATAATAAATAATATATATATTGTGATTTCTTATATTATTTCCTTATATACAACAAAAATAATATCTAATAGTAGAAAAACAAATAAAGGATTTTATACTTTATATTATAGTAATTTTATAAGTGTTTTATTATTTGGTTATTATATGTTTATTTTATGTTTTATATGTTAGTGTTATTATTAGGGCTTGATAACTGAGTGACTAGCGGTTTCGGGTTCGAGTCCCGAAGGTGCCATGAATATTTGTAGTGGTTCGGAATTCGATTTAACCGTAAGTCCCGGTCAAATATGACAGTAGAGCGTAGGGCCGAACCAAAATTCGTAGGAAAGAAAACATCTTTTGTCTCGAAATCAGCCAATGGCCAGACGGTCTTTGCCCAATTGGGGCTGTTGCGCCGATGATGATGAGTGTTATTATTAGATTTTTATATGCTTAGTGTTAATTCACACATTCTCTTTCTATCTTTTTAATGTTGTTTACTGTAATGTATAAAGATTTAATTTTAATTAATATTTTTACTTTTATTTTCAATTGATCTCTTCTAACAAGAGAGTTTCTTAATTGCTACTATTTTCGTTTTACGGGCCTGATGGCCGAGAAACTAGCGCTCTGTGCCACAGGTTTCGAGACTCGGCGGTTTCATGGATGTTTAAAGTGGTTTGGAATCCACTTTAAACGGTAGGTCCCGGTCTAATATGACCGTTGGGAGTTGGGCTGACAACACTACTTTGTAGAAAGAAAAATCTCCTGTTTCGGAATCTGCTGGTAGGCAGAATCAACCATGGCCCACCATAGGGCTATTGCGCCAATGAAGAAGGAGAAGATTTTCGTTGTAAAATACGCACACATGTTAATTTTTACACACATTTTACACACAGAAAACACATAATCAATTATGATAGTTTGAATAGTTGGTACTTACGTATTAACGCTACCTTGGCTACAGATTTGGCGGTTTTTAAGTTTCACCAATCTAACAGCTACAGATTTGGCGGTTTTTAAGTGGCGCCAATCTAACAGCTACAGATTTGCTGATTTTTTACGCCATTTTTTAGTGCTACGAAAATGCGTATTTGGGATTTGCCAGAAACAGAACAAGATGCAATTTTATTTTTTCAGGAGCGAAATATTTTACCAAAAAAACGGAAATGTCCCAATTCCCATGACATGAAACTTTATTTTGGTAAACGTAAGTTTTGGAAATGCAATTTCAGTCAGTGTGCTTATCATGTGGTACTTAGAAAAGACAACTGGTTTGAGGGAAGCAGAATTCCATTTAAAACCGCCAAATCTGTAGCTGCGGTTGGCTTTCAAAAGATAACTGCGTACGCGTGCGAACAACAAGATTGTTCCTTATTGGCGCAACTGTAGCCAAGGTAGCGTTAATACGTAAGTACCGAACAGTTTCATGTGCATTAGCTGGATTACTGGTTTTAATTTTTAAAAATCTTGTCTCAACTCATGTAATCCACACGACATCATCCATCTCTACAACACTATAAAAGACATCTGCATTGTCTCCACCAAATTGTATTGAATACATACAAAAAAAAAAAATTACATTTTTGATACATACGTCATTTTTACAATTGAGTACTAAATTACCTATTTTATAATATAACATCACAATAATTTATTACAAATTAATTTTTGTTTTAATTGATTTATGACGAATAGATTTAAATAGAAGCGCACGTAGAATTCACAAAAAGTTCCGATTTTCAACTAGAAAAAAAATATAAAAGGAACAATGTAACAAGCAAAAAGAACTAGATAAATCATCATTACTAATATAGATCACGACGAAGATAAAACGTCAAATTAAGACGTGATTAATTTCCGAAAAAGAAAGAATTTTTATTATGAGAAGGAAGAAATAATGAGGAAGACTTATATTGTCGAAATGAGGTATAATTATACAACTGTTTAACAAAATAGAACATTAACAAGTTTTCTTGTTCATATTTAGGCTAATTAGCATTCAAAAGAATTCGTCATTGAAATAAATAAGAATACCAGAAGTCTGCCATTCCTACTTCCCTTGCAGATGCAAATGACTTGGCAAAATCTAAACTTATAATTCCTTCTAAGTTCAAAACTAAATACCAAATTACAGAACTAAATGTCGACAGAAAAACAGCTGCTATTCTCACGAGATTATGGATGAAGCACCACAAAAATATGAAAATTCCTGCTGGTGGCGTTAAAAAATACCAAAAATGTGGCAACTGCCCTGATGTCCAGCTTATTCCTCATCATGTCTTTGATGTCAGCTGTTTTGCATTATCTGGACCATCCCTCAAGAGGATTTAGCCAAGCCAGTCAACCATGTATTGTCTGGACCATCCCTCGGAAGAGGATTTAAACTACGAGCTGGCACTCAACATAGCCAATATTATTCGGGAACACCAAGACATTTGATTTTCTTGTACTCTTCAGGAGATACGACAACAACGACATTGAAATAAATTTTTTAATATTACTTTGTGATTTATATTTTTCTTTATTTAGTTTATTCAATTCCTATTATTAGTTAACACTCTCACTATATATATCTTGTTCAAATTTCCAATCGTTAATAAAATACTTCATCCACTCAAGTCCAAATACATTTTTTTTAACTTTTAGTGGATGACACTTGATGCTAATACAGTTTTTTCAAATATTAATTCAGTAATTAAATTTAATTAATTAATTTTTTTTTTTTTTTTTTAGATTTAAGTTGCATGTATATACCAATAGATAGCGCCTGATTGTAGAGGAAAATTTCAACTTTTTTTATAAAGGACTTTCTGCAATATAGTGAGAAAAAAAAAGTAGGAATTGACTTAAATATTTTTTTATATATTACTTATTTTTATGTTTATTTTATTTTAATTTTTTTAATATTCAATAAGTTATAACGCAAACTTATTCATTTAAAATCATTTGAAATAAAATATAAATCTAAGTTATGCAACTAAAAATCGAATATTAAATAAGATCCATCGACTTACTTCAGAATCGATTCAAGAAATATCTTGGAATGAAATTCCATCTTAAGCAGAAGAAATCCTAACTATTACTACCTAAAACTAGTTTTGATCATTGGTTCCTTTACATGATAATCTAACTTCCAATGAAAGAAAAAAAAAAGAACTACTTTCCAATGGATGATCAACTTCAAACAGGGCGAAAGCGTGGGCATTAGTGACAAGTGAACCTTAAAGCCGAATTCTGATCAACCTACACGTAGCGTCACTCAGACACAAACACATTCATTCGTATTGTTGCGACCTTGAAAAATTTTTCGTTTTCTTGACGATCCGACTTCTTAATATTGTGCCAAAGAATAGAATTAGAATTTAAAATTGCGAAAAACAAATTGTGATTAAAACACAAATGGCTTTAAAATGAGTCGGTAGCCTGCAACCGGTCATAGTTAATATGTCGGTTTGGTTTGGTTTGTCGCTCTACGATCATTTTGTGCACACTGCTATGATAATGCTAATTAGACCGGTTAATAAATGCTAATTAGACCGGGATCTATAACTTCACGTGAATTCGGAACCACTAACAAACCTCCTAGCCACCGCCAGGATTCGCACCTGCAGCCTGTGACACCAAAGGCCAGAGCGCCAGCCACTTGGTAATCAAGCCGCTGAACATGTTGGACTTCTAAATTGAGAAAACGTGGTTCGAATCCTGACAAATATGACTACTTAGGGATGGGCACTCTAAATCTGTAAGGCTTAGTTTGGCTTGTTGCATTTGACGATATTAATAGCCAGTATATTAAATTTAGAAAATTCCAATAAGTATAAGGAAGACTGTGTTATTTTTATTTTGATACCTAAATTAATATTTATATTTTATATATTACTTATCTCTACAGTGTTAAGAAGACCATCACAAACCAAAAAATGAATCCCTTTAATGTTAAGCTAATATAATAGTATATTATACACAATAAATATTTTGAAATGTTGTTTGGTCCAGGTTTCGATGTCGCAATGTTTTTTGCAATAGACAATGCAATATGTTTGTTTGGGTGACAAATATATGAGGAATGATCGATTTATTGGATAAACTGAGATAAAGCAGTTAACGCCTGCATAAATGTCAAAGTCAAGTCCAGTCAAGTCAAATGATCGACAAATTTAGTTGATCTGTGACCCAAATGAGAAGAAGATAATCATTGGATTAGTTAAAAATGAATATAAGTCTATTTCAAAAAAAAATTTAATATAGATTTCAAACTAAGACGTAGAGTTTTTCCAATTCGCGTTCAATTACGACAAACGGATTTAGTTATATATTATTTATCTCTACAATGTCAAGAAGACCTCTAAAAAACAAAAATGTACCCCTTTGATGTTAAGCTAATATAATAATATATTATACACACAATAAACACTTTGCAATATTTTTTTTCTCAAGGTTTCGATGCCGCAATGTTTTTAGCAATAGACAATAAAATAAGTTGTTATTGTCGACAAATATATGACGAATGATCGACAAATTTAGCTGGAAAGAAAGGGGGGAAGGGCAACCTTCTGTTGTGATGGAACACCTGTAGGTAGAAGTCTGAATTGGCTCCGTGACACTAACTATTTTACGGGGAAGGGTTGTCGGCCCTACGCCCAACAGTCATATTAGACCGGGACCTACAGCTTAATGTGGATTCCGAACCACTAAAAACATCCATGGTACCGCCGGGACTCGAGCCCGAAACTGCGGCACTGAGCGCCAGAGCACTAGTTACTCGACCATCAGTCCCTGAACTTTATGGTAATAATAACAACAATCTAACATGATATTTTCAGAAGAATCGTTATCTTTTCCCATTCTGTTGTTGTTGTTCTGATGCAGCTGGCAGTAACTACATACAGTTAATCCTTATGCCATAAGCAAGGGCTGCACAGCTGTTACTCATGTACTACCCAGGGGGCACGTGTAGCTTGAAGATATGCTACGGACGCGAGTAACACTATTCACACAACGTTCTACGATCTTATAAGGACCAGTGGTTTAAATACGGTTTAAAGTTAATTCCGACTCACTACAAACATCCATGGCACAGCCTGGATTCGAACCCGATATCTGTGTTACCGAGTACCAGAGCGCTAGCCACTCGGCCATTAGGTTTCTCTTTTCTCATTAAATTCATTTTGGACAATACATGGCAGTGAATGTGTGTTTAGAAATAAAAACCCATATATTAAAAAAACAAATTCGCATATAAAAACAGTTTATTTCTTCGCAATAAATCTAGAAATATTTTTATTCAGCAGTGCAACATATATATATATCTCAAAAGAGAACCATTTGGCTGCGGAACCCAGAGTTAACTATTCTGGCAGAAAATACTGACTTTCACGGAGTAGGGTTGTCAGCCCTACGCCCAACAGTCATATTAGACCGGAACTTACTGCTCGAAGTTGATTCTGAACCACTATAAGCATGTATGGTACCGCCGGCACTCAAAGACAAAAATAGGCACCGAGCGCCAGAGCACTAGTTACTCCACCATTAGACCCAGAACTTAATGGTAATAATAACATAAAAACTTAACTAATAATATAACATAATAACATAATAACTTAATAACACAGAATAATTTTTTAAAAATTTCTATGTTATATTGCTGTCTGCTGAATGTCTAACATGATATTTCCAGGAGAATCTTTATCTTTTCCCATTCTGTTGTGCTAATGCAGTTGGTAATACAGACAGTTAATCCTTATGCCATAAGCAAGGTTACTCATTTAGCACTACCGAGGGGGCACTCGTTGCTTGAAGATGTGCTACGGATGAGAGTAACACTACCTCCACAATGCTACACGATCTTATTAGGACCGGGACCTACGGTTTAAACTGGATTCCGAACCACTACAAACATCCATGGCATAGCCGGGATTAGAACCCGATATCTGTGCTACCGAGTGTCACAGCGCTAGCCACTCGGCCGTTAGGCCCCTCTTTTCCCCTTAAATTCATTTTGGACAATACATGAAACAGAATGTGAGTTAAAAAAAAAAAAAAAATAATAATTTCGTATATAAAAAACAGATTATTTCTTTGCAATAAATCTGGAAATATTTTTATTCAGCAGTGAATATTCCATTTTAAAACGTGCTTACTTCAACCTCCCAGAAAGCCGTTTCCTTTATTGGAAACGGATCTCCGTTCTCTCTACCGGCAACACTTTTCCAGCTCAATGAAAAATTTATCATCACACATCCGAAATTTTCATTTCCCTCTGTAGTATCTTTCATTGAGCATAAATGCAATTTATTCACGTCGTCATTTCACTCTGCAAGTGAAAAAAAAAAAAATCCTACACAAAATCCAATCCTTCCCAGTACTACCATATATCGCCAAAATGGAAAGTGTTGGACCTAATCTGATTGTGGTTTGATGCGGCTTCCTTTTTTTTTTTCCGGAAAACAGATTGTCCTATATGCTGGGCCAATCGATTCTATTCCGTGCAACATATATCGTTGTCCTCAAGAGAGAAAGAACCATTTGGCTGCGGAACCCAGAGTTATCCATTCTTGCAGAAAACAGTTGGGAATTGCTCATACCGCCTACGCTTTGATGCTCTTGTTGTTTGATACGTGACGATATTGTACGTTAAACATAGTTTTGGATCTATAGCGGTGAAGGAAATGGTTGATAGCCATCTTCGGAAAGATATAGATATGGGTGCTGTGTCAGGTTTGATGCGTGGGTTGAAATAAGGTTTCCTCTTTTTATACAGAATTTAAAACCTACGCATTTGCTTGGTGTATAGTAATTGGACACGAATTGGGAAGAGTCTCATTTTGAAATCTGTTTTTAAAATTTATTTTGAGAAAATTTATTTTGAGATAGCCTATCTTCATTTTTAAGTAATACAATGATTATCTTCTTCCCATTTGAACCACCAAACAGCTATATTTGTAGATCATTCGTCGTATATACCAAACAAACATATTGCATTGACTGTTGCAAAAAACATTTATTTATATTCTATGAATCCACTTGGTAGACAGAAAAATCTAGACTTAGTCTAAGAATCCATGTGGTCTCAAATGAGAAGGAGATAATCATTGGATTAGTTAAAAATGAAGATAAGTCTATTTCAAAAAGTATTTTTAATATAGATTTCAAAACGAGACGTAGAGTTTTTCCAATTCTTGTTCAATTACGACAAGCGGATTTATTTATATTTTATATATTATGAATGTTGACTAAAAAACATCGCGAACAAAAAAATATTGCGCCATCGAATCCTTGACCAAAAAGTATTGTTTATTTTGTGTAAATATATATAATATTATTGTATTAACATAACATCAAAGGGATACATTTTTGTTTTTGGCTGTCTTCTTAACATTGTAGAGATAAATAATATATAAAATATAAATAAATCCGCTTGTCGTAATTGAACAAGAATTGGAAAAACTCTACGTCTCATTTTGAAATCTATATTAAAAATACTTTTTGAAATAGACTTATCTTCATTTTTAACTAATCCAATGATTATCTTCTTCTCATTTGAGACCACATGGATTCTTAGACTAGGTCTAGATGTTTCTGTCTACCAAGTGGGATAAGAAACAATAACAACCATTAAGTTCAAATGTGTAATACGATAGTGGTTTCTCTTAATTTAATATTTTAAGAATTTGAATAGTTGTATAACACTCACAAAACGTAGTATAATACATTTAATTTGAATATTTTAGCTCATTTAAATAATTGATTTACTAATAAACATTGAAATTTTTTATGCTACGGCATTAAGAAATTGGTTCAAAAAGAAATAAAATTATTTAATACAAAATCCTACAATATTCTCTTACAAAATACATAATAAATTAAAACTAGTTCATTATATTTTTAACAAAAATTCAAACCAATTATTATAGTCCCCTTACAAACTTTTACCAACTATTGAATAGATTTTTTATTAAAATATATAAGATCCCAAAACTGTCTAGAAAAATATCAAACTTCCATTATTTTAAAAATAACTCGGATATTTTTATTGCGACATCAGAAATTCTGTAACTCTGTAAAGATAAAGACGAGGACTTAAAAAAAAGTAGAATGAAACACATTAAAAAATAATAAAATATTAAATAATCCATAAAATTCTCACTGGAAATAAAAAAAAAAAAAAAATATTTGAAAAACATGTCATAAATGTAACGCAGGTGGAAAAACGAATATAGGCAAGACAATGATGACTCGTGGTGAAGCGATAGCTTGAGCAATTTGAAAACACCTAAACGATTCGATTTTGATCTAGGAAGAAAGTAGGCCAAAGGAAGAGTAGAAAAAGTGTCCCCACCTGCTATACATTTAATGTCACAACAGAAGAGTATAAAGCATGTTTCAAAACAATCGGAACAACCTACTTTGACGCCTTCTTTCAATGAGATATGCATTAAATACAACAGATGGATAAAGAAGATTTTATTTATTTTATTATTATTTTTTTTTCTTATTTTATTTTTTTATTATTTATTATAAAGAAGAATATTTATTTATTTTTCAAATTTCCGTTATAAAGTTAAAAAAAAACTCTACATGATGATATAATTATAAAAATAGAAGAGCGCAGTTAAAAATATGTCCACGATTTTCTTTAATTTGTAGCTTAATTTTTAAACAAATTCATAAAAATCACATATAATCATATATAATAATACATATAATTAATATGCATCACATATAATTAATATGCTTTAACATATATACTATGGCAAAAATTAAAAAAATATTAATTAAAATTGCAATTTTTTTTCATTCCAAAAATATCCAAATCTTATTTTAAATTAAAACTTATTTTATTTCAAATTAAATACGTCATTTGCTCTACAATATATTTTTAAACATTTTTTTTTCAGCAGGTTTTTTTTAAATCTAATTCAATTAACTAAAATTAAAATTTAGTAAATTAACTTTAGATTATCATACACGAAAAAAATAAACAAATAAATTCCATACAAAATAAAAACTACGTTAATTAAAAATTATATAAACCTACTTTAATTAAATGTTTCAAATGCATTATATCTATTACTCTTAAAAGGTCAATATCTTACTTTTCACCTTCACTTTCGTTCCAAATAAAAAGTTTCTATTCAGTAACATTATTAAAAACACATTTTTTGTTCTTTCTTCCATTCATTCAAAATCGTTCGTAAACAAAAGCGTTGCCAAATTTAAAAATCGTTTTACACTCATTTACCATGCTGTTGCCACAGACTTGCTACGTCCGCTGTAATAAAGAACTTTATTACCAGATTCATCATTTTCAATTAAAACTTATTTTATTTCAAATTAAGTAAGTCATTTACGCTATAATATGTTTTTTAAAATTTTTTTGTACATTTTATTAGCAGTACATTATTTTTTAAATGTAATTCAATTGAAATTAAAACTTAGTAAATTAACTTTAGATTATACCACACAAAAAAAATAAATAAATTGCATTTAAAATAAAATTTAAGAATTAGAACAAAAAAAAAATCTTTTTTAATTAAATGTTTCAAATGCATTATACCTATTACTCTTGAAAGGTCAACAGCTTATTTTTCACCTTCACTTTCGTTCCAAATAAAAAGAATGTTTCTATTCAGTAACGTACATACAATAAATCATAATAAAAAAAAAACATTCTACATTATTAAAAACACATTTTTTGTTCTTTCATCCATTCATTCAAAATCGTTCGTAAAGAAAAGCGTTGCCAAATTTAAAAATCGTTTTACACTCATTTACCACGCTGTTGCCACAGATTTGCTACGTTCGCTGTAATAAAGAACTTTATCATCAGATTCATCATTTTAAATTAAAATTTATTTTATTTCAAACTAAATAAGGCATTTACTCTACAATATGTTTTTTAAATATTTTTATTAGCAGTTCTTTTTTAATGTAATTCAATTGAAATTAAAATTTAGTAAATTAACTTTAGATTATCACACACGCAAAAAATAAATTGGATGCAAAATAATATTTAAAGATCAGAACAAAAAAAAAAAAAACGTATTTTAATTAAATGTTTCAAATACATTATATCTATTACTTCTGAAAGGTTAATATCTTACTTTTCACCTTCACTTTCGTTCCAAATAACAAGAATGTTTCTATTTAGATACAATAAATGATAATAAAAACATTCTACATTATTAAAAACACATTTTTTATTCCCTCGGCTCCATTCATTCAAAATCGTTCGTAAAGAAAAGCGTTGCCAAATTTAAAAATCGTTTTACACTCATTTACCATGCTGTTGCCACAGACTCGCTACGTTCGCTGTAATAAAGAACTTTATTACCAGATTCATAACACGATTATCGTTTGCTTAAGCATTTTACGAGCCTGTGAGAAACACATGGCAAGCAGTGCCGTTTATCCAGGCAGAACGAAACGAGGCTAAATGATTATAGGGTCGAAGTGATATTTACTGGCCTCTTTTTTGTTGATTTGGATATTTCCGCCCAGGTCTCGACACTGATTTGGACGATAGAAAAGAAGGAAGCTAGCAGCACCCATGTGGGTGATTCTAGTTAACTCCTTTTGTGCTTATAAATATGATTTGGAACAAACGGATATCACAGTTCAAATGTGTGAATTAATTTAGTAAAGTGAAATGGTTTCCCTTTGACGTATTATCATTTGAGACTGGATAAATTTAACTTTGACATAGAATACATAAAATATTAATAAGTACATAATCATGCAGCTTACATACACGGTGACATGTTTCAAATAAAAATACATTTTCTTCAAAAAAATCTTGTATTAATTAATTTGGCAATAAATTTTGTAATACTCATATAGTATACAATACATATTTTTAAAAGTATTTTACAATGGTTAGACTAAAAACAATTTTTTTTTTTAATACAAAATAATTTAGCTAGGATTTTATTAATCCTTTGATTCTAAAACTGGATGAAATGTGTTTTTAAATAAGTCTTACAAAAAATAATGATAATGCCCTTACTTTTAAAAAAAAAAGAATGATACTGACTTTACTTTTAAAAAATAAATGACAATGATAAAATGACAATGCACAAATAGAGGGCTACTCAGCCTTAATTATAGAAGCTTAGATGTGGCATGAAGGCAAAATAATGAAAAGTTATAATGTTTATATAGATTACTTAGTATGTTCAACACTAAACAAAAGATACCAGAAAGATAATACAAATACTTAAATAATTTAATAAAACAAAAGTAATCGAAAATCAAAATAATAATTTATGATTATACAACAGTGAAAATTCTCCACGGAAATATGATTATGTTTTCCTTTTTACAGTATTGTGGAAATTAATGATACAAAAGGATTAAAATGATTAAAGCCAAGTAAACTGCACTATTCCTAGGATGCAAATAGGAACGAAAGGCATGGCAATCGGATATTTCCAACACCATTTTCAATAACTATCACATATCAGTAGACAACAAATAGGACGGTAGATAGCAAAAAGCAGATAGCATGGTACTTTCTTTAGAGACAATTACTTGAACATGGTACATCAACATATAATAACATATGTTGATTTAATAATATTTAGAAATTCATGCAAAATTTATCATGTGTTCAGAACTATAAGCATTTTCAATAAAATAACGACAACGAAAAAGAATATGCAAAGTCAGCGACTCATTTGCTCAACGAATGGAAGATAAAAACAAACTTATTAGAATATGATTCAAACCAATGAAACTTTTCTTTTCCTAGGACGAAAGGCATGGCAATCGGATATTTTCGACAAAATTTTCAATAATTATCATATAACAGCAAATATTAATTTAATAAAGTTTAGAAATTCATGTAAAATTTATCAGTGGTTCAGAACTCTAAGCATATTCATCAAACTTCAAATAAAAAATACAACATTATGAACGACAATGAGTATGAATATGAAAACGAGGGACTCGTTTGCTCAACGAATGAACGATAAAAACACTCATTAGAATACGATTCAAACCAAGGAAACTGCACTCTTGCTAGGACGCAAATAGGACGAAAGGCATGGCAATCGGATATTTCCGACACCATTTTCAATAAGTATCACATCTCGGCAGATAGCAAATGGAACGAAAAAGAACATTCATATTCTTCGATGTTTGTGTGTGTGTGTAAATTTCTAGTCTTTTATTGTCGCAGGAAACACCATAAAAGCCGGCTACATTCTGTATCATTTCGCAGTATGGAGCAGAACATTACAGACTCATTGTGGAATAGATTCCTTCTCCAAAGAACTTCTTGCTACGTTAATGAGATTTCCGGTCGTAAAGCAGTCCTATGTGCAGCACCTCTATCATCATACTATCTTCATTCTTTCTTTCTTTTTCCCTGTCTACTTTTCCCCGTTCTAATCATTCTTTTGCACCGTTATGCAGAAATGTAACGATTCTCCATCACGCAGCTGCAGAACGCCGGCGGCTGAACACTTTTTAAATAAAATAAATAAAAAGAAAAAAGGAAGTCGTCTCTGGTTTCGAGTGTGCATTTTTAAATACGTCACGTGTCTAATTTGAAATTGAGAGATAGTCCAGCGCATGCGTGGGATGGTAGGAATGCACGCATTACCTGAACAGCAAGCAGGAACAGATGTCCTTTTAAAGAGACATAATTAAAATAATTCTAACACAATCTATTTAATTCAGATGCCGGTACTTACGTATTAACGATACCTTGGCGACGGACTTGGCGGTTTTTAAGTGTCGCCAATATTTATTATTTGGAATAAAAATATTTTGAAAGCGTTTTGATTTTATATGAAGTGTTTCATATATATTTTAGGTACTTAAGTATTAACGGTACCTTGGTGACAGTTGCGCCAATAAAGAGCACACGCGCCAATCTACACTTAAAATTTTTGTTCCAAATAATAAGATATATATGAAACACTTCATTTAAAATCAAAACGCTTTCAAAATATTTTTATTTCAAATAATAAAGATTGGCGACACTTAAAAATCGCCAAGTCTGTCGCCAAGGTACCGTTAATACGTAAGTACCCAGATGCCGCTTGCTGTTTGTTTTTAATCTTAGTTCACTGTTTATGCGAAATTCAAAACCACTACAGAGGAGTGGCTACTGCAATTAATGCAACAGGACGATATGAATGATTGTGGAACAATATAGATTAGTTATAACAAAACTGTATTTTTTTTTTTTATAATTATAGGGATTATAAAAATTTAATCAATTATAATGTCACCAGATTATAATTGATGCATCAAACCTGCCAATACTTGCCATGTAACTAGCAATTTAAAACTTAATAAAATTTGGTAGGATGTCATAAAATTATATGATCTCTGCATATTTTCATAATGAATTTGTTAAATCTCTTCGAAATTAATAACGGATATAGACCGATTCTTGACATAATGACATCATGGATAGGAAGTCGTCATGCATAGGTTTCGAGTGTGCGTTTTTAAATACGTCACGTGTCTAATTTGAAATTGAGAGATAGTCCAGCGCATGCGTGGGATGGTAGGAATGCACGCATTACCTGAACAGCAAGCAGGAACATATGTTTTTTCAAAGAGAGAATAAATAATACATAATTAAATGTCCGGATTAATAAAAATAAACAAAAGACTAACATCAGACACATAAGCATTAACCTAAAATATTTTTTTCAATTCCTTCTATTAGCTCACACTCTCCTATATATATCTTGTTCAAATTTTCAATCGTTAATAAAATACTTTTTATTCCTCCACGCAAGTTCAAATACATATTTTTTGAATTTGTAGTGGAACTTAACACAGTTTTTTCAAATAGTAATTCAGTAATTAAATTTAATTAATTAATTTTAGTTTTTTTTTTTAGATTTAAGTTGCATATATCTACCAATAGATGGTGCGAGATAAACTTAAAAAAATGAATGAAAATTATTTATAAAGGACTTTCTGCACTATAGTGAAAAAAAGTAGGAATTGAATTTAAAATTTTTTTTTTTATATATTACTTGTTTTAAAGAGACATAATTAAATGTCCGTATTAATAAAAATAAACGAAAGACTCACATCAAACACACAAGCATTAACCTAAAATATTTATTTATATATAATTACAAAGCGTATTTCAAGAAAATAATCCAATTTATTGTAAGTTTGATTAAATCAACTAAACAAATACATTAAAATGATTCTTCATTTTTATAATCCTTTCAAATTTTTTTTTTTCAAAAATAAATAGGATTTATACAAAAAGGAAAAGAATGAAAAGGCAGTAGTAGAGAGAGTTTTTTAAAAAAAAAAATTTTAATGCAAGATCAACGGCTTAGTTTAATGGAATGTGTTCTTCAAAAATTTGGCAGGGAAATAAATGAGTAGAGAAACAAAAACTAAAAAATAATTTTTACGTCTGTTTTTTGAATTAAAATGCATTTGGCGAAAAGATGGAACGTAATTAGATTTAAAGACAAATAAGTTTAAAGATGACAGTTTCTCATTTAGTTTAAAATATTTTAAAAAATGAAAATTTATTTATAAAATATATTAAACTTAAAATTGCTTGCATTTTGAAAAACTGTATATATTTATTACAACTTGATAACGAAACACTTTTTATTGAATATTATGAAAATAAATAAAAGCCATTATTTAACAAAGAAAATGTAAAAATGGTTATTTGACATACTCAACAGCAAACATATTTGCGATCATCAGGATAAATGTAGGGAAGAAAACGTAAGGCGGTAAATTTCTCCATGAGCAACACAATTTCCTTAAAAAGTCTTGCAAGAGATTAGCATAACTCTATTTTCATATATACGATGTATTCTGAGATTAGAGAACCAATATAACATTTTCCAATTTCAGCCAAACCTTCAGAGCCAATCATCTGTTTTTGAACGTCGATGAACATTTCGAACAATGGTAAGATATGATACAGATGCAAACTGTCAGCCTGTTCATGCATATTTTCATATAACCCTCTGGAAGATAATAGAAATAAATAATCCGCAATACAATAACCATCAATTATTCCCGCCTCCAAACAAAATTGCAAACCCAAAAACAAACGCCATCAAGATCCTAAAGTCTTCTCAACAAACTTGCTATACTATTTAATTTCAAACATAATAAACCTAAATTGAAGACAGAATATCATTTAAAAAAGACATCTAAAACTCACAAAATAACACAGTTAAAGAAACACGACTCGAATAAAAAGGTATAAGCAATTTAAATTTGAATGGCAAATTGTAAACTCAATATATATCCATTTTAAGATGCAATGAAATATTTATTTCCCGAATGTACATTGATCCTATGTTCCCCTCCTTGAATATCCCTCTACGTCAGACAAAAAATAAATTTAAGTACACAGATCCCCCAAGATATCCCCTCTCAATAACAATAAATAATTCCAAGACAAGTTTCAGATCCATATCAAAATTGCCAGACGCACACACACACCAAGATCACTTCCTTTTCCAACCGCATCCTCTATTCAACAACATGTCCTCATGTCAGACTCAAACTCAAATCTCTATTTTCATATATACGATATATTCTGCTTTGCTTAATGTTAGAGAACCAATATAACATTTTCCAATTTCAGAGAGAGAGAGAGACCTTCAGAGTCAATCATCTGTTTTTTGAACATCGATGAACATTTCGAACAATGGTAAGATATGATACAGATGCAAACTGTCAGCCTGTTCATGCATATTGCCAAGATCTTTCCCTTCTCAACAAACATGCTATACTATTTAATTTTAAAAATAATAAATCTAATCTGAAGATAAAATAGCATTTAAAAAAGACATCTAAAACTCACAAAATAACACAGTTAAAGAAATAAGACTCGAATAAAAAAGTATAAGCAATTTAAATTTGAATGGCGAATTGTAAACTCGATGTATCCATTTTAAGATGCAATGGAATATTTATTTCCTGAATGGACATTGATTCTATGTCTCCCTCCTTGAATATCTCTTTTCGTCAGACAAAAAATAAATTTAAGTACACAGATTCCCCCAAGATATCCCCTCTCAATAACAATAAATAATTCCAAAGACAAGTTTCAGATCCATATCAAAATTGCCAGACGCACACACACACCAAGATCACTTCCTCTTCCAACCGCATCCTCTATTCAACAACTTGTTGTCCAACCCATGTCCATCCAAGCCACGCTTCACCATAAAATGAAGGATTTTTAAAGTAGGCAAGGATGGTAAAAAAAAAAAAATAATAAAATAAAAAAAGAAGATGAAGGGGGGATGGAATTGGATTTCTTGAAGAAAGAATCCATCGATCCTTTACCCACCCTCATAGGGAAGTCTGGAGGCGAGACTGAGAACAGACGTCCCCCCCAGTTGTCATGGCAACGACCGAAGAGATCCAGAGGAATATTTCCATTCATCGACCCTCAAGAACTTGAAGAAAGATTTGCCAGTGATAGAAAAAGAAAGCCATCACAGCTAGGATTTCTTTATGAGAAATTCGCATCCCCACTACCTACCAGAACAACTCATCTCTTCCCCAGCCCTGAAAAGACCATTGCGTATTTGCAGAACAGACATGCCACGGTGGGGGAAGTAGTAGTGCTCGGAGAGGGACGATTTTATATGGATGGTAGGGGGTGGGGGAAGATCTTTTTTTTAAGCCAATATATGGATTTTTAAAAGTTCGAGAGTTCATAAACGAAGTTTGGCAATAGGATTTTTGCTGCTGAAGGGTTGAGCGAAAAGAGGAAGTTTTTATGAGATCTTCTAGGGTGAAATTTGTTTTGCAAAATAAGATGGGACTGAAATGTTTTTAGGAAGTCATATTTTGTGATCCTCTTACGACATATTTGAAAGCACGGCATAAGAGCATTCGAAACATTTCATCTTAATGTTGTTATTTATTCACATTTGGAAACAGTTCACTTTAACGCGGTTGTTTTTCATAGTGAAAATGTTTCCTTTAAACTTAGTTATTTATCATATTGAAATTTTTTTTCACTTTAAATATAGCTTTTTTTTTTTTCATGTTAAATTTTTTTTAATATTACTTCTAATGAAATTATTTTAGTTTATTTTATTTTTCATGAAAATATTTTAATTTAATTCATTTTTCATTAAAATATTTTAACGTAGTTATTTTTCATGAAAATATTTTATCAAAATTTCTACTTTTAAAGTGACTAAATTGAGAGTCAGAAGCTTGGTTAATAATGTGTAATATTTCTGAACTGAAGGAGGCTTGGTTCGAAACCCGACAAGCAGAGTTGTACAAGAAAGCTTCCATACTTATGGACGCAATAAATGCGTAAGCGGAAATAACGGAAAACCCCGTTAAGCTGGAGGAAGAACAGAGAATTCTGAAGGTTTCGTGAATCCAAATTAGATAGTAGAACCCATTGTATCTTCAACCCAACTACTGATCAAGCACCAAATGACTACGGAAAAATGTCCGGTATTTAAAAGCAATACGCTATTTAAAATTTTCATTCATTTATAAAAAAAAAAAATAAATAATAACAGTATTTATTAACAATAATAAATATATCAATAATAAATAATAATAATATTTAATAACAATAATAAATAATAACAGATAATAATATTTATTAGCATTAAATATATCAATAATAACACTATTTATTAAAATTAATAAACGTATCAATAATAAATAATAACACTATTTATTAACATTAATAAATACAACAATAATAAATATTAACACTATTTATTAACATTAATAAATACAACAATAATAAATATTAACACTAATTATTAACATTAATAAATACAACAATAATAAATATTAACATTAAATATAACAATAATAAATATTAACATTAAATATAACAATAATAAATATTAACACTATTTATTAGCATTAATAAATACAACAATAAAAATATTAACAATAAATATAACAATAACATAAATTAACACAATTTATTAACATTAAATATAACAATAATAAATAACACTATCTATTAACATTAATTATAATAGTAATAAATATAATAATAATACATATTAACAATAATAAATATAATAATAATGAATAATAACAATATTTTAATAAAAACCTTTCTTATTTTTTTCTATTTCTGAAAGCGGAATGAAAGCATAAAAAGGAATTTTTGTTTAGAAGTCGGAAATTGTAAAGCTTAATTTACCATTATCTCTGTGCGTTAACAGTGCAACGGCACATCAAACGAATGATAAGAACATTAAATATTTACTTAACACCACTGCAATTCTACAGATGCTGTTCCGTAAGTACCCTTGACCTTGTCTGCTACAAGTCGTTCTCTGATCAAACGTCGCGCTTGATTCTAATTAAAATAATTCATCAAATTCAGACGCCGCTCGCTGTTTGTTTTTAGTCTTTGTTCACTGTTTATGCGAAATTCAAAACCGCTGCCGAGGAGTGGCTGCTGCATTGAAATAAAGACCATAGAATAATAAACAATTAATGCATCAGAAAGATATGAATGATTGTGGAACAATACAGATTAGTTATTGTAAAACTGTATTTTTTTTATAATTATTAGGATTATAAAAATTTCATTCAATAAGTTACAATGCCTTCAGAATTCAGATTGATAAATTAAACTTGGTTATTTGGTAAGATGCCATGTATCTCTGCATATTTTTATAATAGATCCTTTATTAAATCTCTTTAAAATCAATACAGGATATAGCCCAATTCTTGACATAATTGTACCATGCATAGTTTGTATGGTAACATTATAAAAATTTCATTCTATAGCTGCAATGCCTTCAGAATCCAGATTATAACTGATGCATTAAATTTGTCTTCTATGTAACTTGCAATCTAAAACTATGTTGAACTTAACAAAATTTGGTGGGATGCCATAAAAGTATATGATCTCTGTATATTTTCATAATGGATTTGTTAAATCTCTTCGAAATTAATACAGTATATAGCCCAATTCTTGACATAATGGTATCATGCATGGTTTGCAGGTACGTTGACCCAATTTCAATTATAGTTGGTGACCTGAGAAATGGTCACTGCTTTCAAAATGTAATGAATAATGAATTAAAGTTGGTGACACCACAAGAGTTTATCAAATCGGATTGGCCATGGTTTGGCTTGTCGCTCTACGATCATTTCTTGCACACATTAGGATAATTAGGACCATTAAATGTGGATTCCAAACCACTAACAAACATCCATTAGCCAAAGCGTACTACAGCCCACGTGCCAAGCTCCAGTGGGTCAAGGACGTGTGCCTATTGGCAGATATCAAGATAGGAAATGATTTCTTTTTACAGGGTAGAGTTGTCAGCCCTATGCCCAACAGTCCTAGTAGACCGAGACTTGTGGTTTAAAGTGTATTCTGAACCCCTACAATCATCCATGCCACTGCCAGACTAGAACCCCAAACCTATGCCACCTAGCTCCAGAGCGTTAGTCATTCAGCTATCAGACCCCAAAATATAAAATATAAATAAATCAAAACAATATAACATTTGAAACAAACAAAATATATATATTAAAATACAATCACATAGATATAAAAAAATTAACATTTTAATTCTCAGAAAATTTGCGAAAAAAAAAAATAAATAATAAATAAATAAAAACAAAAAAAAGACGATATACGATCACGCCACCAGGTGGCACGGGACATAAAATCATGTTTTCGTCTAATTAAAAAAATAAATTATGGCAATTTTTTCGACATTTCCGACTATACGCCATATAAAAGAATAAAGAAATCATTGATAAAAAACTTATAGTTTTTAGGTAATACTGGAAAAATACACGCATACAAACATCCATTTTTCTATATTATAATAAAAAATAAAACTAAAGAATTAAATGAACCTTCATTCCATTCATTATAAATTACTAAACGCTCACAATAGTTAATTCATTAGTTAGTTAACCGAGACTGCTTTCGCAAAACGCAGACCGCAATAAATCAATCACAGTTTCTGAAACCCGACTAAATTAGGCATGAGAAACAAAGACGAAGGTTGGCTACCACACTCAAGTTCCCAGAGCTCGGGCCCGCAATCAAAAGAACAATCATAATGACTTCCAAATTACGCTTCCCACTACACTTGGTCTCGTCCTATGAATGACCTCATCGTAATAAAGAAAGAAAAAAACCTGCATGCAGCATCATTGGCTCGAACTTCGCTTAACCCATTAACGCTACGATTGTTTACGTTGGCTGGTGGCATAAACCCGAATTCGTAAATTTAGAGCGTCTAGACTTAACGAAAAAAGTCTCGAATTCTCGGGAAAAAAACTGGTACGTGTCATTGATATATTGTAATGAAGGATTCATGCATTTACATGGAACTTGAAACCCAACCGTACGCAAAAATTCCAATGATTACAATGAATGTGTAATACAATCTCTGTTGCTCAACAATTCGGAATTTCTGCATTTTTGAGGTAGATCTTTTTTTTTTTTCGGGGAATTTTTGATTAGTAATGTTCTCACGAAATAATAACTCATCGTCGAACAAATTATGTACAAGAAAACTATTGCCGTATATTATATTTATTAATCATATTTCTTAATACTAAAAAATATTTCAGAATGACTTCTGCATCTTTGCATTAGTAATATATTCTTTTAATGTGAAAAAATACTGGTTATAAATTACGTTTGACAAAAGACGCCATGTGCAAATTGTAGAAATCATGAGCATATATAGTTTTTCCATATATCCAACCATTTTGAAATTCTACGAAATCATTAAACTCTATGACTCGCTTAGATTACAATTCCATGACCATGTAAATTTCTTTATTTATTCAATCTATTGTATATCTTCTCTTTCAACTTTTGTAATACGTCGTTTGCACTTCTAAGTCCAATGAGTCTATGAGCCCATAAAGTCTCTCTTCAACCATTGAGTCTATAAAGTCTCCTTCTCTATAAAGTCTTTCTTCAACCAATGAGTTCATAAAGTCTCCTTCTCTATAAAGTCTCTCTGCAACCAATGTGTCCATAAAGTATCTTGACCATATTACAATGGGACCGGTCACTTTGCAGATCAGACTTAACGAAAAAAAGTATCGAATTCTAGGGAAAAAAATCTCCTACGTGTCACTGATATATTGTAATGAAGGATTCATGCATTTACATAGAACTTGAAACCCAACCGTACTACGAAATTCCAATGATTACAATGAATGTGTAATGGGAACTGAAATACAATCTCTCTATTGCTCAACAATTCTGATTTCTGCATTCTTGAGGAAGATCTTTTTTTTTTTCGGGGAATTTTTGTTTAGTAATGTTCTCACGAAATAATAACTCAGCGTCGAACAAAAGCAAAATTATGTACAAGAAAACTACTGTCGTATATTTTATGTATTAATCATTTTATTTAATTCTAAAAAAATGCAGAATGTTTTTTGCATCTTGATATTAGTAATACATTCTTTTAATGTGAAGAAATACTGATTATAAATTGCGTTTGACAAAAGAAGCGTATTTGCAGATTGTAGAAATCATGAGCATACATATATATCCAACCATTTTGAAATTCTACGAAATCATTAAAATTCCATGATCATGGAAATTTATTTATTCAATCTATTGTATATCTTGTCATTCAACTTTTGCAATATGGAGGCATTTGCACTTCTAAGTCCAATGAGTCTATGAGTTCAAAAAGTCTCCTTCTCTATAAAGTCTACCATAGGTTTGTATGTTTGGACCATGGATGTTTGTAGTGGTTCAGAATCTACTTTAAACCGTAGGTCCCGGTCTATTCAGCCCTCGTGTGCACAACATGACCGTAGAGCGACAAACCAAACCAAATTGATCTCTATAAAGTCTCCCTTCAACCAATGAGTCCATAAAATCTCTTGACCACATTATAGTGGGACCTATCACCTTTTGGATCAGTGTTGGTTCCCTGAATCATCACAATACAGAATGAACATCATCAACAAGGGTATCCAAGGTATGCATTTTCTTCCTTCTTCCTTGAATCTGATAGAAAGACCATCCGACTTATTGATTTCATAACCATTTCCCAGACACACTCGAACTTACTTTTAAATCTTGCAAGCGATCCGAACTATAAGTTCACTCCTTTGGTTTGTCGTCCTACGGTAGTTTTTTTCACACTTTAGGCTAATTAGACAGAGATCTACAGTTTAACGTGGATTTCTAACCAAGTTAGAGCACTAGTCACTCAGCCATCAAGTTCCGTCTTATGCACTACTATCACAAATAAAAATATTTTTTAAAAAGAAAGGGAAATTATAAAAGTGTTACTGTACAGAAAAAAAATTTTCAAAATACTTCCTTTTTAAATACAATTATATAAAAATTTATAAATTGAACTTATTAAATTTTATCTCAATATACTACGATTTAATAATATAAAAACATATGACAAAGATGGTAAACATCTTCATTATCATAATATCTAAAGCTAAACGTTATCCAAACATTTCAAAAATAACTTCTTTTGAAACATTTGCCGTTAAGGCAAAATAATGATATTGCTTTGCAAAATCGATATCTGAGTTTGACCAATGGTAAAGCAGGGGGAAATCACGTGTTTATTTGCTGCGATTATCAAAATACTATAGCGAAAAATAAAGTTCTTTGAACTGATTTAATCTTCAAATTGTTCTTAAGTATATGTCATTAAGTCAATATATCACTCGCTAGCGTGAAATGTGATACAAGTCAATAACTTTTAATATTATGGGGGAAAAGTTTAAGCTTCAATATGCTATCGTTAAAAGCAAAAATATTAAATTAGCGTAATTTAATCGTTAATTCAACTTCTAATTTAAATTAATTTGATATATATATATTTTTTTTGATTAAAATAAAACACGAAATAAGTATAAATCAGAATTTTGTGTCACTTTTCTCACAAATATATAATATTCAATCGATATTTAAACGATAAATAATCGATTTAAATTTTCAGGAAGTAAAAACTGTATAAATCTCTTCAAAACAATATTCTAAACGTAATTTTTGGGGTAATAAATTCCAAAAATGTATTAATTTGTCCTTATAACATACATACTCTTTTTTTTTTTTTTTTTTTTTTAACTTCTGATTAGATAAACTCAGAAACAGACTTAAAATGTTGTTTTATTTGGTCTGAAAAAACTATTAATTTTGTGAATAGATATATATATTGCTTATAATTTTTATAACCGATATATGAAAACTAACCAAATCATAAATATATGAATAAATATGATTAAAAAATAGATAGTAAAATAAATTAATATAATATATAATCAGTGCCATTTTTTATTTATTTTATTTTATGTATTCTTTTTTATTACCTACCCTTTAAAGGTCCAGTACCAAATAAATTTTATATTAAAAATTTAAAGCAGAAGAATCGTTTGTGTACAGTCAAAAATCATTTGCAAAATTCGTATTTTAAGTTCACGAGCTTACTATAAAATGTATAATCTACAAACACATATAATGTACATTATAAACGCATATAATTTACAAATAATAAAAAATTTTAAAAATAAATAAATAAATAAAATATAATAAATTTTTTTAATTGGAACTTTAGTACCGTTTGAAGGTCTAGTACCGAATAAATTTTATATTAAAAATTTAAACAGATGGATCGTTCGTGAACAGTCAAAAATCGTTTGCAAAATTCTTATTTTAAAGCAGAAGAATCATTTGTAAATAGTCAAAAATCGTTTGCAAAATTCTTATTTTAAAGCAGAAGAATCATTTGTAAATAGTCAAAAATCGTTTGCAAAATCTTATTTTAAAAAGCAGAAGAATCATTTGTAAATAGTCAAAAATCGTTTGCAAAATTCTTATTTTAAAAAGCAGAAGAATCATTTGTAAATAGTCAAAAATCGTTTGCAAAATTCTTATTTTAAAAAGCAGAAGAATCATTTGTAAATAGTCAAAAATCGTTTGCAAAATTCTTATTTTAAAAAGCAGAAGAATCATTTGTAAATAGTCAAAAATCGTTTGCAAAATTCTTATTTTAGGTTCGCGAGCTTTATTTTATGCACTACAAAATGAAAACGATAAACACATATAACGTATAAATAATAAAAAAAAGATGTTGTTGTTGTTTTTACTGGGTACTTTTGTACCGTTTGAAGGTCCAGTACCGAAATAATTTTATATTAAAAATTTAAACAGATGAAAACGTTTGTAAATTGTCGAAAAATAGTTTGCATAATTCTTATTTTAAGTTCACGAGCTTCAACTACAAAATGAAATCGATAAACACATATAATGTACAAACAATAAAAAATATTTTTTTATTGTTTGTACATTAATATTTTTTTACTGGATACTTTTGTATTTTGATACACTATCGTTTGAAGGTCTAGTATCGAATAAATTTTATATCAAAAGTTTAAATCAGAAAATCGTTTGCAAAATTTTATTTTCGATTCACGAGCTTCATCTTACTCACTACAAAATGAAAACGATAAACACATGTAAATTGTAAAGTCGTTTGAAGTAGTTTAAACAATAACAAATATGTTTTTTTTTAATTTTAATTTTTGTATTTTGATGGCCTATCGTTTGAAGGTCTAGCATCGAATAAATTTTATATTAAAAATTTAAAGCAGAAGAATCATTTGCAAAATCTTAGGTTCACGAGCTTCATCTTATGAACTATAAAATGAAAAAGATAAACATCTATAATGCATAAACAATAAAAAAAATAATAAGTACATAAAATGTTTTTTTTTTATATCAAGGATACCCGGATATTAGGAGTTAGTCAGCTTTATTTAATCAAATCATCCGTTACTAAAAATGAGAGCACGAAAACAGTTGTAAAGTCGTTTGCAAGAGCTTAAAACATCTGTAAATAAGCTAGTACATTGTACTCAATAGCTGTGAGGGCACGTGTGAAATTGATTAAATAGTAGCAGGAGAAAAAGATTTGTTCAAGAGCCAGTTCGCTTTCAATTTACGTCTTCGACAAGTGTGTTTGCGATCACCTACCTATAACTTTCACAAAACGAGTCCATGTGTCGTCCATTTTTTTTTATGACTTATAAATTATCCGGGTTTTATTTAAAAAGTTTATAAAATTACCATCTTCCAAAATAAAAGAATATTGGGGTTTTTTTCTAGTAATTATTGCATAGCCAACAATCGAACTAGAAAAAAGGGGGATCTGTAGCAGTTTTAATGTTACTCAGGAAGCAAATGGGAGATATGTTAAGCTATTAAGAGACCACCAAGATTTGGAATTAGTATAACCCTGGGAGGAGAGTTGCATCCATTACCTTACAGAACAATTTTCCAGCTTATAAATTTATTACGCATGTCCGGAATGGACATGGGAGTTTCGTTCTTATTCGTTTTATTAGGTTTCGAACTGACATCCACTTTATCGGAAAAATCCACTGCACTTCCAGGTCACTTCAACCCAAATCATGTGAAGTATTGTTGTTTCTTATCCCACTTAGTAGACAACATCTAGACAAAGTCCAAGAACCCGTGGTAAAAATCTGACTTGGCTCCATCACGTTGATGAGATTGTCAACCCTACGCTAACAGTCATATTAGACCGGGATCAACGGTTTAAAGTGGATTCCGAACCACTACAAACATCCATGGCATCGCCGAGATCTCGAACCCGTCATTCGGCCATCAGGCCCCACATGAAGTGTTAAAATTAATATTAGAAATTACATTACAGAAAGTAGGAATAATTAACTATTTATTATTATGTATAATAAAACAATAACTATTTTAACCTTATTCTATAATTCCGAATTAGCATATTTACATATTTAACTGACGTCATCGGTTTTACAACTTAGTATATTGTATTTTTTTTTCTGCTCCCGACAGGACAGACATATATTTTTTTCGTTTTTGGCAAACACTTAGACAGTTGTCTTTGACGCCTTAAGGCAAGCTCTGAACCGACGTTACTCTACGATCCTGTTAGACTGGGACCTACGGTTTAAAGTGGATTCCGAACCACTACAAAACATCCATAGCACTGCCCGGACTCGAACCCGAAACTTATGGTACCAAACGCCACTAGCCACTCGGCCATCAGACCGTCAATTAAAGTTAATATTAGAAATTTCATTACAGAAAGTAAGAATAATTAACTACTTATTGCTATTTATAATAAAACAATATATTTTTATTTTTACCTTATTTTATAATTTCCAATTAGCATATTTATATATTTAACTGACGTCATCGGTTTTATGACTTAAGTATATTATGCATTTTTTCCCCGTTCCAGACAGGACACATATAAGAAAGAATTATTACTGTGCCTAATTTCATCAATAAAATAAATTATATATACTCACAAAATCTCATTGCCGATGAAATTATATCAATTTCGGTATCTTTATTTAACCATAACCGCAAACCTTAACAACATATAAAACTATAAAATCCCCCCCCCAAAAAAGGTGTTTTCCTACTGACGCGGAGAAAAAATTGCGAACCCAGAAATTCTCTACCACGGAAAATTCGCTTTAATAGAGCTCAAGTCCCGAGAGTGTAAAAACCCATCAAGCGCTACCAGCAAGCCATTGGTAGAAAACCCGAAAACTACCCGCAAAAAGTATTGGTCTGAAAAATCCAAATGGTCAAATCTCTGGGCTCCATGTTAAAAAAAGGGATCGATTCTTTCGACGTCGTTCGGATCGCTAACTTCCGAGAACGATTCACATTTCGATAAAACCATTTTTTCTTTTAAAAAGAAAAAGAAATCATCTCCAGTCTCGAAATCTGCCAGTAGCCAGACGGCCATGGCCCATCATGGGTAGTAGTGCCAGGAAGTTAGTAATTACAACATTCAACTTATTTCAACTGTTTCATGAATGTTTGTAGTGGTTCGGAATCCACTTTAAACCGTAGGTCTTGTCATAGCTTCGTAGAGTGTTGTGGTAGTATTGTTACTCTGCACCCGTAAGTATCTTCAAGTTACACGCACCAGTGAGTAACTTCGGTGCACCGCTTGTCTTAAGGCATCAAAGACAACTGTCTAAGTGTTTGCCAGCTACATTAGGAAATATATATATATATATATATTTAACTGGCGTCATCGGTTTTATCGCAACTTAAGTATAATGTATTTTTTTGCCACTCCTGACAGGACATATATAAAGAAGAGTTATAACTGTGTCTAATTTCATCAATCAAATAAATTACATGCACTTACAAAAGCTCATTGGCAATGAAATCATATCAATTTCGATATCTTTATTTAACCATAACCGAAAACCTCAACAACGTATCAAACTATAAAATCCCCCAAAAAAAATAAGAGGTGTTGTCCTACTGATGCAGAGAAAAAATTGCGAAGGAAGCAATTCTCTGCCACAGAAAATTCGCTTTAATAGAGAACCAAGTCCCTAGTGTGCAAAAACCCATCAAGCGCTGCTAGCAAGCCATTGGTAGAAAAACCCGAAAACTACCCGCAAAAAGTATTGGTCTGGAAAATCCAAATGGTCAAATCTCTCGACCACCATGTCAAAAAAAAAGGATCGATTCTTTCGACGTCGTTCGGATCGCCAACTCCGACGAACGATTCACATTTCGATAAAACCATTTTTTTCTTTTAAACAGAAATAAATAAAAAAAAAAAAAACCAGAATATCCATCTGTGAATACACAAGTGAAGGTCGGTGGGCTGCGGGTAGGGGGTAGGGGGGCTAGAGTGAATGCTAGTTGGTGGGATTCGGCCGTGCATGACCAAGAGCCTCAGGGGCAAAGTACGACAGCGTAAGTGTTGTGCTCTGGCCTTTTTTGGCGGGCTGCATACTATAGAACTGCGGAGAAGGTTTTAGCTTTCTAATGATGCTGTCTTTTATTTCAAGCGTCAAATGGATAAAAATTAATAAACCAATTTGTATGGTATGATATATAGATGCCTAATGTTCATGGTTGTTAGAGCAATTACGAGAAAAGAGACCATTAAGTTGTGCTATCAGGTAACGTAAAAGCATACGTGTTTTTCTTGGAGCAGACGGTCATTATATCTGAGAGTATTTTATTTTCCAGGATCAACTGTTTCACAATAAGTAAAGGTATACATAGAAACGAAACGTTTCTTTAAATAAAATACAGGTAAGATATCATAGTTTTTAATTTTCTCATAAGCATCTGAATTTGAAGGACTAACGAAATATAGGACTATATTCATGAATCTACAAATTTTTTCCATGCAATTTCTAAGTACAACATTTAATTGAATAGAATAAATACGATGCTATATATAAAATATTTTTAATTGCTACACTATAAATTGTTGTTTAATACTTTTAATAAACGATTAATTTATCGAGAATAATCGATACACGATCATAATGTATAATTAAGAGATCTGACACATTGCGACCTGATCGCCAATTGGCTAGCGCTCTGGCCTTTGGTACCACAAGGTTCATGTTAAAATCTTGGGAGTGGCATGGGTATTTGTTGGTGGTTTAGAATACATGTTAAATTGTAGCACCCGGTCTAATTAGTCTGAAGTATGCAAAAAATTACCGTAGAGCGCCAAACAGAACTTTGATACACTTTATTCATTTATCAAATTAATTTTACCGTTGTTTCTTTAAATTCCGTATCCGAATATTTACTAGATTTTTCACAACTTAATTTTAACAATAATTTTATTAGATTCCCTTTAAAACTGCATTTTCCGTACTTCTACATTCTACCTACCTAAAACTTCCATTTTAAAATATCTCTGAAGCAATAAATGTAAGATAGCAAAGTACATGACTATCATAAAAAAAATGGCATTTTTGCTGAATCAATTTTGCATCTGTGGAACATAATGCAATAAAGGATGTTTCTCAAAATATTATACATATAACGAAATATATATACATATATATTATTAAAAATAGAATACATTTCACGACATTTAAATGACACAAGAACTCAAATATTAGCATTAAAAATAAAATATTTATTTAAATAATTCAGTGATGCTTTGTTTGATATGATCAATACCAATACATGGTGCAGTATAAAAAGAATGAAAAGAATTTAATATATTCTGCCTACATAGCAAGAGTGACAAAGAAATCAATGTGTCAATATAAGCGGACAATACAAGAATCTTTGTAAAATTCCTTGCACAACAAAGTTGATGGCTGCACAACATAGAGATAAAAAACGAAATATTATAAATATAACATCTGATCGCATCTGTTATTGAATCCTCTGACATAAAATATAAAATTTTAAATGATAAACAAAACAGAAAATTGAATTGGAATCATTTAAAATTAAAATATGTGATAATTTATGACAACTTTTGTAATCCAACAATACATCAAATTTTAATAATTATGCAATTAAATATACACCAATTATAATTAATGCCGTTATTCATTGCTCTAATTGATGATTTATACATTAATTGGCATAATTGATTACATAATTTACAATTTATTGCCATTTTTTTCCCAAGCATAATCAGATTTGCGATATTCAGAGGAAAATATATCAGATTCGGATCCTAATATTGTTAAACTAAAATTGGTAAATTATTTACTGAAATTTAAAAAAATAAAGATGTTTTAGTAACTTAACTTCCTTTTGGTAGGGTTTGTCCCAGGTTTTCGCTAAACAAAGTAGATGTGGAGGGTTAAGTAATTAAAATGCATATATAAATAATACACTAAAATAATAATTCTATTATGCAAATATAAATAATACATTAAAATTTAAAGTAATTTAAAGGGTTTATTTGGATCACCATATATTTTTGAATAAACAATTTTAGGCATAAATATTTTTTTTAAAAATCGATAAATAAAAATCCTTTCATTAATCAATTTTGAGCTTGATTATTAATCAAACACTGCAACACTTACTCAACTACCGTAATATCATACAATGAGTTCTATATTTGATTTTTTTTATTAAACAATATTATTATGTATAAAGAAATAAAATATACCTCAAGATCCAGAGGCCAGTATTAAATATATATTTGGATCTGTCATATACTCGAGCAACAAGGGATTTTTGGATACATTTTTTTTCAATCGACAACAAACAGACGCAACAAAAAGTGTAATACATTTTTGTTCAAACTATAAGAATCAGACACAACAAAAAGTGTAAAACATTTTTGTGTGTTACAAAATAACACATTAAAATTCTCGAATGTACGTTTTATCAATCCACGACAAAAATGTAACACATTTTTTTTCAATCCACAACAATCAAGACACAACACAAAGTGTACCCAAGAAACAACACACACATAAAAAAAAAATGGTATTTTTAAATGCCGCTGGGCTGCTATTGGAACAGGAAGTTGCGATTACAAATCAGAAGACGACCGAAGCTCAGTCAACTCTTTGAGTTGGCACGCGTCCAACTGAGGACAGCCAACATGTGCGCCCTGATAATTCTCCATTAATACGTAACCGAGATGACTGGACGGTCCATACATGGCTCACATCCTGGAAAGTCTACACGTTCACCTTCTACTGTCTCGTGCATTAAGTACTTCAAGAAAAAGAGTTTACTTTCTATTAAATGGAAGATGGTTCAAAAAGAAGTCGTTGTTGAATCACTGCAGTTTTATCTTTCGTCTCGTTCCGATTTGAATTTGAATCCCATTTTTCTCTGTGCAGACTGCAGACGGAATAAATTTGAATCAGAAATAAGCACCGAATACTTTTTCCGTCAGATCATGTGCCCTTTTGCGGTTAACGTCGAGATTTAGTTAACCAACTAAATACATGACGCCATGCATTTTGAATGACGCGCATCAAATTATCATCCTATTCATAATAAAATTATTAAGTGTCTAAGTCGGGGATCAACATGTTAAACCTGAAAGTAGGAATGTCATTCAGTATAGTTCGTTGTGGAGGCATAGGGGCTTAAAATCCACCAAATACTATCCCTGAAGCTGTCCGTTCGGAATTGTGTCGGAACAAAATTATCGTAGTGCACTTTCGGTAACGATGAACTCGCATTATATCTTGCGTTTTAATGGTAAATAACTTAGGATAATATATAAATCCATTCCCATGAAAAAAATCTTACTGTTATTAACATATTACCCATTGATAGTGTCTGTTATTAACATATGACGCATTTATAGTGTTTGTTATTAACATATTATACATTGATATCGTCTGTTGTTAACATATTATACATTGAGAATTTCTGTTATTAATATATTATACATTGATTGATATACAAAAGCAGCTAAATGAAATACATACTGGCCATTCCGGACAAAGTCATTAAGAAAACATTTAAGAAATTAAACTTAAAAAAAGGATAAACAGTCCAACGCCAAGGTAACCAGTTTCATATGTTCACAGACAGATCCCGGTCATTCTCAAGTTTAAACAAATCTGAGAGCGGTACCATCAGTAAAATATCCACCAAGAAATCCGTTTCCATTTTTGCTCACGGTTGTTATGCAACAGAACCTAGTGCACCTTGGCTAATGATGAATCTGCCACTAATTTGCCATATTCTTCCTCTTTTTCATTGGCGCAACAGCCACTTGGTGGGCCTAGACCATATGTCTACTGGTGGATTTCGAATGAGATGTTCTCTTTTTACTGGGTAGGGTTGTCAGTCCTACGCTCTGCAGTTAAATTAGACAGAAACCTACGGTTTAAAGTGAATTCCGAACCACTACAAACCATCTACCACTGCAAGGACAATTTGCCATATTAAAAACTAATTAAAAAATTAATTCCTCACTGTGTAATCTAATCTTTGAAATTTGATCAAATATTAATTAAAAAACAAATATACAAATAATTTTTTCTACGTGTTTTATTCATACACTATTATAATTGAAAATATTTTTTTTTAAAAATGTTTATCAACAAAAGAAATGAAGCGCAAAAATTATTCTTAAAAGATGGCCGCCTAAAATAGAAGGACGAAATTATAAAATTAACTTCGTCCGCAAATCCAAATAAAACGCGAAGATTTGTAGTTTGTATTGTCATCTATTTCCTGTTCGATTGTTGGTACGATTCCAATAAATCGAATTCATTTTGAGAATGGAGACAATGGAAAACAATAGTTTAGATGAAAATATCTTTTTATTGGCAGCCTTTAAAATTTGGCCTTAAATGTACGAGGAATTGTTCAATGATGACCATTTTCCTTTTTAGACAACGTCAATGAATCGATTTCTTGACGTACATTTGCTCACTTGTATTTTAAAAATTTTAAAAATGTCATTTAAAAAAACATGCTATATAGTGAAGTTTACTTAGTTATTTATTTAAATGTATAAGTTCACAGACGGGTAAAATTTAGCATAATAATTGGCATAGTTGGATAGTAGTATAGGTTAATTGAATTTCTAAGATCTGTTGGAAACATAACCAATGAAGCTTCTTTGATTATGTCGTGAATAAGAAAGTAAATCTACCGGCCAGAAAATGCCTCAATTGGTTTAAGTAAGGAAGAGAGGAGAAAAAGATCGAACTCCTCAGGTGCTTCTTTGCTCATAAGTAATCTTCCATTAACTTATTTCATAAGTTTAATTAAATTTTCTAAGTAATTCAAGTATTACAAAAATAAAATTACTAAAGTAAAAAAAAAATTAAATTATTTTTAAAAATATTTTAAGCAATTCACCATATTATTTATGATTTAATTAAATAATAAATAAGATGGTGATCCTTAGAATTGTTTTTCATAAAAATTCATCAGCCTAATAAATCATGAAAAGAAAAAAAATTCTAAACAGTACTTTCTATCTCAAAAAACATTCATACAATGCATATATACATGTTTTCACCCCAAAAGTACTGCTAGGCAAATGACGATTTCATGTAAAAACACTTCAACCATTAACATATACTCGCAGAAGATCATGACAAGTGAAAATATCGTCCCTAAATAGGAAGAAGCCCACGTGGATTCGAACACTTTCAACCGATTCACAGTTAAGAAAGATAAAACACCAACCGGCGAACGCAAGAGAACACAGTGGATAAAATCGAATGTTATCTTAAGAACGTTGTGTCCTTGGACAAATGCTTAAGTTTACGACCAACCACGGTAGATTAAATCACAGAGCGTGTTAAGGAAAAATATGTGCAATCTTAAACGCGCTTTTCCTTGTGAACTTTAGATAAGCGAATAAGAAGGCAAACGATTCTTCAACAAGAGGCACGTTGTTGTCGGTTGGGAAAAGTTTTAATTTAATGTGGTGGCAGTGGAAATTAATCCCGAATAAAAGGCCTCGTAGACGTCCAAAAGAATTGTTCCAATAATTAGATTTCGGTTTAAAAGAATGAAAGAAAAGCTTCAGAAAAGCAGCGTAATTAACGCAATCATTCGAATTCGAACGATGGAATGTTTTTAGTTTTTGATAACGAAATCGTTTTGTGTAGAGTTTATTAGTTGGCTTTGGAATTTTCCTCCAACCAAAACAAGTTTGGATGGCTAATTAAATTGAATGTCATGGAGAATAATTGATGTCTTAAGAATAAATGAAGATGTTTTCTGAACAAATAAATAAAAGTGTTGCCAAATTTTTTTTTTAATTTATTAATTATTAAATCGTTATTTTCCTTTAATATTTTTAAAATATAATTATTTAAAATATCATTTTAAAAAAGTATTTCTAAGCAGATGTTTCTTAGAAAACAACAAACAAATTATTATTTTTTTTTAAATATGTGGTGGTTAAAAAGTATTTTAATTTATTTATTATTAAATTTTTATTTTAAAAATATTTTTTTTCAATTTAAATAGCCTTTAAAAAGTATAAAATTATTATTTATAATAGAATATTATAAAAATTGTATTTCTAAGATGTTTTAGAAAATAAAAAAATGAAATTAAAAAGAAATATACTGTGGTTAAAAAGTATTTTAATTTATTTATTATTATATCTTTATTTTAAAAATATTTTTCCAATATAAATAACCTTTAAAAAGTAAAAAATTATTATTTATAATAGAATATTATAAAAATTTTATTTCTAAAATTTTTCTTAAAATATAAACAAACAAACGAAATAATATATATATATATATATATATATATATATATATATATTAGGTTGGGGAAAAAGAAATCCATCATTTTTATATGAACTTCAGGACTTTATTTAACATGCTTCGGATTGTCCGATTTGGGTCAAATATGCACCGTTTTGTTGTATGATTTGTTGCCATTTTAAAGGTAACTTCATAATGCCTCTCTCATAGAAGTCCTGGTCTCTATTTGCAAAAACTCTAGTAGTCGATTTTCACAATCCTCCCTAGATGCCAATTTTTTATCATTAAAGAAATTTTTGCAATGCAAGAAAAAGATGATAATCGCTTGGTGCCAAGTCCGGACTGTATGGCGGATGCATTAAAACTTCCCAACCAAGCTCCCGAAGTTTCTGGCGAGTCACTGTAGATGTGTGTGGCCTAGCGTTGTCCTGGTGGAACACGACACCTCTCATGTTGGCCAATTCTGGCCGTTTCTGGTCAATCGCTATCTTCAAACGGTCCAGTTGTTGACAGTAGAGATCAGAATTTAGCGTTTGGCCATATGGAAGCAACTCATAATAAATAATCCCCTTCCAGTCCTACCAAATGCATAACAGAACCTTCCTGGCCGTTAGTCCTGGTTTGGACACCGTTTGAGGTGCTTCACCGCTCTTTGACCACGATCGTTTTCGCACAGGGTTATCGTATGTGATCCATTTCTCATCTCCAGTCACCATCCGTTTAAGAAATGGGTCTATCTCATTCCGTTTGGCCAAGGCTTCGCAGATGGAAATTCGATCCATCATGTTTTTTTTCTGTTAATTGGTGTGGCACCCAAACATCGAGCTTCTTTTTGAATCCAGCTTTGTGTAAATGGTTTAAAACTGTTTTATGGTCGATTTTAGCTCCTGGGCGATGTTACGACTGCTAACATGCCGGTCAACTTCGATCATTTCTCCGATTTTATCGACGACCGGCCTACCTGTGCGAGGTGCATCTTTAACATCAAAAATTCCTGAACGGAATCTACGAAACCAAAATTGCACATAATTGGCTGTTACAGTATCGGAACCATAAACACCATTCACAATTTTAGCCGCCTGGCTTGCATTTTCGCCTTTGTCAAAGAAAAACTGTAAAATGTACCGAATTTTCTCTTTGTTCACTTCCATTTTTAACACCCTGTAACTCCCAACTGAATGGACCAAACAGAAAAAGAATTATTTTAGTACGAAGTGCCACCTTTCTAACGAGCATAAATCTGAAATTGTTTAATTGATACTTTACGTGATATCGATCACTACAGCCATCTATCGAAAAAATAATGGATTTCTTTTTCCCCAACCTAATATAAGCTGTTGTTAAAAATTATTTAAATTAATTTATTAAAATTTTATTTTAAAAATATTTTTCTAATATAAATAACCTTAAAAAAGTATAAATACTCAATATTATTTCATACTGATTTTCTTCCGATTTGTTCTAATTAAAAAATATTAATAAATTAAATTAACTTAAATTATTAATAAATGTACATAAATTATTTACAAATATTTATATAAAAATTTTCTATGAATAATTCAAAACATCACTTTAAAATTTCTACAGTTTTTTTTTTTTTTTTTTTTTTTTTTTTGTGGTAATAGAAGTATTATTATTATTATTAATATTAGTAGTACTGGTGGTGGTAGTAGTAGTAGTAGTATAAACGAACAATATTATAAATATATATAAATTTTTTAAAAATTTTATATCCACCACACAAATTTTCTAAAATATATAAAAAAAAAAAAAAAATCACATAAAATACTTCTACGCAATTTATCTCCCTTTGAAGCTACTTATTCTCCCTAAATGTATTTTTAGCTCCCTAAATAAAATATGATAAAAGGCAGAATTCAGTGTAGTAAAGCTTGAATAAACTACCATTCTTACATAACGGCATAAATGTTGTTCTAAAATGCCCAATATTCTACTATAAAACGTAAAAGTGCAGAATACCCCCCCCCTCTTTTTACTTGCTCCAAGCTACTGGTTCACTTTGCACCAAGACGTAAAGGGAGGGAAAAGACATGAGAGAGGGAAAAAAAGGGAAAAATAACCAAACGATAAAAAAAAAAAAAAAAAAAAAAAGAACGCGTTTTGTTGAGAGGTAGCGGGTTCTTTTAAACCAGCCATTCAGAGTAGCTTCATTTTAATAATAACGTTTTTATTATTATTTTTTTTTTTTTTTTGTCGTTCTAGACTGAAAGTGAATGGTATTATATCAAATTTTTGACTTTTTGAAGACCATGAGAAATAGTTAACGCTGGAGTTAAAAGTTCAAAATGTTTCACCCATCGTTAAACAATTCGTTCGTTAGGAAAAAAAGAATAAGAGGTCAACATGGGGAGGAAAGATAGCAACAAAGCAAATCACTGTATTTTTAGGGGGGGAATTTTGAATCGTCTGAGTGATAAATCGAATGTTTTTTTTTATAAATTAATGTGATCAATCACAAAATCGTTATCTAAATTTTTTTTTTAATGCATAAATGCAGTTTGTTTAATTTTAGCTGTATTATTTTAAATTTTAGTCGTTTTGTTTATTAAATTTTAGCAAAATTATTTCCTTTATTATTATTATTATTATTCAAGCATTTTTTATTTATTTATTTGTTTATTTATTTATTCATTTTTTTAAATTTTATTTTATTTATTTATTTTAGAAATTTTATTCTTACTCATTAACAGATTTATTCTGCTGGTTTACAAGAGTTAATTAATATATATCATCATATTTTTTTAATGGAAAATAGAAATAATTAGAAAAAAAAATATTATTCAAAGAAAACTTATTATTATAAAAATAAAATATTATAGTTAAAATAATAATATACAATAATAATAAATAATAACAATAATACATACATAAATAATGTAACAATAAATCATGATAATAATAAATAATTTAAAGGCAGCATTAAAATCTATAGGCAATAAAATCGAAAATAAAAATCTATTGTTAATTAAATAAATGAGCTCGATTATTTAAATTTTTTTTTTTTTTTTAATTTTCCAAAAAAAAAAAAAAAAAATTTATACAATTTATTTATTAATCCTAGCTATAACAAGCTACCATTAATAAAGAACAAGCTATAAGGAATTCTTTTAAAAAATAAAGATAAAGTCTTATCTAAAGGAAACGTGACAGACGTTAATTATTTTAGATATTATGGAAAAAGAACAATTACTTCATAATTGTAAGTAATAATATAACAAATTCAAGGAGGAAAGTACATAAAATAAAATTGATGATGATAAATTTTAAAATATTGAATTTTCTCTCCCTTTTTCTGTAATCACGAACTTTCAATTATTTCTAAGTCACGGTTTTAGTTTATTTTGAAATCCAAATATAATTAATACATCTTCCGAATAAAGTAATGATGCAACAATTAAACGAAAAATTCTCTTTAAAAATTACTAATAATTCTCGCCAAAAGTTTAAAAACAAATTTTAACTCGTTTTTATGAACCTCTCAAAGAATAATTTGCAAGTGCAAACGATTTTGAATATCTCCTTTCAATCAATCAATCAATCCTATCTTTTGAATTCTGCATGAAATAGGTCAAATATTTAAAAGAAAATTAATAAAATTTATTCATATTTTGCTATACTGTCTGAAGAATATCACCTGAGCGGTAGGCATTTCGACAACACATGTTTGACCTATTTTCTTCCCAATTGAAACAGTGATGAAGATTCTTTTGACCCTTTGGAAAAACCTGCCAAATAGGTCGCCAACCGGCGTTTCATTTTCAAACATAATTGATTTAAAAAAAAATAGAAGAGATTTGAAATCTGTTTCATTTTTGAATCGTTGAGCGATTTGTACATTATTTATTTGTGAATTATTTATACATTATTTAACTAAACAATGTTATCATATAAGAATATGTATTTAATAGGATACTATTACGTTTATTTACTAACAATCTTATTTATTTTTGAAATATTATAATAAACGTGTTTGATTTCTTTTAAAATTATTTTTAAATATTTTCCTCCTTGAATTTGTAGGACTGTGGTTTGATTCTTCGCCTAATAATATTATATTAAACATGAAATTATTAATGTTAATCACGGAGATAATTCTATTATAATATTAATATATCTATAAATAAATTATAATTATTTTATAATATTATTTACAGAAAAAAACTTATTAGTAACAGTCACCTCTGTATTAAATAAATTTTCTTTTATAAATAATATTAATATATGGTACATTATTAATTGTTAAAATACTTTATAAAATTGTTTGTTTAAATCGGAATCGTTTTTTGATAGTTTGTATACATTTTATTCGTTTAAATAATATTATGAATAATATTTTACAAAAGGAAACATATTTAATATAGAGATAACTGTTACCTAAGTAATATTAACTGTTAAAATACTTGATTAACGTGATCGTTTATTATTGAAATTTTTATTTACTATTGAAATATTTTAATAAACGTGTTTGATTAAAAAAAAAATATTATTAAATATTTTCCTCTCTGAATTGCAGAACTGTGATTTGACCATTCTTTGCCTAATAATATTATATTAAACACTAAATTATAAATATTAATTATACAGGAAATTCTGTTATAATATTAATACATACATAAATTATAATTATTCTATAATGCTATTTATAGGAGAAAATTTATTTAATACAGATGTATTGTTACTAAATATATTATTATTTATTAACTGTTAAAATACTTTATAAAATTGTCTGTTAAAAAAATAAATTAAAATAGTTTTTATTTTCGAATTATTTGCTAGCTTGTTTGCATTTTATTCGTCTAAATAATATTATGATTAATATTTTAAGAAAAAAATCGTATTTAATACAGGGATAATTAATACCTAAATAATATTAACTGTTAAAATACTAGATAAAAGTGATTGTTTTTTAATAAAATCAAAACATATGTTTAATTTTTAAATCGTTTGACTAATAGAATTGCCACAACATTCAGTCAAATAAAGTTATTAAAAGAAAAAAAAGAACACTTTTTAATTCTGAAATGACTCATACTAAATTGTATTTATTTATTTTTCTCAAACATTAATGAGAAAAAATCCTGGTCAAAACATTAATGAGAAAAAATCTGTCAAAACATTAATGAGAAAAAATCCATTTAATTCGAAATAGAATGGTAAAAATAGAATGGAAAAGGGGGGGGGAATGTTAACACGAGCCGAAGACCCGCGGAAGAGGATGTGGATACACGTGTTTCCTTCACGTCAAAATAGTTGCATTTTTCTTGCACAGCAGACGATTTCTAGCACTGAATTCTGAAAAATTCTATTCAATAATTGGGATTTTTTTTTTTACATTCATTACATTTTCAAATTGCCATATAATGAAATTAATTTTAATTTTAAAATTTAATTAATATATAAAATTAATATTAATTTGCTTTAAAACGTATCTCGAATAAAAAAATTCAAGAATCAATTAATTACGTTATATACTTTTGTAATAGTCGAATACTTTTGAATACTTTTCCAATCAAATATTCTGTCAAATGTGAAATGGTTAAAAATAAAATATTACATATTTTACTAAATTTTACAATAACGTTTAAATACGAAACAAAAACAATGTGAATTTTAGTTTTAATTTTATATTTATTATATTTTATAATACATTTTTATAAAAATATAATAGATTTTTTTTTATATTTATCATATTATATTTATTTATTATATATATATATTATTTTTATGCGTAATTTAACTATCATTATACATCATTATCATTATTCTATTTCTCTTATAAGAAACACAGTACTATAAAATAAACTCAACATAATATAATATAAATGCATATAATAGAGCTAGATGAAAGACATGGTTTATTTAAAGAATTTTTATTATTAACTATTAAAGATTATCTGAGGAATATTTAAAAATAAAATTGAATTTAAATCTTGCAATAAACAGGCATTTTTTTGAAAAATTACAATTTTTTTCCCTAAATAAATTATTTATGAAAAAAATCTACTGTATTAAGGTTTAAAATACTGAGAATTCAATATTCACCTATTGACTAGTACACAGATAAATTCAGTTATATAATATAATCTATTTAGAAACACCAATATTGTGTCTGAAAATTTTAACTCACACAATTCTGCGCAAGTCACGTAAAAATATAAGACGTGTAATTTGTTTTGCAAAATCATCGTCTATAATGATGCTTCAAAAAGAATACCATATTGCTTTATAAGAGTACTATAGAACATATTTAATAACTATACACATACTTATACATAGACTTATTTAAATTGCAAATAAATAGTTGAAACACATGGAACCAAAAGTATATCAAAAATTAAAAACAAAAATAGAATGATTAGAAAAAAATATTAGTTATATACAACATTAAAATTAATTTTTTAAATATCCAGCGATTTTAAGAATTAAAGTACTCGTGTCCAAAATAAAGATTATTAATTTTCATACCATAAGTATTACTATAATTTCATACTTCTATATTAATAAATTAATTTATATTTTTTATTTACTGATGTATTTCACACTTAATTTAACGCATGAAAATTTTTGATATTTCATTAAAAACATTAGTTTTAAATGGGAAGTATGCTATATTTTAAGCACAAATTTTGAAAATTGTTTAAAATTATCATTTTTTTTTTAATCAAAACATTGCTTTTGAAATAGAATGGTTAAATTAATGAAAAACATTTTTGAAAAAGCTTGCTTATTTCTTTAGAGTATTGCTTTTGAAATAGAATGGTGAAATTATTTAAAAACGTTTTTGAAAAAAAAAGCTTGTACATTTCTTTAGAATTTAACCGCAATGAACTTCCTGCTGTCAGATGTGAGCGGACTCCAGATTTAATTTGCCGTATAAGAATTTTTGATACTTCAAAAGTGATGAAAACATGATATATTTTAAGAACGAATTTTGAAAATTGATTAAAATTATCATTTTCGAATCAATACATTGCTTTTGAAATAGAATGGTTAAATGAATTAAAAACGTTTTTGAAAAAACATAATTTTGAAAAAGCCTGCTCATTTCTTTAGAGTTTGAAGTTATTTCTTTAGAGTTGCTTATTTCTTTAGAATATTGTTTTTGAAATAATTTTCTTTTAAAATTAATTAAAAACGTTTTTGAAAAAAACGCTTGCAGATTCCTTTAGAGTTTAACAGCAATGAACTTTCTGCTGTCAAGTGTGAGCAGACTCGAAATTTAATTTGACGTATAAGAATTTTTGATGTTTCAAAATAAAGTGATTAAAATTATCATTTTTTTTAGAGTCATTACATTGTTTTTGAAACAGAATGGTTAACTCAATTAAAAACGTTTTTGAAAAAAGCCTGCAGATTTCTTTATAGAGTTTTAACCGCAATGAACTTTTCTGCTGCTGTCAAGTGTGAGCAAGCACCGGCGCGGATAGAACACCCCCACACTACTACTCCAGGCATGATCCAGACTTAAACCGCGCGAAGACTGAAAATCGAACGGAAAAAGATGGTTTAAAAAAGAATAAAAAGGGGGCAGGGGGTGCTTTAAAAAGAAGTGAAATGAATCAGTACCTGCTGCCATCGGTCCTCGAGAGAGAGCTGTGCGTTGTAATACCCTGTTTCATGGACGGACTGCAGTTCACTGAAAATGCTGTTGCGGTAGATATCCATAGTTTTAGCAGTCTCCACACATCGCGCACTAGAGACGCATGAGGCAGTGAGAACAAATTCGTTGAGACGCTAGCGATTCACTGGAGAGGGTTGCCGCTGCTGGTTTGCGCAGGGGATCGCCAAGCTGGCGACCTACCACGTCACGATTTGGCGCACTTATCGCGGCTTCGATAGTTAGAGAAATGTCAATATTTGAATAAAGTGTTGGCCTTTTAAGGAATTGTATTTGTTCTTTTTCTAGACGGGGTGAATGCATGAATTTTATTCGATTGAATGTCTGGGGATGCAGATTGATTTAATAAGTTTCATGAATTTGTTTTTTAGTGATGTTGGAATTAATAATCAAATGAAGTATTTTATTGGATGCAGATATACATGTATTGAGGAGGAAATTGATAAGTAAAATTTAGGATTGCGTCAAATACCGTTAATATTGTATTTTAAATATATGACTTATTAGTGAAAGATTTTTCATATTATATTCTAAAAATCGTCCGTTTTCAAATTTGTTTTATTTACCAATACTTTTATTTATCAAATTATTTAAAGCATATTTTTTAACAAAGCATATTAAATTATTTAAAACATATTCAATTATATTAAATTAAAATGATGGTTTGAAAATTTTTTTAATTACATTGATTTTATGTAAATGAAAATACCTATTTAAGAATAGTTACAAAAAAAATATGTTAAAATAATAAAATTGTAAAAATTGTCCCTTTTTTAAATTAAAAAAAATAATAATTTTATTTATCAAATCATTTAAAGCATATTCAATTAATAGTTTTATAGTAAATTAAAATGTTGATTTGAATTTTTTTAATTATATTGATTTTAAATAAATAAAAATACCTATTTAAGAATAGTTGCAAATATATATATATATATATATATATTAAAATAGTAAGGTTGCAAAAATTGTCCGTTTCCAAATTTAAAAAAAATTACTAAGAATTTTACCAAATTATTTAAAGCACATTTAATTAACATTATTGTATAGTAAATTAAAAAGCTGTTTTGAGTTTTTTTTTAATTATATTAATTTTATGTAAAAAAACAAATACTTATTTAAGAATAGTTGCAAAAGAAATATGTTAAAATAGTGAAATTCTGACATTTTCTCTTATTCTGAAGTTATTTTCGAAAATTAAAATAAGATTTATTTGAAAATGTTAATATTTTGCATAAATATCAAAATACCACAGTTTCTATAAATGTACTTTACCACATGAACATGTCATTTATGAACGTACAGTTAATACTTCCTGATTAACGGAGTACGGCTAATACTTTCTCCTTCAATTCAAATCATTCTATTTTTAACTAATAATAAATAATAGAAATTATAGTACTTTCGATTAAAATATTCTTTTCAGAATATTTTGTAATTAAATTTAAAATCTGGATCTCCTCCTATACTTTTTATAATGATAAATTCCATATAAAATATTATTTCAAGTTAAAAAACAAAAAGGTTAAAATTCTTTTACCTGAAAAAAAGTTAAAAATACATTTCGACCAAGGTACCAGTACAGAAAATATTATAAAAATAAATATGCAAAATTTAGCTAAAAGCAAAATCTTGCATATTTATTTTTATAATCTCTAGTCAAAATCGATCTTAATGTCGATGTAAATTATTGGTTTCTTTCGTTTCATATATTATGTAAAAATTGTGTTTTTATTGAAGAAGAGCAGCATTTCTCGAGAAGAAATTTTATTGTTGAATAATTTATTCACGTCGGATTACTGTGAGGAATAATGACCTCCAAAGAACAAAGTGCATTAAGAGGATTAAAAAACAGTTGTTTGGATTCGGCTAGCCAGAACAGAATAGTATGGCTTGAATCAATGTCAGTTTGTTAACGTTTTTTCAAATCATATACTTAAGATTCTACTTGCCTTTACTTCCTGCTAGATCAAGGATGTCTCAACAATACACTAGGTACCACAGAGATATAGGTCCTAAAATGTTTTTAATTTATTGTTTATTTATAATACTATTATAGCTAAAACATTTTAGCATTATATATTATTACAGCTAAAACATTTTAGCGTTATATAACATTATAGCTTATACATTTTAGCATTATATAACATCATAGCTAAGACATTGTAGCATTATATAACATTATATTGTAGCTAAAACCATTTAAGCATTATGTAACATTATAGTTAAAACATTTTGGCATTATATATTACAGCTAAAATATTTTATCATTATATAACACAACAGCTAAAATATTTTAGCATTGTATAACATCATATCTAAAGCATTTTAGCGTTATATAATATTATAGCTGATACATTTTAGTATTATATAACATTATAGCTAAAACATTTTATCATTATATAACATTAGAGTTAAAGCATTTTAGCATTATATAATATTACAGCTAAAACATTTGAGAATTATATAAAATTATAGCTAAAACATTTGAGCATTATATAACATTATAGCTAAAATATTTTATCATGATATATCATTATAGCTAAAATGTTTTAGCACTATATTACATTATAGCTAAAACATTTTAGCATTATATAACAATATAGCTAAAACATTTTATCATTATATAACATTATATCTAGAAATAATATTACTTATTTTCAATCCCCATTTTATAATGTCGAACTATATAACCCTTCCATTATGTAACTGTATAACCCCCCCTCCCCCAAACCGAACCATTTATAATTATCTGCTGAAAATTTAACTAATAGCAAAATATCGATAGTCATCGCTTACAAGAAGCGTTTTTTTTTTTTTTTTTTTTGTTCTCGATGTATACTTTCTAATGAAACTAAATTAAGTAATAAAATAATTATCACTGTAGTAAATAATATTGACTCAACAACAGAGAATTAATAACAAGTACAAATACGATATAACGAGTAATTATGTTTAGTATGATATACAAAGAATGACTATAATGCTTTGAAATCCAATCTGGCCAGTAAAACAGGCATCTTAATTAAATTGAGCCGTTACTTCTATGCAAAAGTACACATTTTCCACTTTTATTTATTAAATAAACAATCAATTTAATATATTCTTTTAAAATAAATAAATATATAATATTATTATATATTATTTAAAAAAAATAATGCTTTCTCTCCAAAAAAATTTAATATTTAAAATCCTGTAAAACTAGAAAAGTAAAAAAAGGGCAAAAATTAATGAATTTATTTACTTTGTATACTATATTTAATAAAAAGTGTTATAAAAAATGTATCTTATTTGACTTATTTACAATGCACCTTACTATAAATAAAAATAAATTTTAAAATGGCAAGTAGGTTTTTTTTTTTAATATTTCGTCAGTGAAAAATATTAGTTAATTATAAGAGTTATTACAATACCGGTGATTTACACGAGTTATAACATTTATCAGTGAAACTTTTACAAAACTTATGTAATTTCATGGAAGCGAAGGATTCCGATAAAAAAGACAACACAATAGTAGTTGACAAGCATTGTGTTATAGTATGTATTATATTGACTAGTATTGAGTTGTAATATGTATTATGTTGGCTACAATGGGTTGTAGTATGTATTATTTTATATTGTATTATGTTGACTAGTAGTGGGTTGTCGTATGTATTATTTTATATTGTATTATGTTGACTAGTATTGGGTTGTAGTATGTATTATGTTGTATTTTATGATGTTGATTAGTATTGAGTTGTAGTATGCATTATGTTGACCAGTATTGGATTGTAGTATGTATGTTGTATTGTATTATGCTGAATAGTATTGGATTGTAGTATGTATTATGTTGTATTGTATTATGCTGAATAGTATTGTGTTGACAACACAATATTAGTTGTGCTCATAAGACCACACAATACTAGATGTGGTTAAAACAACTCAGTGCTTGTTGATGTGATTAAAACAACATAATACTAGTTGTTGTGGTTGTTAAAACAACACAATACTAGTTCATGTGGTAAAAACAACACAATACTAGATTATAAGCTATCAATCTAGCTTATCTAGACAGAGTACTAGATTATAAGTTACAATCTAGATTATAAGTTTAAAAAAATCTGTTACTTATAAGATAGGAAACTTTGTAATTGTCTCGAAATTTTAATAGACTTAAGTTCATTATAAAAAAAGGGATGGTTTTATTGGTAAAAATTCTTGGTAATGATAGGTTTTAATGTTGTCATACAAGAATGACCAAACCGTGGCCTGTTGATGCTTTTTAGATCAGCCTGCTACAGTATATTTTTATTTTAATTTAAAAATATATAATTGTACTTTTTTAAACAGGATTACTAGATTTGATGAAATAATAAATAAGAGATAATGATACAGCTTTAAATTAATAAAAAAAAATTAAACATTTAAATATCAGAAATATATATTATTCAGTGTTTTCTATTATATTGCTGGCTTGTACAACTATTAAATCTTTCATAATAAGGTCTTAGCCAGGATGCAAGAACCTTTATTTTTATTTCTGTTATATTTATTGCAATAAATTTTTTTATGGAAATAAAAACAACACAATAATCCACAGGAGACATAAGATGAAATGAGAAAAGATAATAAAAAAAAATAATAATGATAATAATAAAGAGAATAAATAAAATAAAGTAAACAGAAAAGGAAAAATATGTAGCTTATAAATCTAACATAAAAAATAAAAAAATAAAAGTGAAAAATAAAAGAACATAAATCTAATGAAAGAAAATACACAAACTAAGCCTAATAAATATAAGTTAACACTAATAAACACAATAACAAAAAACGATAATAAGCGTTAAGTCAGAATGTACAAAAAAGAAAGTATGATGATATACAAATTTAATCGCAATAATCGCAAATTTAATCTGGTAGATTTCGCAAATTTAATAAAAATTTTCTACAAATGATATAAACGTAACAGGCCAATGTTTCTTAGAATTCTAAAATTTTGCTGAAGAATCTTTCTTTCTATTGATTTCAGCGTGCGGACACTAGAATATGATATGTTCCATTACAATGATATACAGTCAAACTTATTTTTATGCAGTTTTTATTTTCGTATCGTACTATTATGAATTATGAATAAAAAAATGATTTATATATTTACGCTAATGATTTATTAAATGGTATTTATTTGGTATTTATTTGAAGATCTATTATGAATAAAAATTATTTAAAAAATATAATTTAAAAAGAAATCAACATGTAAATTAAAAAAATATAATTTAAAAAGAAATCAACATGTAAATTTAAAAAAAAAAAATCAAACTAACATGTAAATTAAAAAACACCAACACCTGATATTATATCATTCCAATACCACAAATGTGATTAGATGTGATGTAGTGCTACATCGGGGAGGGGTAACCTAAATGGCCGAGTGTCTAACACTCGGTGCCGCAGGTTTCGGATTCGAGTCCCGGCCGTGCCGTGGATGTTTATAGTGGTTCGGAATACACTTTAAGCCGTAGGTTCCGGTCTCATGGGACTGTATAGCGTCACAGAGCCCAGTCAGACTTCTCAGCCACATCATTCCCAAACTGTATAGGGGCAACTCAGCTCTAGGCACAGTGATGTGGTGTGGTGTGGTAGTAGTGCTACATCGTGAGGTTTTGATTTATATATTTTCTACGTGTTTTTAATGTGTTGCAAACAATACATTTTATAGATACTTATGAAGTTTCACGATCTTTTTTTATGCTATTTCTTTTATGCTATCCCTATCCCCTACGCAAAAACAGGTTTGCCGGTATTTTGCATCTCTCTTAAAGTACAACTGCTTAAAATACTGGAATTCGAGGGAATTGAGATGTAATCTAAAAAGGTAATTACCAAAATGACTTTGACATTAATAAGGACCTATACATATTACATGTATTATAGGACATGGCGGACACATGAAAACTTAAGCGTGTGAACTCTTTATTATGGTAGACACTATTTCGATGCTTTAACATCATCTAGAATTGTTCGACAGCTCACACATAAAACAAACTCCAATATTTACTCGACACAGTGCACTGTATGTAAATAAAACTCCTTTATTTTGGCAGCCATCAAACTCGAAGATGAACTGACACTGCCACACGTAACCTTTCTCGTTGGTTACAGAAGTTCAACTCTTTTAATTATGCAGCCATCATGCTCGGAGATGCACTGCTACACGACATCTCCGACACGCAATTGCTCAACTCCCTTTACTTACATTCTTTCTCTCTCTCCCTGGCCCTCACCCCCCACAGACAGGGTGTTTTTCTGGGCATAGGGCGTTGACCTCCCCTAAGCAGGGGGACCTGGGTTTCGACGTAACATAGAATGTTTGGTGGATAGGTTATGCCTTCAGGGAAAACTTCCAACACGCACTGAAATTAACATAGCAATTCAAACTGTTAAAGCTAAGCTCCAGTGTCCAACAAACTTCTTTGAACCTGCTCATTCATTCAATTCCTTCTATTAGCTCACACTTTCCCTATATATATCTTGTTCAAATTTTCAATCGTTCATAAAATACTTTTTATTCCTCCACTCAAGTTCAAATACATTTTTTTTTTAACTTGTAATGGAGGACACTTGGTGTTAATACAGTTTTTTTCAAATATTAATTCAGTAATTAAATTTAATTAATTAATTTTAGTTTTTTTTAGACTTAAGTTGCATATATCTACCAATAGATGGCGCCAGATAAACTTAAAAAAATGAATGGAAATTATTTATAAAGGACTTTCTGCAATAGTGTGAAAAAAAAAGTAGGAATTGACTTAATTTTTTTTATTTTTTATATATATATATTACTTATTTTTCTAATTCAGTGACAATAGCGCTATAGCGGAATTGAAATATTCTCCACCATAATAGTTAGCGTGCAATACCATAAAATTATATTATTACAACATCAAAAAAAGAGGGCAATTTTATTTCCAGTTATATTATGTCATGTAATTTGATGCAGAATAACTACAATAAATAGCCGTAATAAAAATGTTTAGAATTTTTTCTAACATACAAAATAAAATTTAGTTTTTTTTTTCCAAATAACGCTGTTATGCTATAATATAGTAATTTAAATTGGATTCAAAAACTGGTTATGAAGGTTGTAGATGAATCTATCTGACAAAATTGTCCTTTCCTTCAAATAATCCTCATTGTTTTTTTAACCGGGAAAATGTCATTTATTACCGAAAAAATGTCATTTTCTTCAAGAATATAAAATTAGACAGCAGATCGAAAATGAAAAATGACAGAAATTATTTTCCTTTTTTTCTCTTCTGAAAAATTTTAAGACAGTGATGTTTGTTTATTTTATGCAGCATAGGGGATTAAGTAAACAGAATTTTATAAAGAAATTCATTTAGCTATACACATTTTTGTCTTAAAATTAAAAATCATCTTTCGAGCTGTCTGAATTTTGATCGTTAAAGACAGCAAAATAATGTTTTTATTTTTTGTCACTTAACAGTGATTTTTAAAAAGAGAGCAGAAAAATATTTGATATATTCTAAATTTATTATATTAATTATATATTTATTGTACTTTTTCATCTTTTTGTGCTGATTGTTGTTCAGTGAATATTATTTTCACGTGCTGGGTTCTTTAACTTAAATCACCCACCATTAATATGCGGCCTAATTGCCAATTGGCTAGCGCTCTGGCGTTTGCTAGCGCAGGCTTCAGGTTCGAATCCTGGCGATGGCATGGATGTTTATTAGGGGTTCAGAATCCATGTTAAGCTGTAGGTTCTGGACTAATTTGTCCAAAATGTGCACAAAATGGCTATAGATCGATAAACCAAGCCATTAATAGGGTGGAGAGATAACAAAGTAGCTTGGTGGATATCACATTGAACTAACAAACGAAGGGAACTTAGTTCGAAACCCGTAAAGTAATGTTGAACCGAAAGCTTTGATGTCTACCCTAGATAATAGCATGATAAATTCATAGGCTGGAAAAACCTCATTTAGGCATAGGGAAAAGGAAAGAAACTGTCTTTGGGTATATTCAGTTTAAGTGGTGAATATCGTGTAATAGCCTGCACCTTGGGTAACGTTACATTTACTATTTCTTTGCCCTTAAATGTAAAATAAAAGTTACAAATACCTTACATCCTTTTTTCTTAGATCTGGAAAGGAATCGATTTATATCTTCTAGGAAAACATTTAGAGATAATTAGAGAAAAGAAACACAAATAAAAGTCATGATAATAAAAACTCATCGATAGTCAGACCGCCTGATGGGAGTTTTTTCAGATTTTCCCCCATATGACACAAATGCGATTACAGGTAAAAGTCCTCCCAGAAGTCAACGTTCCCCAGCCCCCTTCCTCCATATTCGTCTGTAGGTTGTTTGTGTCATATTTAATGTAACACCTTTGTTCAACACTTAAAAAAAAAGATTGTGAATGCAAGATTGTCACATTCTCAACCAAATCTACTAAATATTAAATCAATGATTGTAATAGACTTATATCTAAAATCAAAGTATCGCTCTCTCACAACTAATTAATACTGGTCCACTAAGAGACAGAACTCATTAACAGAACTCACAGCATTGTTTACATTTACAGAACTCACAGCTTTACTTTATTACATAAACACCACACAAATACAATTAGAGACATACAATATTTAACACATTAAAATACAGATAAATATAGATTCGTGTAAAGACTCCACTTCAACCGAAATCCCAAAACTCGGCTACGGCCAGGGTGTGCGAAATATACTTCCTCTCCAGGTGAGAGTTTGTAAGCCAAATAATGAGCTAAATATATTTTCTCTCGGGATGAGAGACTATAAACTAAACGTTTCTCAGCGGAAGAGCAGGTTGCACTGTACTTCCTCTAGAGTGAGAGCCTCGAGGCCGACTGACCATTTCTCCTGAACGCCACAGGCCGCTCTTGCAGTGTGTAGGAGGATGTATGATTACAAATCTTTATAGACAAAATATTTATAATTCATATCTAGAACTTAAATTTTATGCACAAAAAATAAAGAAAAATATATAATTTGATATAATATTCCATCTGTCTATGTATTATCTATCTTTCTATATTATATATACTATAATTTAATATTGTTGTTGTTGTTGTTGTTTCTTATCCCACTTGGCTGGCCAAGCCCACGAGCCCATACGTACTCATGATTGAAGGGGAAGGAAGCAGCTTCTGTTGTGAGGGAGCACCCGTAGGTAGAAGCCTGACTTTTGCTCCGTGACGCTCTTACGGTCATAGGAGACCGGGACCTACGGCTTAAAGTGGATTCCGAACCACTACAAACATCCATGGCACCGCCGGGATTCGAACCCGAAACCTGTGGCACCGAGCGCCAGAGCGCTAGACACTCGGCCATTCAGGTCCCAAATTTGCCAACGGCACGCAGTGTTCCCAGGTGGTCACCCTCCCAAGTACTGACCGCGCCCGATGATGCTTGACTTCGGTGATCTAACGAGAACCGGTATATTCAGCATGGTACGGCCGTTGGGCATAATTTAATAACTTACCGCATATAAAATAATAGTGTGAGTACAGGTTACGCTGTACTTCTTGGGTGAGAGTCTTGAGGCCGACTGGCCATTTCTCCTCTTGCAAATGTGTAAAAGGAAGCACGGTTACAATACCACATATCAACATTATAAGTAAAAAAACTTTTTAATTAAACTTCCGTACAAAGACTACTATTTCTATTGTTTTAGCATAAAAGAATAGTTTTGGATATGCACATTTATAACTCACGATAACTGATGGTGATTTCAAATCCATCCATCAAACGGAGCACACAATACATATTCAGGGCCCAGACAAGAAAAACAAACCCATTATTCTAAAAGAAACGCTCAAAGATTGATGATGCTAATATCTAATACAATTTGAAATTCGAAGTACAGTAGTGACTTTTTTTTAAGTCATTTTTCAACAGCGTCTATCTTTAACGGAAGTACCATAACTATTATCTAACATTAAATTGTTCAAATCCATTCCTTTACTTTATAAGACTTCTTTTTTTCAAATACTATAGATTTGGAATGATATTCTAGGTATTAAATTTGTCATCGGATTTAGATGGATAAAAGGAAATAATTCAGGAATTAAATATTCCTTAGCAGTATTTTTCTTTTTAAAGTAATAATTTTTAAATTAATCTTTTAAAAAAATAGCAAGCTAGTTTGATATAGTTTGAATGTTTTTTTAAGTCGTATTTCTGGAGATTTGTTTCATTTTCAAAAACAGAATTTTAATATTTCCTTTCTATAAAATTGCTTTTTTTTATTATTTTAATATTATTTTATAACGTATGAACAAAATTCAATTACTTTATTCAGAAAAATATTTTCAATTTTGATCAAAGAATAATTTAGATATAAAACATAACACTCTATTCTTAATATGTAAATTTTAAAAGAATATCATTGCTTGATTTTCCTAGACGATATAGATATGATTAAATTTTATCTCTGATACACATTTAACATACTACAATTTCTTATTTTCTGTATCATAAATGGAAATTAAATTATGTTTTTTTAATATTTGGGTTACTTGCATTTAAGCCACTGGTTACTGATTTTATCAGAGGGCAGTGAAATAAACAGGGGGATAGTGATAATAGCGTTATAGTTAGTATAATAGTTATAATAGTTTATTAAAAATAAGAGGGAATCATGAAGGAATAAAATATGAGAGAAATATTCGTGCATGTTTAAATTATTGCGTAACATTAATTAACTAACTCCGCGACCTGATGGCCAGTTGGTTAGTTCTCTGGCCTTCGGTACCACAAACTTCAGGTTCGAACTCTGGCGGGGGCATGGATGTTTGTTAAGGTTCGGAATTCACTTTAAACTGTAGATCCCCGTCTAATTAACCAATAGTGTGCAAAATATGACCGCACGGCTACAAACTAAACCTTGTCACTGCAGCCCATGTTGGATCATGGCATCTGCCTACTGGCAGTTACCGAAACATGAGAATGTTGTTTATCTTTTTCACAGGGTAGCGTTGTTAGCCCTACGCCCAGCACTCTCCCGCATATTAGACCGTGACCTACGATTTAAAGTGGATTCCTAACCACTCCACACATCCATGGGGCCGCCGGGACTCGAATGCTAAGCGAGTGCCAGCCACTCGGCAATCAAATCTTATTGTGTAACATTATTCTCCAGGTTTTACCACACAAAATGCAAGTTATAACCGATTAAATCTGCCAACAGGTCTCAACAAACATTTACTGGTTGGGGAAGAATATAATTAAGAATATTGCTAATGAAAATATAGATCAGGTTCATCCTTCTAATTGCGATCATTTTTATTGTAATACTTATTCTTTATTTTCATATCCTCTTTCGTTATCTTTACTGTATCATAGTGGACTTTTAAAGTGTCCAACTTATGTCCAACTTATATAACTAATATCTTTGTTTACAATGTTATAAAACATATATCTATCTATATATATATATATATATATATATATATATATATATATATATATATATATTATATTTACATTTTTCACGCAATTTTTATTTTTTACTATAGCTTTCTGTTTATTTGCTTACAAGTTTTCCAAGAAATCGCTAAATAATTTTTTTTGGAAGTAGTTAAACAATCTGAGGCTCGTGAAAAAGCTAAAGGTGCCTTTAGGTTTGTTATGTCTATTTTTTTATCACAAACAGTTTCACTTGATTATTTAGTACTTTAAAATGACCCTTATCAGTAATGTATGACGAAGCTGTAATTTTTTCCAAGTCCACTGCAGTCATTTCGTTTGGTTTTGATTATGTGTATCGCTAATACATGTCTGTGGTGATTCTGAATCAGTGTTGTCGGTGTCTGCAATACTATCACTTTCGGTTCGGCTAATGTTTCATTTCCGCCGCACTGTTCGTTTGTTTCTTCCTCACTCTTAAACTATTGATTGTTTGAGGTAACTTCTCAATATTTGCTTCAAACTCCGTCTTTCTTTTTCGCTTTTCACTCCCACTAAATATTTTTTATTACTGGACATGTTATTATCTAATTTCTATAATCAACTAACTAATTTTACGACTGATAGCGGATCCAGTGAAAGAAAAAGTAAGATAATAGTGGCACAGGAGAATCCGCGAAACAAGGACCTTATTCGCTTTCTGGAAGTCTCTGAACTTCCAGCGTGAATTGCCACTTTTGAATTAGTAATTACCTATACAAGAATCAGGGTAATTCCATAACAAATGAATTTAAAAATGCCCCAAAGGCAAGTGAGTGGTAGAGAGAATTCCCACTTTTTATTTTGCAAGTACATATAACACGAACTATAAATCTCGGGAGTTCTCAGTATCGGAATTATTCGTTTGTAACTGTTTCTATTACTATTACTACCAGATGCGATTTATTTTCATACAAATGGATACGTTTTAAATCTTGATACACATTTTTTTCAATTTATCACTTTAGTAACTTTTATTTACTAAATAAACAATTAATAAATTTTACTCTGTAAATATCATGCATTTTCTGTACTCATAGCCTATCTGCTGGGGCCACACCTCAGTGATGGATTTAGGTTTGATGGCGCCCTAGGTCCAAGTTAATTTGACGCTCTTATATGTAATAATACGAATAGTAATAAAGGATTCGAATTAACTTTATATATTGAATTTAGACATGAATTTATATATATATATATATATATATATACACTGAAGTGACAAAAGTCATGGGATAGCAATATGCAAATTTTCAGATAGCATCGCGTAGAGCAGGTATAAATGCAGTTTTCGCAGAGCTTTCACTGTTCAAGTTATTCATGTGAAGAGGTTTTGACGTGGTGATGACCGCACGACGGGAATTAACAGACTTTGAACGCGGAATGTTAGTTGAGCTAGACGCATGGGTCATGCCATTTCGGAAATCGTTAGGGGAATTCAACATTTTTCAAGAGTGTGCCGAGAGTTGAAATTTCAGGCATAACATTGGTCGACCGCCTGCACTTAACGACCGAGACCGGCGACGTCTGCAAAGAGTCGTAAATTTAACAGACAAGCAACACTGCGTCAAATAACCGCAGAAACAATTAGGATGTTAGAACTGTGCGGAGAAATTTGGCTTTCTTGGGCTATTCCAGCAGAAGACCGACTCGAGTGCCTTCACTGACAGAACGAATACTCGTGGGCACGTGTATATTTGGTCCCTAGATGAATGGAAAACCGTGGCCTGGTTCGATAGCCTATCTGATGGTGTGGGCGCAGACCCCACGAAGCCATGGACCCAAACTGTCAGCAAGACACTGTTCAAGCTGGTGGTGGCTCCGTAATGGTGCGGGCTGTTTTTTCATGGCATGGACTTGGTCCTCTGGTGCGACTGGACCGAACATTGACTGGAAATGCTTATGTTTAGCTACTTGGAGATCACTTGCAGCCATTCATGGACTTCATGTACCCAAACAACGATGGGATTTTTATGGATGACAATTCACCGGGCCACAACTGTTCGCGATTGGTTTGAAGAACATTCTGGACAATTCCAACGTAATCGCCCGAATGAATCCCATCGAGCATTTATGGGACATCATCGAGAGGTCTGTTCGTGCCCAAAATCCTGCACCATCAACGCTTTCACAATTATGGACGTCTATCAAGACAGCATGGCTCAATATTCCTGCAGAAGACTTCCAACGACTTGTTGAGTCCATGCCACGTCGAGTTGCTGCACTTCGCCGGGCGAAAGGAGGGCTGACACGATATTAAGAAGTATCCCATGACTTTTGTCACTTCAGTGTATATATATATATGTGTGTGTTTTTTGGTATAACAACTAAACATACAATTTAGAATAAATTGTTTTTAATTAAAAAATAAGTCATATCTATCTAAATCATCTACAATATCTACCTTTTATTATTTGACTCATTGCTTTAGAATAATTTTTTTCACATTTTACATAATAAAAAAAAAATTTAATTTTGAATTCTATTTCAAAATTATTTTTTGCAATGTTATTACAAATAGTTATCAATTTCTTTTATTAATCAGATAAATTGACTCATTTAATTTGTGTTTCGAGGCCTATTTCTTTATATTTTTGTGATTTTCCGAGTTCTAGTACGACCTTTCTAAATTGTTCATGGCAATCTTTGAAAAACGCTTCACATTACGTAAAACTATAAAATTTTATGCGAAATTAAAAAAATAATAAAAGTTTTTGAGTAACCAGACAAAGATATAATGAAATATGGTGAATTAATATTTTGTGTTATAATGATGAGCAAAGAAATGCTGCATATAAATTTTTTAAGAAAATTTTATAAAAAATCTAACGTCAATAGATAAATGCTATACGTAACGAAATTTTTTTAGTACCAATTTGTTAGATATTTTAAATTTTACTACTTACATGATTAATTATTTAAAAAAATAATTCTACCCTTTAAATATTGATATCTTGAGGTTGTCAAAGCAAAAAAGAAGCATTAAAATTTGGTCTTACAGTCGATAGAAAACAAAATCGATTTAAATTTTTTGCCGCTTTGTAAATTTTGGTGTCCCTAAAAATTTGCCGCCCTTAGCCCGGGCCTCGCGAGCCGAAGCCTAAATACGCCACTGAAACTGCTGGTGGTAATTTGCCTGTTTTGACACCCTATTGTTACGCCACTGAGAACCACTGATCTAAGCATTAGGCTTACAGAAGTTCTCTGATTTGTTCATGAAACTTAGGAGCTACTTAATGTCTCAACGTGGCTACTAATAGGAACAATGCTTTTTCTGGAAGTCAAACTGGCCAGTATTCGTTTTATGGAACAAAAAAGAAGAAGGGCTCAATAAGTCAGCCAGATGGATATAGCCCGAAATGCATATCAATCTATTACTTTAGATGTTATTTTAATCCTAAAAACAAGAAACAGAATAATAAAAATGCTGAAATCTGCTCGGCAAATTTCAATTTATTATGTGTGAACTTTCGAGAACGGATGAATAAACTCAGGAATATGCCAATGTTTAATAATGCACGAGATATATGAAGCAATTGATTGGAATACTATAAGAATGGTCAAATTCAATAGCCACATTAATATAGCAATGTTGAATAGATCAAGAACTTCATGAAGAATGAATTGTTCAAGAATCTCTAAAAGAATATACAAAAGTAAGATAAATGTAGTCGTAAATGAAGAATGAAGTATGCAAAATTCTATAAGAAAAACTATCATATACAATAACCAAAAAAATGTATCAAAGTTTGAAAATTCTTGTTGATTCAATAGCCACGAAAGCCTTATAGAATGAAGTATTCCAAATTCTACAAAAAACACTATAATATTCAATAGCCAAAAGAATATATCAAAGTTTGAAAATTATAGTGTTGTGGCGCTGTCATCCACCCACTCAGTGAATGAGACGTAATTAGGAAATTGATGGGAAATGTGTAAATTTATGTATTATGTGTTTAAATTTGGTTGCAAATTATATGTTTTTTTTGTTTTGTTTTGTCATTGTATTTTGATATTCATAAAGTTGCAATTTGTTAAATTATGTGTGAAACATTTTCAAATCCTGATTAATAATAATAATTATAATAATAAAAAAAAAAAGAGGAAGAGAAGAAAGAAAAGTCTTAAGTTGTGCCATTTTCATTCAAACTCAGTTCTTGGTAGGGGTTGTTGTTTGACTTCCGGTGTGGTCAGGTTAGAAGATGGCGGACCCCATGAAGTACGAATTGACCCTCAGGCTCCTGTCACCCCGTCTGGAACCGGGTTCTCGACCAATCGAAGCCTGGAATGACGTCAGCTATGACGCGGTCATGATTCGTGCTTATAAGCGGTGGTGGACAGAACAAGGGGCTTTTTTTGGACTGAGACTGGACGGTGGTGTGATAGAAATGGAAAAACTGAGTGTTAGCTGCTGCTGCACCAGGTGATGAATTCGGCTGCAAGACAATCCAAGATGATCAGGGATTGAGACATCACAGTAGCAAAATGCGACCGAAATTGTGCGTAGTAATGTAAAGCACAATCTGTTTTTACCAATTTGACAACGATCACTTTTGAGATTTGCCGTTACAGTCGAGGATTTTGCGGACGAAAGGTTCAACGTTCCGGTGACAAAGTTTGAGATGAGTACTCGTTTGATTGTTTGATTTCTCTTTGCAATATTTTATCATTTCCTTTGAACATTGTATTTCTAATGTATTCAGCATTCAGATACAGATTTTGAATAACTCTAAAGTGATATTGAATGCTCAGTGCGAGTTCAGCGCACATTTCTCCGTCCTTTTTGCATATGAACTCAACAGACAGAATTTAGTGCCTCGTCCTTTTCTTGTAATTAAATTGCTTGTGATAGATAGGAGTGAAGGTTAAATTACAAGAATTGATTTAATTTCTATTTTATCTAATGTATTGTGTTTAGTTAAATCTAAGTGTATTATGTTTGTACGTAATTGTATAATATTGGTGGGGCCCCTGTTTGCATTTAATTCAAAATTAATTCATTTGTTAATATCTATTTTTATTATAATAAATATAATGTCTATGATTGTATGTATCCTGAGTATTATTTCCTGCAGACAGTGCACACCATGCTGATTGTCGTTTAGGTAAAATTTTAATTTCCTGTGTTATTATCTAAGAACACAACGCAATTAATTCAATAATAGTATCTGATTTGTTTTGCTTTTGATTCGTGATTAGAGGTAATAGTTAAATTAATTAAAATACTAGTTAGCAACACGACAATAGACATAAATGAAGAATAAAGTATTCCAAATACAATAAGAAACACTATACGGTTGACACCGGAAAATACCGAAAGCGATAAATATGAAATTTCAAGTAGAAGGAATTGATCAACGCACTACGAGTACTTATAGCCATTGGAAATACAAATGTTTAAAATCCCAACCCAAAACATGAAAAGTGATTTAAAACCATACTACAAAACACTTTAAGCAAAACCCAAATTCTCCAAAAAATTCTTGAAGACTAACATTATTCATGAAGCATTTCAAGAGTTAAGGGCTCAAAGTACCATTTTTTCGCCAAAATTTGCAATGGAGTTTTATTTGCTTGGCCCTCATTTTCGGATAACGTTACGGACCCCTAACCAGGACAACATCATGTTCACACATGATAATAATAATTGTTTTTATAAAATCATCAATTTTTTCATTCATTAATAAATAATAAAATTCGATAAATTGTTGTACAACTGCTGAATTAGTTACGCATCACAATCAATAAATGGATCTATGTTATAAATATTTATATTCCAGATTCAAAGAAATTCCAAAAACCTTTTTTACTATTTAACTTTATCATAATTACCTGATTATTATTCATAGTTATCATCCTTTTTTCTTTTTTACTATTAATCTATGAAAAAATCTAGAATACAAAATTATGATTCTTTTTCGATTAGAACAAAAAAGAAGTTCTTTCGAATACATTTTAATTCATTCCATATCGTTCATCCTTTTTTCTTTTTCAATAAAATAAAATTAGTCAAATGGTTTCGTGCATTTTATCAAATTCAGTCCCGAGCGTTTTGGAAACCCTTATTTGATTGAAATCTCGAGAATTCCGATGATTCTATTCCAGATAGATTTTGTTCGATGTTCTTAAATTAAAATTCCTCCGCAATATCGCAGATCTAGTGTCATCCAAAATATTTTATAAAAGGATACATTCTTACACTCTGTGAATAATAAGAGAATAAACGTCATTAAAGAATTTTATCAAGCGTAAAACACTCATCAAAATATTTGCAAATCTATATTTAGATTAAAAATTTGGATTGATATTTATCGTAAATCAGTTTGTCTTCAAATTGCTGAATAAATATCTTAACAAATAGTTACTCTAAATGTTATTCATTACATTATACAGAATAACCTGATATTTTCGTTTTTAATAAATAGTAACAAAGATATGTAGCAAATTTATAATTATGTTGTTAAATTTTGTGGGATCATTTCATCAAACCAAATTCGGAAGACATCGTACATTTTCTTTGCAAATACAATTTAAATGTCAACTTTTTGATTATGGTAGTCGTTAAAAATAGGGTTATTATGGATTTTAAATGGATTATCCCATATAGTTATAGATTCTTTTTAATGGAACTATAGAATTTTTACCAAACTTAAACATTAAATAACTATGCTTTCAATAGGTGACAATTTTTTAATGTTAAAAATGAAGCATACATTCTTATGAGTACGAAATGTCCGTAAAATTTAAATCGTAAAATGTAATTTGAATATTTAGACCCTAAAAGAGATAAAGATTAGTAAAGTTTTCTTATTCTATTTTTTTTTTTTTTTTTTTTTACCTTAAAAACATTTGGTTATTTTTTTTTATTCAATTTAAAATAAAAGCATGTTTCGCAAAAAAAAAAAACCTTATTTAAAACATGCATTAACTTTATAATATTTTTTTAAAATTTAATAGTCATATAAAAACTGAATTACAAATTAAAAATTTTATAACTTTTCTGACTCATGTTATTTATTCTTACTTAAAATATTATATTTGTAGAGTTACATTTATTAAACCAATAAAAAAAATATTTTCTGAAAATAATATTTCCCGTAAAAAAATATATATATATATGTTTTTTTATAACGTAGTTTTTCTTTATTTTTTTTTCAGTTCATCAGAACCAGTTAAAAACACTGAATATTTTCTTATTCATAAAGTGAAAAATATTTTTTTTTCTTAATTAGCTAATTAAAAAGATTCATTTAGTCTTTAATTTAATATCTGAACACGAGTCACATATTTTACTTTTAATAATTAAAAAGAAATATTTACATATTAATAAATTTTTTCAGAGAAAAAAAAATTACAAATTAAAAAATTATCAATGGACAAAAAAAACCGAGTAGTACGGAATCACTACTGAAGTAAATAAATAATTAAAAATAAAGATTGATTCTTTAATTTTTCTTATAATATGCTTTTTTTATAAAAAAAAAAATAATAAATAAAATAAAAAAAAAAAAACAAGGTTTGCATAAGGTTAAGATTAATTTTTCTTATAAAAAATAAGGTTTACATTCATTTTTATACGCATGCGCTAATTTCTTTGCTGCTGTATAAATTTAAAAAAAAATTATAATTATATTTAATTCAAAGGACTTGGTAGGAATGATAGTATTTTGACTTTAAGAAAGGATTCTTAATTAACTAAGGTACTTGATTCAAAATGTGGTGAAAATTCGAAATGTGGTGAACACTGTGATGTGCATGGAAATATAATCAGAATGTAATGGACTTGATAAATCTGTAGGTCAGGAAGTTTCCATTGGGCCCGTGAAGGAGAAGAAGAGGATAGTGATCCGTTATTCCTCAAAATAGTATATTGGGACGTCGTTCCACATTACAATGGTAAATTATGGATGTAATGAAGTAGTATTTCCATTGCACCCTAGGTAAGGTTGAATCTGTTATATTTATCTTACAATTTGCTGCATTTCTGCTATTTTTCTAATTAATGATCTCAGATCAAAATATCCGGTATTTTAAAACGACAGTTATGCCTAACATTGTTTAACTTTATAAATCTAAAGTGACTGGCACGTCTTATTCACGTAAATATATATTAATAAGTTAAAACTAAATGTGGTCCCGGTCTAATATGACTGTAGAGCGTTTGGCACAGGGCTGACAACCCTACTCCGTAAAAAAGTCAGCGTTACGGAGCCAAGTCTGACTTCTACCTACTGGTGATTCATCACAACAGAAGCTGTACCCCCTTTCCCTTCAACCATGAGTCTATACGGGTTCGTAGGCCTGGTCTAAATGTCTATCAAGTGGTATAAGAAACAACAACTTGTTAAAACTATTGTATAACATTAATTAACTAACTAACTTCCTGGCACTACAGTCCATGTTGGACCATGGCTGTACGCCTACTAGCAGATTCTGAAACAGGAGATGTTTTCTTTTGACGGGGTAGGGTTGTCAGTCCTACGCCCAACTCTCCACAGTCATATTAGACCGGGACCTACTGTTTAAAGTACATTCCATACCACTACAAACATCCATGGGGGCTCCATCACAACAGAAGCTGTACCCCCTTTCCCTTCAACCATGAGTCTATACGGGTTCGTGGGCCTGGTCTACATGCTGTTGTCGACCAAGTGGAATAAAAAAAAAACAACGAAACTAAATGCAATCCATCTGTATAAAAAAGGCCTTTCAATTCACAAGAACAAATAAATTTATTAAATTGATACATCTAATATTACTTTAAAAAGTATAACAAAAAAGACATTCATCGAATTAATTTAAAAATTAAATTACATTAGTTCTTGAATCTTCAATGCATATGAAACTATTTATCTGATAACTATTAATTTAACGATAAAAAGATCAATCTTTATAATTTGTACGATTTTATTGAAAATGTTAAAAACAAATCGGCCAAAGAATATAAGACAGTAATAAAATAGGTGAAAGTAAAGCGTTAATATAAAAATTAAATCGTATTAGTTCTCGAATATTGCAGATCCATTGCATATGAAACTCTTTATCTGATGATGGCTAATTTAACGATAAAAAGATCTCACTTTATAATTTGTACGATTTTATTGCAAACGTTAAAAATAAATCGGCTAAAAAAGACCAGACAGTCAAAGAAAAAACAAAACCAACAGAAACATCAATGCATCTTCATTTGACATACGGGAAAGAACAAAATAGGATGAAAAAAAGTTAAATGTTGAACAGTCGGTTGTCCTAAAAAAGACTAATATATGTGTCTGGAAAACTGTTTTTCTCCTTTTTCGATAATGGTTTTAATACTTTTTTCTGTTTTGTGATCTCCTCTAAGTAGAAAAAAGTTCGAAAATATCTTCTAATAATAAGTGATATCAGAATAGAAAAGTAATTTATTGCTGAATTAATTTTTTAAAAAGAAATCTACAACGATTTTATGAAATATTATGTTAAAATCAAATTAAACAATACTGAAACTATACTGAATTAAAATTTTAAAATAAATCCACATATATCAAGAATTCAGAGGATATATTTATTATCATCAGTAATTTGAGAACTTGTGTATAATAAATAATATAATAAATTCTTTGCTTGGTATGTTCGGTATGCTTTGCAGGTAATTTAACATTCCAGTAATAAATTCTCATGTATTTATTTTTTTTCCTAATGATTAGATTATAAATATTTTTATAATGGGTGCTCGTTATAAAAGAAAATTATTATCGCTATTATTATTATTAACTTTTGAAATAAATGCACATACATCAAGAATTAGTGGATCTATATTGTCGAAATAAATACTAATTTGAGAACATGTGTTTAATAAATAATATATTAAATTCTTTGCGTGGTATGTTTGGTATTTTCAAATTATATGATAAATATTTTTATAATTATTGCTCGTTTGAAAAAAAAATGATTATTATTATTATTATTATTTATTTTTTTTTCTAATGCAGCTGGCAAACACGTAGACAGCTTGGTCTTGGATGCCTTAAAGCAAGCGTTGCACAGACGTTACTCACTTTGCATTACCCAGGGGGCGCGCGTAACTTGAAGATAAGCCACGGACGCGGAGTAACAATGCCCCCGCAACACTCTACGATCATATTAGACCGCGACCTACGGTTTAAAGTGGATTCCGAATCACTACAAACATCCATGGCTCCGCCGAGACTCGAACCCGAAACCTGTGGTACCGAGCGCCAGAGAGCTAGCCAATTATTATTATTATTGTTAAAATAATAACTATTAATTAAACTTAATATTATAACTATTAATTAAAACTTTCATCATTATTATTAACACTCATTTTTGTGTAAAGGAAATAACTCATATTCTTCAAATCACTTAAGAATGAAATAATTAATAGAATTTTTTATACTTTAGATGATATTTATACTTTTTTTGATACTTTAGATGTTTCATGTAAACTGCATTTTATTTGTATAATTTATTATTGCAATTATTTAAAAAAAAAAAAAAAAAAAAAAAATTACAAGAATTTTATAAAATATTATGTTAAAAACAAATTAAACAACACTGGAACTATACTGAATTAATTTTTAAAAATAAAACCTCGAAATCCAAGAATTCCATATTTTCGAAATCAATAATCTGAGAACTTGTCTTTAATAAATAATATATTAAATTCTTTGCTTAGTATGCTTTTCAGGTAATTTAACATTGCAATAGTAAATACTTCTCATTTATTTATTTATTTTTTCAAATGTTATGATAAATATTTTTATAATCGCTTATTTTAACAGAGAATTATTATTATTAATGTTAAAATTATAACAGGCGATTAAAATTTTCATCATACATTATTAATACTCGTTTTTTTGTTTTTTTTGTTTTTTTTTTTTTTTTGTTAAAATTTTAAAAAGGAAATAACTAATATTCTTTAAATTACTTAAGAATTAAATAATTAACAGAATTTTTTTATATTTTAAATGCAAATATTTAATTTAAACGACAAAAAATTTAAAAAATTGTTTTAGAGACTGAAGTGTTTATTATTATAATTATTATTGTTTTAGAAACTGAAGTGTTTATTATTATTATTATTATTATTATTGTTTCAGAAACTGAATTGTTTACAAACTGAAGTGTTTATTATTATTATTATTATTGTTTCAGAAACTGAATTGTTTAGAAACTGAAGTGTTTATTATTATTATTGTTTTAGAAACTGAAGTGTTTATTATTATTATTATTATTATTGTTTTAGAAACTGAAGTGTTCATTATTATTTTTGTTTTAGAAACTGGATTGTTTAGAAAGTGAAGTGTTTATTATTATTATTGTTTTAGAAATTGAATTGTTTAGAAACTGAAGTGTTTATTATTATTATTATTGTTTTAGTAACTGAAGTGTTTATTATTATTATTATTATTATTATTGTTTTAGAAACTGAAGTGTTTATTATTATTATTATTATTGTTTTAGAAACTGAAGTGTTTATTATTATTATTATTATATTTTTAGAAACTGAATTGTTTAGAAACTGAAGTGTTTATTATTATTATTATTGTTTTAGAAACTGAATTGTTTAGAAACTGAAGTGTTTATTATTATTTTTGTTTTAGAAACTGAATTGTTTAGAAACTGAAGTGTTTATTATTATTATTATTGTTTTAGAAACTGAATTGTTTAGAAGCAGAAGTACTAAACTGAATCTGGACTGCTAAATTTAATTTTAAACAATCTTCAATGATTTTCAACGAATTTTATTTTATTATTTAATATTTTAGTATACAGGTAGCAATTGAAAAACTTTTTTTCCTCAATGCAAAATTACATATGGCGAGCACTTTGAGAGATTGCTCGTTTACTGCAACAAAAGCGGATGTGGTCTCTCGAAAAGGATTCCCATTTTAGCCTCCGTTGCCATTCTGTTTTGCTGAAAACAAAAAATAGAATAAAAAAAAGAGGCTCTTCTGAGGGGTGTGTTGCCACCCACATAGTAAGTGTCATGGAGGGAGATGCTTTTGAGATATGATTATCATTTCAAACACCCTGGTGCTCTTTCATTTTTTTATTTTTTCTTTTAAAAAATGACTATCTGCTTGCCTCAAAAGGTATGGATAAAAAGGCCCCAGATATAAAGGAGGAGGAATAACAATGTAAAAAAAGGCACATATGAAAAATAACAATATAAAAGTATGTTATGTTATTGTATACCATAAGGACCGTTTTACGAGTAATGTAATGGAAAGGGCGCTGCTTGTAATAGTTTTAAGTGTTTACACGTTAAGATGTGAGTATTTTTACTGGAATTATAACTAATATGATTTAATCAGGTTTGGAATAAAATTTATTTTAAAACATTACACACACACGCAAATATATATATATATATATATATATCTTAAAAATATTATTAATGATATGAAATGTTTTCATTATAACCTTACCCTATGCTAAATAATATATATATATATTATTTAGCACATGGTCGGTTCTTTCTATGATTCACTCTATTTTTTTAATTCTTAATAAATTTGTCATAATTTTTTTTAATATTTTACAATGTTAAGTTACAGATGTTAAATTTTTTATTAGATTCCTTTAGATAAGAAATTATTTAAATCCTCTTTCATAAATAATCCTATATATAAATCCCATAAGTAATCCTATATCCTATAATTTCATAAATCCTTTCAATACAATTAAAAAATTTTTTTTTAATTCAGTTAAAAAGTGTGATGTTAGAAAGTAAACTTAAACACAAAATATTGTCAAATACTGGTAAAATAATTAAGTATAGTAAAAATGTTAAAAAAGTACAGTGATTAAAAAAATTAATATAATAGTAATGTTAAAAATTAAAAAATAAAATTGGTTAAATTAATTAAAGAAAATGACTAAAAAATATGAAGTAAAAAATGAGGCCTTTTAGGTGTCGCTTATGATATGTGTCATGATGCTTCTGTAAAGAAAAATAAACCTTGAACTTAATTACAAAAATTTAAATTTTATTTACATTATCCTTTCTCGTACCAAACCATTCCGAGAAATCTTCCGGATAAAAAACAATTAACCTTGTACAGTCATCTATTAAAAAAAACACATACAAATCGCTGCCTATTAATGATGGATTAATCAAACTTGAAAATTGCAGTATGCTGTAATGGCGCCAGAGGAATTAGACTAAACAGGAATTAGATATCACTCGAAATGACTGCTTTATAACGAGTTCTTTAAATAAATTACCATAAATATTTTGACATACTTTAAACAAGTAATATAAAAAAATTGTTTTTAAAGTCAATTCCTACTTTTCCCCTATATTGCAGAAATAAATAATCCTTTATAAATAATTTTCATTCATTTTTTTAAGTTAGAAAAAATTCTCTCTCTTTCTCACATACACACTTTCCATCTCTCTCACTAATTTATTCATGTGTTTCATTTTGCATTTTGTTCCCTCCTTGACTCAGACTAGAACCCAGAATGAACAAGTAATATAAAATAAAACTTTTTTAAAGTCAATTCTTACTTTTTTTTCAGTCATTTTTTTAAGTTTATCTGGCGCCATCTATTGGTAGATATTGGCAACTTAAATCTAAAAAAAACTAAAATTAATTAATTAATTTTAATTATTGAATTAATATTTGAAAAAACTGCATTAACATCAAGTGTCATCCACTACAAGTTCAAAAAAATGTATTTGAACTTGAGTGAATGAATAAAAATTATTTATTTACGATTAAAAATTTGAACAAGATATATATAGGGAGAGTGTGAGCTAATAGAAAGAATTGAAAAATATCTTATATTAGCAGGATATAAATTTAACTAAATATCTTATATTAGCAGGATATAAATTTAACTAAATATCTTATATTAGCAGGATATAAATTTAACTAAATATCTTACATTAGCAGGATATAAATTTAGCTAAATATCTTATATTAGCTGGATATAAATTTAGCTAAATATCTTATATTAGCAGGATTTAAATTTTTTTTTTAAATTTTTTTCCAGGTTTCACACGTTTCGCCACTGACGGTATTTATTCCTAAATTTATATAAAGCTAAATATCTTATATAAAACAATTTTTTTTCTCCCATATAAAACTAAAATTAATTAATTAAATTTAATTAATGAATTAATATTTGGAAAAACTGTATTAACATCAAGTGTCATCCACTACAAATTCAAAATAAAATGTATTTGAACTAGAGTGGATGAATAAAAATTATTTATTAACGATTAAAAATTTGAACAAGATATATATAGGGAGAGTGTGAACCAATTGAATAAATAAAAAATGTAATTCAAAAAGGAATATATATATATATATATGTATATTCTTTTTGAATTGCATTTTTATTTAATTTTTATACAGTCAAACTTGTTTTTATGCGATTGTTTTGTGCGGTATATGAAAAAATAAAATAACAAAATAAATAAATACCTAAAATTGTAAACATTTATATTTCTTAGAATAAATAATATAAGAATGATATTTACATGAATTTTACAACGATACCTTTTTACACATAGGAATTAGTTTGAAGTCCCAATGAAGATAAATTGCCTAGTAATCGCATTGAAGATATGACCTTGACTACTGTCAAACATCTGAACTTCCGCCTTTTACAATGACTAGTAATTTTGGCGTCTCTTTTATTTTTTATTTTTTTATTTGTGTCTCCCTTCTTTAATTTGAATCAAAAGCGTTTGCAAGATATTTATCGACGAATTTCATTATGAAAAAAAATTGGCTCCAAAATTCCTTTTATTTAATGCATTTGATTTTTGAATAGAGGAAAAGCAATTATTCATGTAGGTTAATTCAGTTTTCAAGGAAATTTACATATGTTTGCTTGATGAGTAATGGGTAAATTTCCAAGTAAACCTTAAATATTTTTTTATTTAAGGTTTACTCGGAAATTTACCATTACTCATCAGCAATATACTATTAATGAAAAAGAAGGAATTTGACTCATAATAATAAAGGTGAGAATTTTTAATTTATAATAATAAAGGTAAGAATTATTTAAACATAGAATTATTTTAAATATAGTGAATGGGCCTCCGCAATTTTCATTAAAAATCACAATATTCCTTGGTTGTTAGTAATGCATCCGAAGTGTTCTTTTTATATGATGTGTAAGTGTTCGATTAAATAAATTTAAAACTTTAGACGTACAAAAAACGGACACTGTTTTATCATTTATTTCTATATATTATCTTATTGTATGGCGCTCTAACAGTACTTAAGTTATACGTTTTATGTTCATAAAATGAAAATTTAATTCACTGATCAAATTTTGTATGGACTAGTTTTTATTTTGAAATCCAAATTTAATTTCCTCCAATATTTATCGCATGATTCATAGAAGTGTAGACATGCTTCCTCCTACACATTAGCAACAGCGCCCCCTGTGGCATTCAGGTGAAATGGTCAGTCGGCCACGAGACTCCCACCCGAGAGGAAGTACAGTGCAACATGTGTTGCAGCTGAGAAACGTTTACTTTATAGTCTGTCGAGAGATTTACTACCATATATACCATACTGGCTCATTAGTTCACAAATGTGGTTGGCCTACAGACTTTCACTCGGAGAGGAAGTATATTTCACTTACCCTGCAAATATCCGAGTTTCGGTTTAGAAGTGGAGTTCTTCCTCGAGTCTATAATTATCTTCCTTTTACTTTAAATGTGTTAAATATTGTATGCCTCTAACTGTAAGTGTGTAAATAAAGATGGAGCTCTCCAACCTCAAGTATCTCAACCCAACCACTCACAGTTACAATTTTTTATCCAACCTACACACTACACTTTAAGATTTAACTTTTACATTAAGAAATGATTTCATAACACAATAATTAAAAATTTTAATGATGAAATAACATTAAAACAACATTAATACTAAACTTAGCTAAATGCTCAATATATTTAGAATAGCATTCAATTCATTCTGAATCGCAATGTTACATCCAGTGACACAACATTGTTGCCAACAACAAATCCTTTTAGGGACGTCATAAATGTGGTTTTAGGATATAGTTAAGGCTAGTAGAAGACTCCTTTTTCGATGGTTCTGGACTGCAGTGCTTTTGTGAAGTGAACTCTATTCTTGCCCCATTCATCCTTCCCCCAAATGGCATGCTTTTGTGCTAACCTTCTGCGGTCAGAATGGTGACCCGTTGTTGACAAAACACAAACCACAGCTCAGCTGGCGTACAATCCAACATGATGAAGTCGGTTTAAAACGGTTTGAGTAGAAACTCTGAATGTGCCAGCAGTCCTCTAAAGCTGCTATTGCAATGAAGATGCGTCTATACAATGGTTCACTCTTATTTTCAGTGTAAAATATGTGCGATTCAATTTTCTTTCAATTCCCAATTTCATTTCAAATATAACTTTAATAATTGTTTCTTATAAGATTTGTAATAAGACTTTTTCATAGTAATATAAGGTGAATATTTATTAAAATCATATAAAAAATATAGGATTCTTTGTAAAGAAGAAATTATATTTATTATTGGTATGTTATTGACATCTAAGTAATTCTCGCTTGTATTTCGCATATTGGCATAATTTTGCATCGTGTATTGGTCATATTGAAGAGAAACTTAACAAAGAAGGTAAACTGAAAATTCCGTGTTTAATTCCCGGGATGGGCATAATAAATATGTAGGCTAGAAAGTTTGTGCATTAAATTTGAGATGAATACGAGTATGCCACTCTAAAATGCGGCTGTACTAAAGAAATGGCATCCAATATGTATAACCTGATAGAAAGTCTCTGTATTGAATTCGAGAAGAATACGAGTATGCCACGCTAAAATGCGGCTGTACTGAAGAGATGGCATCCAATATGCATAACCTGATAGAAAGTCTGTGCATTAAATTCGAGATGAATATGAGTATGCCACTCTAAAATGCGTCTGTTCTAAAGAGATGGCATCCAATATGTATAACCTGATAGAAAGTCTCTGCATTGAATTCGAGAAGAATACGAGTATGCCACGCTAAAATGCGGCTGTACTGAAGAGATGGCATCCAATATGCATAACCTGATAGAAAGTCTGTGCATTAAATTCGAGATGAATATGAGTATGCCACTCTAAAATGCGTCTGTTCTAAAGAGATGGCATCCAATATGTATAACCTGATAGAAAGTCTCTGCATTGAATTCGAGAAGAATACGAGTATGCCACGCTAAAATGCGGCTGTACTGAAGAGATGGCATCCAATATGCATAACCTGATAGAAAGTCTGTGCATTAAATTCGAGATGAATATGAGTATGCCACTCTAAAATGCGTCTGTTCTAAAGAGATGGCATCCAATATGTATAACCTGATAGAAAGTCTCTGCATTGAATTCGAGAAGAATACGAGTATGCCACGCTAAAAAATGCGGCTGTACTGAAGAGATGGCATCCAATATGCATAACCTGATAGAAAGTCTGTGCATTAAATTCGAGATGAATACGAGTATGCCACTCTAAAATGCGGCTGTTCTAAAGAGATGGCATCCAATATGTATAACCTGATAGAAAGTCTCTGTATTGAATTCGAGAAGAATACGAGTATGCCACGCTAAAATGCGGCTGTACTGAAGAGATGGCATCCAATATGCATAACCTGATAGAAAGTCTGTGCATTAAATTCGAGATGAATATGAGTATGCCACTCTAAAATGCGTCTGTTCTAAAGAGATGGCATCCAATATGTATAACCTGATAGAAAGTCTCTGCATTGAATTCGAGAAGAATACGAGTATGCCACTCTAAAATGCGGCTGTAATGAAGAGATGGCATCCAATATGTATAATCTAATTAAAGCTGGATCTGCTACATATTTATCATATATGTCAAATGACGGCAGTTAATATCAAAGTTAATTAAAAACAGCAGACAGAACGGGCGAGAATTATGTGTTTGTGGAAAATTAATTACGATTTGCTTACAAGAGAAACGATATCTAAGCTGTTAACGTGAAAAAGTATATGACTAAATCTAAAGATAGAATTGGGCTAATTAGACCGGGGTCTATAGTTTAACATGGATTCCGAACCACTAAGAAGCGTCCATGCCCCAACCAGAATTCGAACCTGAGGCATAAAAGCCAGAGCGCTAGCCAATTAGCCATCAGGTCGAAAGGTGTATTGGCCATATTGAAGAGAAATTTAACAAAGGAGGTAACCTGAAAATTTCGTGTTAGTTCTCGGGATGGACATAATAAATATGTAGGCTAGAAAGTCTCTGCATTGAATTCGAGAGATTTGGATTGGTTTGTCCCTCTACGGTCATCTTGTGAACACGAGAGCTAAACAGACCAGGACCTACAGTTTAAAGTGAATTCCGAACTATCCATGCCACGTACCATCCATAAATAACCATCCATAAGGTTTGAACAAACATCCCTCCAAAATGCGGCTCCAAATGCATTCAATATGTATAATCTGTTTAATGCTGGATATGCTACATATTTATCATGTGTGTCAAATGACCGCAGTTCAAGAGACCACCGTCAGTTAAAAACAGCGGATGAAACTGGAGAGAATTATGTGTTTGTGGAAAAATTAAGATTTGCATTACAAGAGAAATGATATCTAAGCAGCTAATGTGAAAAATTATATGCCTAAATCTAAAGATGCATTGAATTCGTGAAGAATACGAGTATGCCATTCCAAAATGCGGCTATACTAAAGAGACGCATTAAATATCTATAATCTGATTAATCGCCTACATATACGCCTGTATATGCTACATATTTATCAGTGTCAAATGACCGTATTTCAAGAGACCAACGTTAGTTAAAAACAATTCTTAAACATCAGGCAAAACTGGCTAGAATTTTGTGTTTATGTGAAATTAATTGAGATTTGTGTTAGAAGACAAACAATATCAAAGCAGCTAATGTGAAAACTATATGCCTAAATCTAAAGGTAATCTACTTCAAGTGTCACTAATCAAAAGAAGACTGACATCAGCCTAAAATCTCCATTAAAACATTAAGATTCCATAGAATGCCAGCCAATCAGAAGCGTATTTTTCTGCCCCACTGTAACTGGTTTCCAATTCGGTTCCGTTCGCTTTCAATTCGAATTTCATCCAATTTCCTCGAAGCCAGACTGTGGAAAGGTGACTCTTCAAAGAATTGAAAACCTGCATTTGTATTATAGCCGTCTGAAAATTGTCTTGGGTTTAAACTTTTCCTCCTTCCAAGTCCTCAGGCCTTGGTGGAAATCCACTTTAGTAAATGCATGGATTGAAACTGAGTATTGACTAGATGAGCCTTAAGAGAATGAAGAGTTTAAAGTCAGAAAGTGGAACTGATTTCTAAAAGATTATCTAATAAACTCTAATATGTATTGGCATTTATTATTTTTCTTTATTATAAAATGAATCTTAAATTTTAGCCAATATATTACTACATGAAACATAAAGTTTCTTATATAATATATTGAAGTTCCTTATATAATAAATTGCGGTTCTTTGTATAGCATTTCGGAGATAACCAGTGGCGTAATTATACTATCTGAGTGAGGCCCATGGTAAATTTTTTGAATGGGGCCCCTCAATGCAAAGTATCATCATTGCTTTTTCAATTCCTTCTATTAGCTCACACTCTCCCTATATATATCTTGTTAAAAATTTACAATTGTTATTAAAATACTTTTTATTCATCCATTCAAGTTCAAATACATTTTTTTTGAACTTGTAGTAGATGACACTTGATGTTAATACAGTTTTTTTCAAATATTAATTCAGTAATTAAATTTAATTAATTCATTTTCGTTTTTTTTAGATTTAAGTTGCATATATCTACCAATAGATGGCTCCAGAGAAACTTAAAAATATGAATGAAAGTTATTTATAAAGGACTACCGGCAATAGAGTGAAAAAAAGTAGGAATTTAGTTTATTTTTTTTTTTTTTACATTACTTGTTTTTCTTTATTATATAAGGAATCTTAAATTTTACACAGTATATTACTACATGAAATATAAAGCTTCTTGGCAACTGGCTTACCGATTACGGAGTACCAATGGGGATATACCCCTCAACCTCTTTATCTTAATTCATAGATAAAGTTAACAATTATGTTTGGCTGCATTAGGTTAGTAAATAAAAATTAGAAGATAAAGTTGCAAAATTAAATACACTCAAATACTCTTTGGTACTCAAAAAAAGTTTAAAAATACTAAAATTAAATAAAAGTAAAATACTATAAAATACTGTATAGCTAGTACAAGGAAGTGGTGGCTATCTGGATTAGTTTTGTCAGGGACTGCAATACTATCACTTTCGGTTCGGCTAATTTCTTCATTTCCGCCGCACTGTTCGTTTGTTTCTTCCTCACTCTTAAAGCATTGACTTATTTTAGGTAATATCTTATTTTTTTTTCATTTTCGTTTTTCGTTTTTCACTCCCACTAAGATACTTTCTATTACTAGACAAGCTACTATATAATTTCCACATTTAACTAATAAACTTAATGTCTGATCGCTGATCCGACAAAACAAAAAGTAAGATAATTGTGAGGCAAGGAGAATCTCAGAAACAAGGGATTTCCCCGTTTTCTGAAAGTCTGACTTGCCAGTAAGAATTCCCATTTTAAAATTAAGTACCTATTCAAGAATCAGGAGAATAGTATAAAAATAAATTTAAAAATGTCCAAGTGGCATATGGATCGCAGCGGGAATGCCACTTTACATTTTATAAATACCTATACCACTTGTAAACATTTCTTTCCGATATAGGAATGCTCACTGAATGTCTTCTGCAACATTCTATATGTTTCCGCAAACAAAATTGAATGCAAGTTCTTTGCTCAATTAATTCAGATATTCCAAAAATCGCCGGAATCAGTTTTAGTGTCTCACAAAGCCAAGCGCAACTCAAACACTAATGAATATCAACTCAAATGCATAGCAACTAATAAATAGCAAAACACTAATGAATAGCAACTCAAACACTATCAAATTTCACACAGATGTCAAGGACAGTGCCATCAATCTAAGAAAGAAAGAAAAAAAAAATGAAATTCCATAAGCCCCGGGAATTTTAAATTGAAAATTGGTCTTACTTTCTGGACACAGTAGTATATCTTTCATACAAATGAATACATTCAAAATCTTGGCACACGTTTGTTTTAATTTATCAATTTATTATATACAGAAGAAATAAATTTTACTTCATTTTGTAATAATAAATGTCGAGCCTTTCCTGTACTCTCTATGCTCGGGCCGGGGTCCGCGGCAATTTTCATATCTTGCCACCCTATTGTTACGCCAATGGGGATAAATATACCAATTTGCACATGGAATGAGAGACTATCCTGGAAAATACCCATTAAGTAGTCCTACAGCTGATGCGAGATACTCGTATCACAATTATTCTAACCTATCACAATTACAATTATGCTATCCAACTATGAACGAAGCTCCTCGTTTCTGAAAGTAGTGACTGTAGTAAAATACGAGACCAGATGATTAAGTTCTTCTGCCTCTTGCCAAAAATTGAGTATGAATTATAACTTGTGCACAAATTTTTGCACATTTTTGGTGCTCATAATATTATAAATACAATCGTTCCCCATTTTTGAAGTGAGTGATTGTAAAACACGAGACCAGATGATTCAGTTCTTCCTCCTTTTGCACTTTAGGTAACGCAAATTACCAACAATTCCAACCATTTTATTACCAGTTTTACCATTAGCAATTTACCAACACAAATTATCAGATCGTCTGCCTACTGTCAGATTTCGAAACATGAGATGCTTTTTTTTTTACAGGGCACGGTTGTCAGCCCTAATCCCAACTCTCTACAGTCATATTACACCGGGACCTGCTAATTAAATGGATACCAAACCACTACAAGCATCCATGGCACCGCCAGGACTCGAAACCGAAACCTGTGGCACTGAGAGCCAGAGCACACATTAATTCGTGTTCTCTAACGTTCGATTACCACAATTACCATTAGACCACAATTTCGATATGGATACTAAATTATGAATGCATTGTTGCATATATTTGGTGCACATAATACCAAACCATTACAAACATGATACACACATGATGCACATGATACCAAACCATTACAAACATCCATGGCACCGCCAGGACTCGAAACCGAAACCTGCGGCACTGAGAGTCAGAGCACACATTAATTTGTGTGCTCTAACGCTCGATTACCACAATTATCATTAGACCACAATTTCGATATGGATACTAATTCATGAATGAATTGTTGCACATATTTGGTGCACATAATAGTGCGATATATTAAATCGTTATCTATACTTAATAATCTGTATCTGTATCTGGTATCTTGGGTAATAATTTGGGACCTGAATGGCCGAGTGTCTGGCGCTCGGTGCTACAGGTTTCGGGTTCGAATCCCGGCGGTGCCATGGATGTTTGTAGTGGTTCGGAATCCACTTTAAGCCGTAGGTCCCGGTCTTCTATGACTGTAAGAGCGTCACGGAGCAAAAGTCAGGCTTCTACCTACGGGTGCTCCATCACAACAGAAGCTGCTTCCTTCCCCTTCAATCATGAGTCCATATGGGCTCGTGGGCTTGGCCAGCCAAGTGGGATTAGAAACAACAACAACATAATCTGTATCTAATCTATAATTATAGTTATCTATATTAGATTAGAGCAAAACCAGAGCTTTGAGCTCATTCATGTATTTTAATACAAACACCACTTTCACATGGTTTACTGCTTTATTATATAATAATTTTTGTAATATATCAGGAATATTGTCATTCATCTAATATTTATTGTATATTAAATACAGACATGTACTTATTTTTGACAGCATTACCAACAGAGAATATTAAACATTCCTCATTTGATGAATTATAAAAATAATTAAATGTCAAGCGAGAATATATTTCGGATGAATACTGAGTTAATAAATCTACCATACGTGGGTTAGTCAAGAAGAAAAAAACAATTTTATATTAAATTCCAGAATAATATTTATCTTGAAAGAGAATTTAAAATATGTATATCCCTTCAATGGAGTATTTCTTTTAATAAAATTTTTTAACGGCAAAAGTATTTTTGATAAATAAGTCAGTTCTAAAAAAATTTTTGATGTAATTAAATCATGCATAAATAATTATTATCCAAAAATATTTTTTATGCAGTTTTTTTTTTTTAAATTTTGATTATTGAAAAGAAAATCAAAGTGGTTTTCCTAATATTAAGAATTTCACAATTTTTAATGTTGAAATATCTAGTTTAACACAGTTAACTATAGCGTGAAATAATATTAACGTAAAGTACATTTTTTGGCACTGGTAAAAGTATAAACTTATTTTTTTGTTTCTTACATGTAATTTTTTTTTAATATTTTTATATACATAAATGCAGTTTTTGGTACTAGGAAAAATGTAAACTTTTTTTTTGTTGCTTTCACGTAATTTTTTTTTTTTTTACATTTTTAAATATAAATATATTTTTTGGCACTAGGAAAAATCTAAACTTTTTTTTGTGTGTGTTTCTTTCATGTGAATCATTTTTGTTTCTTATGTATTTTTTTATGCTTGCTTCTTTAAAATCATCAAATACATCCATTATATAAAATATATAATTTGCAATTTTCACAACGATTTTCTTATATAAACTGGCAATCAGAAGGATTAGTAGAACACATTAAATAAATAAAATAAACATGGGCACTTAAGGACAGCATTACATTTACATATTAAAATAAAAAACAAAATATCATGTATAAATTAAAAAATAAATAAACAAGATTAGTGAAAAAAATACAATGTTGAATATTTTTTATTCTTTTTACAAAGAAATCTTACAAAAAATACTATTTTATACATGTCAATGTGACCATGCTTCCTCCTACCCACTGACAAGTGGTGGCTTACAGAAGAAATGGTCAGTTGGCCTATAGACTCTCACTATAGACACTCTGACAACTGACACTCAACATTAAATTTCACTCTTCCTACGTTTAGCTGAGTATCATGTTTTCGGCCTTCCACAAATCTACAAGTACAAGTCTTTAAATGTGTTAAATACTGTATATCTCTAATTCTATGTGTGTGATGTTTGTGCGTGTGTCAATAAAGCTGTGAGTACAAGTGTACACAAGTATCTCAACCCATCTACACCCATTTACAATCTAGTTGCATAACCTGCACTTTACATCCATAAATATCACCAAAAAGAAGTTAATAAATAGCAAAATAACGCATAACTAACGCATGGACTAACGCATTTTGCACAGGGTTGTCTTAGAAATCGATTTTTTTTAATGTCGTATACCCAAATAACTATATTAATTAATAAAGACCAAACAATAAAAATTTACCATTTGTTAGTTAGACTTAAAGCAGCGTTAATTTTATCTGTAAGCCATAAATATCTCGCCAATTTCATTGGAATTCGTTTACGAAATTGATATTAATAATTGTAGCATTTAGTCATTTGTTCCGCTTTAGAAATTGCATCATATTTTTCCGAATATTTTTTAATAATAAAAAACGATTTCCGGAGGAAATGCTGGACCTTTTACCTTTTGGGAAAAGAGACTCATACTAGTGGCCAAAAAGTAAGACCAATTATTATTTTTTTTTCAGAAACCCTTTATTTATTCTTCCAAATTTATTTCATCGCCTTCAAAGTAATCCCCTTCGGACACAATGCACTTGTGCCAACTTTTTTCCAATCCTCAATGCATGCTAAAAAATCATTGTCAGGGATGGCCTTCAAAGCGCGCGCCGATTCAGGTTGAATCTCTTCAATCGACTCAAAACGCTGTCCCCGGAGTGGTATTTTGAGTTTAGGGAATAGTTACAAGTCGTACGGTGTGAATACGGTGGTTGTGGAACGATATGGGTTTCATTTTTATGGAAAGAGTCACGAAGAATCAATGCAGTGTGAGCTGGCTCATTCAGTGTTTTCGGTACCAATTAAGATTTGATGCGTTTGAGGCCCAAATCGACGGTTTGCAAGCACCAAATCTTTCATTTTTTGGACGCGAGCTTCGTCGGTTGAAGTATAGTCGACCAGAGTGCTCTTCGTCTTCAACACGTTCTCTGCCTTCTTTGAACTGTTTATACCACTTGTAAACCTTTCTTTCCGATATAGGAATGCCCACCGAATGCCTTCTGCCACATTCTATACGTTTCCGCAAATAAAATTTAAGGCAAGTTCTTTTCTCAATTAATTCAGACATTTCAAAAAATGCCGGAATCAGTTTTAGCGTCTCACAAAGCCAAGCGTAACTCAAACACTAATGAATATTTTGACGTGAAATTTCACACAGATGTCAAGGTCAGTGCCAGCAACCTAAAAATGAAAAAAAAAATTGAAATTCCATATGCACCGGGAATTTTAAATTGGAAACTAGTCTTACTTTTTGGACACAGTAGTAAAATGGCTGACTTTCGTCTTAACGTTTACTGTCTGTATCTATTTTTAAGTGCACCTGCTTTGTATTACTCAACAATTTATCTTTCTTGTTAGGTTCTCATTAGCATAACTTACTATTACCATGAATATTTTCTTATTAAAAATTGTTATTGTTAACAATGACTTTATTTTATTAACAGTAGTTGTTGAATTTTATCTATCTTTTTTTTAAGTGAATGAAATTCTGATAGATTATTAATATAGAGTTATAAAATTAGTCAATTGCAATTATCTGTTAAGAATATATACGTTGGGAGAGTTTATATAAAAGTGACCGAATGATTGTTTATCTTCAATTTCATAAGAAGAATTATAATTAATAATTACAATTAATAAAACTGAAGGTAAGTAATCATTCGATCTCTTTCATATAGAATAATTGTAATTAATAATATAATAATTATTAATTATAATTTTTATGAAATTGAAGATATCATTTAATCTCTTTCATTTAGAATAATTGTAATTAATAATATTATAATTAATAATAATAATTATCCGAATAATTAATTAATAATTATAATTATTAATTAAAATTCTTATGAAATTGAAGATAAGTAATCATTTGAATAACTTTTAATCAATAATAATTAATAATCTTCACTTCCAAATACCTAGTTACGATCTGGTTGCAAAACTTGCACACTATAGAAGGGATTTTATATCGACTACTATAAAACATGCATCAATAAAAAAAAATATATCAACTTCTTTATATTTTTAAAATAAAACATTAAATAGAGCACGATTTTATCGTTAACTGTAAAAACAGTTAACGATAAAATAAAAGAAATTAAAGAATGGAAAAGAAAAAAAATTATTTAAATGTTAATTTAACTCACTCCTAAAAAAAGATAAAGTGTATGTGTTTCATGGTCTGTATAATATTCATAAGATCAGAATTTTTTTTTTTTTTTTTTTTTAATTCTTTTACGTTAGAAAAAAAAATTGCGCTTTAAACACTTTTGTTCGCTTCCGGAACGCGATTGCAGTGGAAAACGATCAGGATACAGTTACAGTGAAAACCGAACAAGGCATGTTACCCGAAACTATTATTGGTTGCAGTTGGGCACTTTACAAAATCTTTCGTCTAAAGAAGAACTGATACTTTACGTTTGAGAGAACGTTCGAGAGGTAAGAAAAATGCCAAATGGAAAGAACTCTTCGAAAAGAAGTAAGAAGAAATGCAAACCTTTCAGGAAGAAAAGAAAAAAAAAATTTGAAGATATGAACTTTAAGAAAGTATTAAGAATGGAGAAAAAATATTGGTGAGTTTTTTTAAATTGCGGTATTTTTTAATAAAATATGGATATGATTAATGGATTCAAGATAAAAGGCTGCGTTTTTTACATGTGAATTCTCATAGTTATTATTTTTTTAAGAAATTTTGAAAAAGTGTGTTATTGATTAATAACTTAATGTTATTTTTTGTGTTCTAATGCAGTTGGCAAACAGTTAGACAGTTGTCTTGGATGCCTTAAGGCAAGCGATGCATCGACGTTACTCACTTAGCACTACCCAGGAGGTGCAAGTAGCTTGAAGATAAGCTATGGACGCGGGGTAACAATACCCCCGCAATGCGCTACGATCATGTTAGACCGGGGCCTGTGGTTTAAAGTGGATTTCGAACCACTACAAAACTCCATGGCAATGCCGGGGCTCGAACCCGAAATACCGAGCGCTAGCCACTCGGCCATCAGGTCCCTGCGTAGTTGATATAATTATCTTTTTTATAAAATAGATAGCAATTTGCACAAAATTATTAATATATAACAATAAATATAGCCTTATTAATTTTGATAATTTTTTTATTGAAAATAAAATTTTTACCAAACAAACATTAATAAAAATCTTATGTTGTTGTTGTTGTTGTCGTATCCCTCATGGAAGGAGGGTAGATGGTTCAGCTTTTATTGTGAGGGATCACACATGGGTAAAAGTCTGAATCTTATCGCTGAAGAAGGAGGACTATTAGTGGGAACAACTCCACATTTGCCTATCGTATGGGTAAAAACCCGGAAAACTCCCACCAGGTAGGCCGATTCAAGAGGCAAGATGATGAAGATCATAAACACCTTTCTGGAACAGAATTGCATTGAAAAACGATCAGGATACAGTCACAGTGAAAATTGAACGAGACGTGTTACCAGAAACTATTATTGGTTGCAGATGGGTACTTTACAAAATCTTACCTCAAAAGAAGAACTGATACTTGCATCCTTTACGTCTGAGAGAACATTCGAGAGGTAAGAAAAATGCCAAATGGAAAGAAAGAACTCTTCGAAAAGAAGTAAGTAGAAATGCAAACCTTTCAGGAAGTAAAGAAAAAAAGTTGCTGCATCCTTCACAGAGAGGAAGATATGAACTTGGAACTTTAAGAAAGTATTAAGGATGGAGAAGAAAATTGGTGAACTTTTTTTAAAATTGCAGTGTTTTTTAAAAAATATGAACATGATTAATGGATTCAAGATTGAAGGCTGTGTTTTTCTACATGTAAATTCTCATAATCATTATTTTTGAAAGAAATTTTGAAAAAGTGTGTTATCGATTAACGTTTTTTTTTTCTTCTAATGCTGGTTTTTTCATCAGGCAGGCATTTAAACAGTTGTCTTAGATGCCTTGAGGCAAGTGCTGCACCCACGCTACTTACTTAGAACTACCCAGGAGGTGCATGTAGCGTGAAGACAAGCTACGGACGCGGAGTAACAATACTTCCGCAACGCTCTACGATCATGCACGATCCGAATCACTACAAAAATTCCTGGCACCGCGGAACTCGAACCGAAACCTGCGGTACCGATCACCAGAACGCTAGCCACTCGACCATTCAGGCTCAACAACTTGATGTAATTAACTTTCTTTTATAAAGTAGATAGTAATTTGCACAAAATTATTAATGTCTAATAATTAATATAAAATAGTAACATTATTAATTTTGATAATATTTGTTTTATACTGAAAATACACTTTTTACCACACAAATAATAATATAAATCTTATATTGTTGTTGTTGTTGTTGATGTTGTCGTATCTCTTATGGAAGAAGGGAAGAGGATTGCAGATTCTGTTTTTTGATGAATCACCCGTAGGTAAAAGTCTGACTGAAGTGCGTGTCGCTGAAGAAGGAGGGCAGTGCCTTCCAGGAGGTACTTTTATGTAGAACTACCACACATTTGCATATTATGGGATAAACCCGGAAAACTCCCATTAGGTAGTTCCGACTAACGAGGCAAGATGCTGAGCATCACAAACGCGTTTTCAGAACAGAATTGCAGCGAAATACGATCAGGATACAGTTACAGTGAAAACCGAACAAGGTGTTCGGTTACCATCGGTGTTCAGAAGAAATGGTCAGTCAGTCTTGAAAATATCACATGAGAGGAAGTACAGCGTAATCTAAGCTTCCGCTGAAAAACGTTTAATTTATATTTTCTTACGTGGAGAGGAAATATATTTAGCCCATTAGTTAATCAACAGACTCTCACTTGGAGATGAAGTATATTTTGTGCACCCTGCGCTTAGCCGAGGATCAGGTTATCGGCTTAGAAGTGGAATCCTCCCACGAATCTATAATTATATGTTTTTAAATGTATGAAATATTGTATTGTCTTTAATCGTATGTGTGCGGTATTTATGCATGTGCAAATAAAGCTGTGAGTTCTCCAACCTTGCCTCAAGTATCTCAACCCAACCACACCTAGTTACTATCTGGTTGCCCAACCTGCAGTAAAAAACGATCAGAATACAGTTAGGACCGAATAGCCGAATAGGACATATTACCCGAAACTATTATTGGTTGCAGTTAGGTACTTTACAAAATCTTTCGTCTAATGAAGAACTGATACTTTACGTTTGAGAGAACGTTCGAGAGGTAAGAAAAATGCCAAATGGAAAGAACTCTTCGAAAAGAAGTAAGTAGAAATGCAAACCTTTCAGGAAGTAACGAAAAAAAGATGCTGCTTTCCTTCACAGAGAAGAAGATATGAACTTGGAACTTTTAAGAAAGTATTAAGAATGGAGAAGAAACAGTGGTGAATTTTTTTTTTAAATTGCAGTGTTTTTTAAAAAATATGAATATAATGTGTTTTTCAAAAAATGGGAACATGATTAATGGACTTTGAGAATTTGTTCTGCTCGAAGTTTTAAGGCTGTGTTTTTTACATGTGAATTCTCATAATCACTATTTTTGAAAGAATATTTGAAAAAGTGTGTTATTGATACCTTTGTTTAACGTAGTTAATATAATTATCTTTTTTTATAAAATAGACAGCAATTTGCACAAAATTATTAATATACAACAATAAATGTTGTTTGTTGTTGTTGTTGTTTCTTATCCCACTTGGCTGGCCAAGCCCACGAGCCCCTACGTACTCATGATTGAAGGGGAAGGAAGCAGCTTCTGTTGTGATGGAGCACCCGTAGGTAGAAGCCTGACTTTTGCTCCGTGACGCTCTTACAGTCATAGAAGACCGGGACCTACGGCTTAAAGTGGATTCCGAACCACTACAAACATCCATGGCACCGAGCGTCAGAGCGCTAGACACTCGGCCATTCAGGTCCCAAATTTGCCAACGGCACGCAGTGTTCCCAGGTGGTCACCCACCCGAGTACTGACCGCGCCCAATGATGCTTAACTTCGGTGATCTAACGAGAACCGGTATATTCAGCATGGTACGGCCGTTGGCTATTAAAAACAATAAATGTAAAATATTATAGTATTAATTTTGATAGTATTTGTTTCGCATTGAAAATAAAATGTTTACAAAATAAATATTAATGTAAATTTTTTTTTTTAATTATTCCTCCATAGTTTCAAATTATATATTATTCATAGTTTTAAATTATTCTCCATATTACCTCCGTTCTTTTCTCTATAGTATCCTTACCTCCATAGTTTTTGATACTTACAAAAAGTATACATTTTTTTTTATTTCCAATGGCTAGGCAAAAAGTTACAAACAATAGCACAAAGAACTATCAAGAACCAAGAATCAGAGTCATTGCCTAATGAGTGACCTTGGTTCCCAATATCTCGACTCCTCTATAGGTCGACGAAGAACCCCCCCATCGGAGCAGATGGTCCCTGTCCATTACTTCCCCAGAGTCACAAAGTGGGCAAACAGGATCGGTTGAAATGCCTTCGCGGTGCAGATGGGCGGCAAGACAATCGTGTCCCGTACACAGGCTAAAGGCCGCCATGCTTCGCGTCTTGGTGTATCGGGTATTAAGAGAAGGACTTACCCTCCTCCAATTTTTTAGGGCTGTACGAGTCTGAAGATCCCGCAAGAAATTAGATGCAAATAAATGTTTTAAAAACAGTTTGATTCTCTAATAACGAATAGGTGTATTAGAACGTTGTAGTAAGTTAACAACTCTTTTTTCAATTCCTTCTATTAGCTCACACTCTCCCTACATATATTTTGTTCAAATTTTCAATCGTTCATAAAATACTTTTTATTCGCCCACTCAAGTTCAAATACCCTTTTTTTGAACTTGAAGTGGAGGGCACTGGATGTTAACCCCTTAACTGCCGCCGGCGTATATATACGCCTTTCCGAAGTACGATCCTTTGCATTGCGCGGCTATAAAGAAAACTGCTCACACGGTCTTGGAATGCCACAAAATGACCTTGACAATGTTTGAAAAGGATTTTATTATTTCAGAGAAAAGGGATAGGGTATTGGTAAAGGGGATGTTTCTGAAACGGTGAGTCATAGCTGTGCAGTTTTTGCTTCTGTTTCTGTTTGAGTAGGTCGTACTTTTTTTATTCTTCTTTTGCTTCCGTTTCGTCGTGAAACCAGCTATCAATGCAATGAATGTGATTTTGGTTTATGTGACTTGGTTTATAAAAAACAAGTTTAGACATTTTAAATAAATACTTATTTCTCCTATCATATTTTACATATGAAACAATAAAAAATTCTTGTTTTAGGAAATATCACACAGCATATAAGTTCTAACATCTGTTTTATTACACTGTTATTCTATACTTTAAATTTAGAATTTTTGTTTTTTTTACATTTTATTTTTTCTGTGAAAGTAAAAACGTTTTATGTTGCAAAACGCACCCTTTTTTGTCCTCCAATACATCGCATAACTACGCGCGCCTGTATGAAAAACGGTGGCACTGGGGAGCGCATCTCGTAAGTTTTCCTCGGCAGGTAAGGGGTTAATACAGTTTTTCAAATATTAATTCAGTAATTAAATTTAATTCATTAATTTTAGTTTTTTTCTTTAGATTTAAGTTGCATGTATCTACCAACAGATGGCGCCAGATAAACTTTAAAAAAATGAATGAAAATTATTTATAAAGGACTTTCTGCAGTAGAGTGAAAAAAAAGTAGGGATTGACTTAAAATTTATTTTTTTTATATTATCTTTAGTTTATTTTAGGATGTTGTAGTAAGCTGATACCTCTTTTTGCAAGGATGCTCGCTTGTTCATTGCCCCAAAGACTACAATGGCCAGGTACCTACTGAAGAACCAGTTGTTTCCCCTTTAAAGTGAGATCAACAATTCTTGACATTGCAGAAATCTCAGGTGTCAATTTGTATCAGACATAGAGGGCCTGATGGCTGAGTGGCTGGCGCTCGGTACCAGAGGTTTTGGGTTCGAATACCAGCCCGTGCCGTGAATATTTGTAGTGTTTTGTAATCCCCTCTAAACCGTAGGTCCCGATCTCATATGACCGTAGAGCGTCGCACAGCCCAATCAGACTTCTCACCCACATCATTCTCAAACTGTAAAAGGGCAACTCAGCTCTAGGCACCGTGATGTGATGTGATGTGCTGTAGTAGTAGTACCAGACATAAAAGCACTTATTAAAAATTTCAGGCATCAATTTGATTTTGTAATACATTATATTATTTATTTTTATTATATTTAAAGAAATAAAAATAATTGTCGATTTTTTGTGTTTGTTTGTTTATGTAACGCGTGATAAAGTTACAGTAAATATATGGTACTTTATAAAGATATATGGATTTCATAAAGTTGTACATTCCTTGTCTAGGATCCTATACAAAGAAACTCAGTCTTACGCATATATGAAAAATGATAGTAAATATTCAGACATTGATTCAAGCCACACTATTTTGTTATGGCTAGCAAAATTCAAACACTACTTTTTTATTCCTAATAATGCACACTGTTTGCGGTTATTTATTCCTCACAAGAAAATCTTTCAACACATCATTCAATGTTAAATTTTCTTCTTTACATATAAATTTGCATATGAAATACGATGCAAATTTTATCTGAGAAGCATATAATATTTATCAACAGTAAGTATCTATTTCGGCAAGAAATTATAAAAATAAACATGTAATGTTTTGCTTTCAACTAAATCCAGATTACAAAGGTAGTGGTAGTGGTAGATTTTTTTGGAATTGTAGATTGTAGATTTGTAGATTTTTTTGGAATTACCAATTGCACTGAAACTTAATCCAGAACGAAAACTTTATTGCATTAAATAATCCTATCTAATAGATAGCCCAATAGCCTATTTAATGGTTTTTAGAATCCAAATATAAAAAAATATATCGGCATTAGGATTCTTCTGATAAACATATTTTTGAAATCTTTCAAAATTCGTATTAGTTTGAGTACTTCAGAACAAAATTTTTCAGTCAAAAACCAATATTTTTGAATATTTATTTTAATGTCAAGACAAATTTCTTAGGGTTTGAGATTCATAGTTATTTTTACAAAAAAAATGTAAGTACATTAATTTTTATATGTATTTGTATCTTTCTCATTTTATATCTCTTGTCTAAATAATTTATTGAGATATCTTCTTCTTTGGGCCTGAATGGCCGAGTGGCGAGTCCTGGCGGGTCCATGGATGTTTGTAGTGGTTCGGAATCCACTTTAAACTGTAGGTCCCAGTCTAACGGGATTGTTGGGCGTAGGACTGACAATTTTACCCTGTAAAAAAGAAAACACCTCATGTTTCGAAATCTGCCAGTAGGCAACGGCCTTGGCCCACCATGGGGTTGTTGCGCCAATCATGATGATCTTCTTTATTGGCACAACATGAGGTGTTTTATTTTTACAGAGTAGAATTGTCCGCTCAACGCTCTACAGTCATATTAGACCGGAAGCTACGGTTTAAAATGGATTGTGAATTATTACAAACATCCCTGACAGTTCCGGGACTCGATTGGTTTGGTTTGTCGCTCTACGGTCATCTTGTGCACACTTTAGGCTAAATAGACCGGGAACTACAGTTAAACGTGGAGTACGAACCACTAACAAACATCCTTGCCACCTCCAGGATTCGAACTTGAAGCCTTCGGTACCAACGGTCAGAGAGCTAGCCAGTTGGCCATCAGGTCGCCGCCGGGACTCGAATACGAAACCTGTGACATCGAGCGCCAGAGTACTAGTCACTCGGTCATCAGGACTCCTTGAGATATCACTTATCTAAATTATAATCACTTACCTATCTATAATCATTTATCTAAATTATAATCACTTATCTATCTATCTATCTATCTATCTATCTATCTATCTATCTATCTATAATCACTTATCTATCTAAAATATTTTTTCTTTTAAATCAATAAAGAAAAAATATTTTTTAGCAAAATCCAAAATATTTTTAAAATTTGACAGAAAACTTTCATTTTCTTTCAAATTCAAGAACTTGGGAATTACATAAAAATTTTAAATATTTAAATGGAACCAAAAGTTTATTTATAAATGCTTATAAATAAACTCTGTATAATAACTCTTTATTTCTGCTTAATTCTATATAATAAAATTTCTACGAAAAAGAATTACAATTCCACAAGAAAAAAGCACTTATTTTGACCAATAGAAATCGACAATAGTATTTTTATTGTTAACTGCATGATAAATTACACAATCATGACATCATTTCTTTCCTTACTAAAGAAATACATGCATCATTAACTTCAGAAATAATTCTGAATAAATATATAATTATAAGTTTTTGAAAGAAAGTGGAAATAAATTTTAAAAAAGGAGAAAGATTTTAGCGAACATTTGTATATGTATTTTATATTTGAATAATTTCTAACAATATTATTTTTATTTAAATAAAAAAATTTAACAAATTTTTAAAAATGTTTTTTTTAATTATAACTGTATAATGATTAGATTATATAATCACAATATCGTTTCAAGACCTTAAATTCATAGAATTGTTTTGATTATACTTTCATTGAAAAATTATTTTGTAAATAATGTTTTTTAAAAATAATTTTATAATGATAAATAATATAATCACAATATCGTTCCAAGACCTTAAAATTATAGAATTGTTTGATTTTACTTTCATTGAAAAATATTTTGTAAAAAATGTTTTTTATCGTTTCAAGACCTTAAATTCATAGAATTGTTTGATTTTACTTTCATTCAAAATTTATTTTATAACATATGTTTTTTAAATATAATTATATAGTGATAAATTATATAATCACGATATCGTTTCAAGATCTAAATTCATAGGATTTTATTTTATTTTATTTTCATTGAAAAATTATTTTGCAAAAGAAATATTTTTTTTTCTTCAAATAAATATATAATGATAATAATCACAATATCGTTTCAAGACCTTAAATTCATAGAATTTTTTTGATTTTACTTTCACTGAAAAATTATTTTGTAAAAATTGTTTTTTAAAAATAATTATATAATAATAAATTATATAATCACAATATCATTTCAAGACCTTAAATTCATAGAATTGTTTGATTTTACTTTCATTGAAAAATTTTGTAACATATGTTTTTTAAATATAATTATATAGTGATAAATTATATAATCACACGTTTCAAGATCTAAATTCAAAGAATTTTATTTTATTTTACTTTCATTGAAAAATTATTTTGTGAAAATTCTATTCAACAATAATGTTCGAAGTCATCAATATCTTTTGAATGTGGAAATTACTGGAAATAACATAAATCTGTTCATTTTTTTTTAAAAGCAGGAAATGATAAAATAATTATAATAAGGAAGTTACATTATTACTACCAATTTCCTTTTGAAACTTGAAATAAAATTTTGAGCATTGATAAATTAATTCAATTACTAAATTTTTTCTAACTATGGTTTTCAATATAATTTTAATTTAATCGACACTAAATCTTATATTCAATATTTCAAACATTTAAATAAATGTACATTTCAAACATTTAAATGTATACAAAACATCGAATCATTCAGTAACTGAATCGATATCTTAAAAAAAATCGATTCACCGATTACGATATCGTTACTAAATATAGAAAATTAGTAAAAAAAAAAATGAAAATTAAAAATTAAAATAAAAAAAAGTATGAGGATGTTGTATATCATTGACTATACAAGTAGTGTATTTCGTCAGTGCTTTCGCAATAAATAAATAAATACAAAATATCGAATCATTCAGTAACTGAGTCGATATATTAAAAAAAATAATCGATGTTAAAAATATATTTATTTACCGATTACGATATTACTACTAAATGTAGAAAAAAATAAAAAAAAAAATGCAAAATAGAAAAATATGAAGATGTTGCATATCATTGACTATTATTATTATTAATATTAATAATTATTATTATTAATATTAATAATTATTATTATTATTAATAATAATTATTATTATTATTAATAATACTAATAATAATAATAATAATAATAATTATTATTATTATATCATTGACTATGATCTAATAAATTCAGTATATTATTTGAACTGACAATAAAATATAAATAAATCTATTCTATGTTTAACTTAAGCTATCATTATTATCAAAATTGAATTATACCACTTAAAAAAAAAAAAAAAAAAAAAAAAAAAAAAAAAAAAAAAGATTTTGGACAGTATAACTTAGCAAAAATAATAAATTTTATTTATTTGAACTGACTTAAAAAATAATTTCTCAGAAACAATACAAAATAGCAAGAAATAAACCAAAGTTCTAGAATTAAGACAGAAAGTTCCATGCATTTAAAGAACTATTTACTGCTGCGCAACTTGTTAAAAGAAGACATGAGTGATTGTAAGATGAGGATGTTGTATATCATTGATTATAATTAAAATAATATATAAACAAATCTACTCTATGTTTAACTTATATTATCATTATTATCAAAATTGAATATACCACTTAAAAGGAAAAAAATATTTTGGACTGTATTGCTTAACGCAATTAATAAATTTTATTTACTTGAACTAACTTAAAAATAATTTTTCAGAAACGATACAAAATAGCAGAACCAAATGAATCAAAGCGCTAGAGTTAATACAAAAAATTCCATGCATTTAAAGAACTATTTACTGCTGCACAACTTGTTAAAAGAAGACTTCAGTGATTGTAGGATGAAGATGTTGTATATCATTGACTATTATTAAAATAAAATATAACTAAATCTACTCTATGTTTAATTTAAATTGCCATTATTATCCAAATTGACTTATAACACTTAAAAGGAAAAAAGAAAAAGATTTGGGAAGATATAACTTAACACAATTAATAAACATTATTTATTTGAACTGACTTAAAAATAATTTTTCAGAAACGATACAAAATAGCGAGAAATGAACCAAAGCCCTAGAATTAATACAAAAAATTCCATGCATTTAAAGAACTATTTACTGCTGCACAACTTATTTAAAAAAGACATCAGTGATTGTAGGATGAAGATGTTGTATATCATTGACTACTATTAAAATAAATTCTCTATATTTAACTTAAATTGTCATTATTATTAAAATTTAATTACACTTAGAAAGAAAACAAAAAGATTTTAAACGGTATAACTTAACACAATTAATACATTTTATTTATTTGAACTGACTTAAAAATAATTTCTCAGAAACGATACAAAATAGCGAGAAATACAACCAATGAACCAAACATGAATGAATAATGAACCATGCAATGAACCAAAGACCTAGAATTAATACAAAAAGTACCATGCATTTAAAGAACTATTTACTGCTGCACAACTTCTCAAAAGAAGACTTTAGTGATTGTAGGATGAAGATGTTGTATGTCATTGACTATTATTAAAATAAAATATAACTAAATTTACTCTACATTTAACTGAAATTGTCATTAATATTAAAATTTAATTATACCACTTTAAAAAAAAAGATTTTAGATGCTATAACTTAACACAATTAATAAATTGTATTTATTTGAACTGGCTTAAAAATAATTTCTCAGAAACGAGATACAAAATAGCGAGAATTACAATCGATGAACCAATCAAAGAATGAATAATGAATGAACAATGAACAAACCAATGAACTTAGAATTAATACAAAAAAAGTTCCATGCATTTAAAGAACTATTTACTGCTGCACAACTTGTTCAAAGAAGACATCAGTGTTTGTAGTGAGTCATACCATTATCCTATATCCCCCAATATTTACGACATGACTCTCCAGTGTACTTAGAATCGACCCTTTGGGGTCGATACAACCACTTAGGGGGTCGTTTATTGCATCCGAATAAATTGGCGTGGAGGAATCTCAGAAGCCAATACACAAGAGTTCGTTGGGAATATCCCCAGTCAATCTGGATTGCAAATCTCAATTTCCTTTCCGCGCATGGTTACATAAATCCAATATTACCCACAGATCTTAGCGAGTGTGCAATAGATGCAGTCCTGTCTGAGTAAGCAACCACAGAAGAAGGGTTTTAACTTTAACTGTGACTAGACTAGACGAAACAGCGATTCCTCCTTTGCGAAAACAATGGGTTAGTATACGTCAGACCATCTGTCGTCCAATAACCTTGAGTCAGACTTCTTCAGTGAGCGAATACGGTTTGGATTTGAAATGTTATGTTTGCCGTGACTCAATACACATAAAATAAAAAAATTGTCATGTGGATGTAACGTAATAGGGGAAATATTACTAGATTATACAGAAGAAACTATAGAAAAAAAAAACGAAAATTAAACGAAATAAAAAATTTACTAAATGAAGTTAATTTCCATGAAAAAGGTTAGGAAATAAATACTGTGAATAATATTCTTATGACCAGCCAAGTTAAAATTTTTGAAATATGCTTATTTTTTTTATAAGTTTTTTTGTGTGTGTTTAAGTAAAAAAATATTTTTTTCTTTATAACATAAGTTAAATAGAAACTAAAATAAGTAGAATAAATATGGTTAAATAGAATAAATATCAATAAATAGAATAGATATAAGAATAAATATAATAAATGGAATAAATATGAAACTAGAAAATAGAATAAATATGACTCGTGGCTCAGTTAGCTTCTAGGAGTTGCCAAGGTTCCAATCCGCTGGTAGTATCGTTGTAGTGACTGCTTTCAGAAAATTGGAGACTCGATGGCTATTGTGACAATATATGTAGAAAACGTCACGCATGGACAACCAGCTACCTGGGGAGGGTTTCCTCTTGTACAAGACGTAAATATAAATATCCTCTCAAAAGGCACAGTCTTCTTCTCATTGGTAGCTGCTGGTAGGATACATAAGTGGAACATAAGACCCATTGATGTGTGCCCTGATGATCAATTAGCTAATGTTCTGGCCTTTGGTACCACAGGTTTCAAGTTTGAATCCTATTGGTGGCAAAGATGTTTGTTAGTGGTTCGGTAACCACGTTAAGCTGTAAGGCCCTGTCTAATTAGCTCAAAGTGTGCAAAAAATAACCGTAGAGCGACAAACCATATCATCAATCTCTACAAGGCTATCAAAGACATTTGCATTACTTACATCAAGTTGCATTGAATACATACAAAAAAAAAAAAAAAAAAAATTACATTTTTGATATATACATTAGTGGTTCGGGAACCACGTTAAACTGTAGGTCCTGGTCTAAGCAACTAAAGTGTGTAAAAAAAATGACCGTAGAGCATGAAACCAAACCCATTGGTGTTAAAAGGGGGGAAAAAAAGCATATGTTAAAAGTAGGGAAAAAAATGAAAATCAACATGTGGTTTTCTTAGTCAGTTGTTATGGTAATTATGCACTTTTTTTTTCTGGTTACTGAAGTAAAATTAAAATTATTACGAAGGTTAAGCGATTTGTTTCTAAGTTTTTTTATTTATGCTTACGACAAATTTATTACTCATTTATCGATTTATAAGATTAATCTTTGTTTTTCTTAATTTTTTCGTATTAAATTTAAACATTAAATTTTTATTTTTGTTAAGTAATAAAAATAAATAAAAATGCAAATTATTATACAAAAAAAATACTTCTTGTGAAATATTTCATAGATAGGAAAAAGAATCAACAAAATTTGTTTTGTGGAATGGTGAATGTCTAATTTCAGTTGGTTTTTATCAGCCAATACCATTATAACTTAAATGGTTAAGAATGTCAATAAAGGTCAAGAATCTATAAAAAAATGATATATAATTTTGGATATTTATGTACAAACCCAACAACCCAATGAAAAATCCCAACAACCCTGAACAAACCATTCCAATCTCAAGTTTGAGAATAAAAAAGTGCAGACATCATCTTTTTTATTATTATTTTTATGATTATTTTTCATTTCTGAGTACAGATTTACATATTTTATTAGAATTTAAATTTCATTTGATTCAAGGAATATTAAATGTATTTAAAAAATTGCACAGTTCTTAATTTTTTGCAGGAAAAAAAATCGCTTGATTATTATTATTATTATTATTGAGTCACATAAATGTTAAGTAATTACTTTGTATGAATTAATTTGGTAATCTATAACATGTTTGACAAAAGTAAAAGAATAAATCTCAAAAGACATTTCATCGCACTATAAGTAAACATATAGTATTAGATCATCTTAAAATGTTTAATGATAATTATAGAGAAATCTCAAAGATACAATATTTAATATAAAGTACTGTTGATCAATTACTGTTTTAATATATATATATATATATATTAAATCTATTTACTTATTATTGTACGGTCTCTCTGGTCAATTGGCTTGGTCCTTTGGTACCAAGGGCTTCAGGTTCGAACCTTGCATGTTTGTTAGTGGTTTGGAATCCACGTTAAACTGTAATCCACGTAAAACCGTGTTAACTGTCTAATAAACCAAAATTGTGCCCAAAATTAGAGCGACAAACCAAACCTACACATTGGAAAAAGTGACCCCTGTGGCGTTCAGGAAAATGGTCGATCAGTTTCGAGACTCTCACCCGAGAGGAACTCCAGCACAATCTGCGCTCCCGATGAGAAACATTTAGTTCATAGTCACTCACCCGGAGAGGAAATATATTTAGCTCATTAGTTGGCCTACAGTCTCTCATCTGGAGAGGAAGTATATTTTGCCCATCCTGCGCGTAGCTGAGGTTCGGGTTTTTGGCTTAAAAGTGGAGTCCTTCCACGAATCTATAATTGTCTGTCTTTAAATGTGTTAAATAATGTGACTAATTGTATATGTGTGATGCTTGTGTGTGTGTAAATAAAGCTGCGAGTTCTCCAACCTGTGCCTCAAGTATCTCAACCCAACTACATTCAGTTGCAATCTGGTTGTCGTACCCACACACTGCATTACAAATTATCCACATAGCAACTATTTTCATTTTTAACTATTAGAACTCCAAACTTAACCTAGTTTCCTATAATACAGAATTTTTTAGCAATCTGAAAATCATAGTCACATGGAGTGCAAGATCCCCCCCCTTTTTTTCTATTAAATAATTTATATTTAATAAATATGTGAAAAAAAAAATATTGAAAGTAATAGAACATAACGATAACTTTAATTTTAAAATAACTAAAATTTGTTCTAATGATAGTATTTATATTCTTTGTAAACTAAGTTCTTTTTAACTAAAATTCTTTGTTAAGTTAAAAGACATTTAAAATTGATTATATAAATAGCTGTCGAGTTAGATTTTTACTGGAGATACTGCACTAAGTGATATTTCTTAAGAGGCTTTCACATGTCATTTAGAAACATCAGTGCCCGACAAAGTAAACTGATTTACAATCGTCAACGTCGTTTAATCTCTGAATTTATCAATAAGTCAACAGAATGTCTCATTCGAATGACCTGTTAACGTACCATGAGACGTCAGCATCAGCTTAAATTGGTATTCATTTATCATTTGAGTGATATCAATTTATTTTACATGATAATGCGGGTAACTTCTATGATTATAGTGCTAAAATAAGAAATTTGTTATCGTAAGAATAACCATGATCATTTAAAACGATCTTCTATGGCCAAGTTCAAGTACATTTTGAAATCGATACAAAAATAGAACTTAAGGAAGTTTTTACGTTTTTGTCTTAATAATTTTTAAATTTTCGGAAAGATTTTCACGTTTTGATTAAAGATTAAATGAAAAGCATGTCACAGCTTTTAGGTTAAAAAAAAAATAAGCATTTAAATAGAAGAAGAATATTTTATTCGATGTTTTTTTTATTTTAATGCAGACTTAAAACACTTTATAGACAAATCCTTTGTAATTATTGATAAATCCTTTACCAATCCTTTGTAATTATTGATAAATCCTTTATCAATTTTTTGTAGTTATTGATAAATCTTTTGTTAATAACAAATTAACCTGGATGCAGGATGCCTATCTCTCTGCCTATATAATATTTTTTTTTAAATGTTTCAAATCAAGTGACATTTAAAAATCGCTCTAAAAAAAATCCGATGTGGCTGTTGTTTATAATAAAATAGAGTCTATTTGTATCAGCACATATTTGTAAACAAATATATTTTGGTATGAATATCAAAAAAATTAATAGATATAAACAATTTAATAATTTAATAATAACAATAATATTTTATTAATAATAATTTTTAATTTTAAAAATGCTACAAAAATCGAATCAATTATTAAATTAGTGGAATTTTAAGCATCAAATTCTTTTATGGCGTTTTTAAAATACTGTATTATTATTTTAATATTATTTATTATTTTTTTTTAATTTTTTTAATTTGATAAACTTCTATTTTGTTTTTGAATTACATTTTTTATTTAATTTTTATTTATAATATGCATTTGACGGAATTTTAATTTTTTTTTTATACACTACACGAAAAAAAAATTGCATATAAAAAATCGCACAAAAAGGACCGCATAAAACAAGTTTGCTATATATCAATGTTAATGGGACATATCATTTTCTACATCACATTATACAATTGTTGTATATATAAATGTCAGTGTCGAAATCAATAGATCTGTTCTCTTTTTGAATTAATTTTTTTTTTCATGATATTTTTTTATGGCATTTTTTTCATAAAAAAAAAAAAAAAAAAAATCGCATAAACAGGTTTGATTGTATACAAATTGCATGTAGCGAATACCGGTAATAGCTTTTGGCATTCTAAATGATCGTGTTTCTAATTTACTCCTTATTTGTCTTTGGTGAGATTTTTATGTGTGTTGTGTGTGGTATATAAAAAAAAATATAAAAATTCCATCAAACGCATATTGTGAATAAAAATTAAATAAAAAATTTAATCCAAAAAGAAATACATATATATCGAAAAAAAATCGCAAAAAGAACCGCAACAAAAACAAATTTGACTGTATATCAATCTAGTGGGACACATCATTTCTTACATCACACTATACACATGTTGTCTATATACATGTTAGTTTACACAAGTTGAAATCAATCGATTTGTTGTTTTCTTATTGAATTAATTTTTTTTTTTCATATACAGCACAAAAAAATTCACATAAAACAGGTTCGACGGTATACAACTTGCGTGTAGCGAATACCGGTAATAGCTTTTGGTTTTCTACATAAGATGCGTTTCAAATTGATTCCTTGTTTGGTCTCCTTTAGTTTTCGTATTATTTGTATATATTCTTTTGGAATTACATTTTTTATTTAATTTTTATTCATAATTTGCATTTGATGGAATCTTTTAAAAAAAATTTTTATATGCTAAACAACAGAAAAAAAAAAAAAAAAAAAAAAAAAAAAAAAAAAAAAATCCCACAAGAAAATAAAGATCGCATAAAAACAAATTTGAGTATATATCAATGTAATTTTCTATATCATTGTCATTTTCTACAGTGAACATTTTCTACTATCAGTGTATATCATTGTCATTTTCTACATCCCATATATATATATATATATATATATGCATGATAGTGTACACACGTTAAAATCAATAGATATGTTGTTTTTCTTTTTGACTTAATTTTTTCTCCATAATATGCATTTTATATAATTTTTTTTTTTTTTATATATATACAAAAAAAAAAAAAAAAAAAAATCCAATAAAAACAAGTTTGACCGTATACAAATGCTTATAGCTTTTGGCGTTGTAAATGATAATGTTTCTAATTTACTCCTTGTTTGGCATCCTTTCATTTTTCTATTCTTTATATATATATTACAGAAAAATTATTTTATTATCGAAATTTAGGTAGAAATATCATACAGTTCGAAAATTTAGGTTTTTTTTTTTTATATCAATTTCTGTCAAGTCCAGCATCAATTCCATACAACAGATGTATGTGCTTAAATATGTAAATTCTGCAAATTTTTGTCTGCGTTTCATGCGCAGAAGTGACTTTTGCATAACTTTCCACTACCGATTCCCATACGCCATGCTAATCACGTTTACAATAGACACACTCATCATACGACAGAAATACTACTCCAACCGATCCCAAAGCATTCCGAAATGAGCGCAATCAACCGCACTTAGTCATGCGAGTGTACATTTTGAATGTTGCGTAGCCAATAGGCGTAATCGTGGTGAATAGGGGTTCCGGTCACCAGTTTGGCGAGCACATCGCCAATTTGGCGATATCGAAGTCCTTTTTTTGCTTAAACTTTCATTGCTCAAATTGGTCGTGACGTAATGTTTGTTTCTTAACTGACTGCGGGAAAACAGGGTGTTCTTTTCCTGTGTTGTGTTATTTTGTTCTTTAATCCGTTGAAATGGTAATGAGTTAAGTTGCATTGAAATTCTATTCGCGTAATTCGTTGTATTCATTTACCTTTTTTTTAGTCATATCTGTTATATTAAACGGACACCAAATAAGTAATTGAATTATTCATGTCCGTTTGCTTTTTGGATTTTTGTTGAGAGTTAGTGTTTTAATTATAAACAGTGAAAGTTGGTTATTCATAACTTCACTTCCACATTATTTAAATGGCCTTGCATTTTAAAATTGCCTTGTTTTAAAAACCTTGTTGTTTGGATTTACGTCAAACATGGTAAAATTGCTCAACAGTTACAGCAAAAGGAACTGACACATAGTAATAGTTAAGGTGACAAATGTTTCTTCGAAAAATACGTAAAATTAGTAATTGTTTAAGAAATAAAGAAACTATGCATTACTATCGTATTACTTGGAACCATTACTAATTAAACAGGCGTAGTTAATTAGTAATGTTTGTAAATAGTAATTGTTATTAAAATGTCTTGTTTTAAAACCTTGTTGTTTGTATTAACGTCAAACATGGTAAAATTGCTGAACAGTTACAGCAAAAGGAATTGACACATGGTAATAGTTAAGGTGACAAATGTTTCTTCGAAAAATACGTAAGAAAATTTGTAATTGTTTAAGAATGAAAGAAACTATGCATATATTAGTATTATATATCTATTACTTGGAACTATTATTAATTAAACAGACAGTTTGTTAGTAATGTTTATAAATCAGTAATTGTTATGTTATTGTTTGTAGTGTTGTTTCTTAATTCATTTGCGTAGGAAGAATTCGCCATTGAAAAATGTAAACAGGTATTTAGTAGTCAAAGTAAACAGGAAGTCACATGAAATTTCTCAAATTTTCTCTTATTTCTGTTTGTAGAAATTTCAACAAATAGGTTTTTTTCCCCTAAACATTCCCTAAAATTTTCCCTTCCCTTTTTCTTTCCCCGAAGCATAGTTTAATTTTTTTATCATTGCTCACAGTGATATTTAATTTTCAATACTCTACGAAGTATCTAGATAGTTCCCATATAATAAAATTGTTTATTTTAATTTAAAAAAAAAAAAAAAGCTTTTATACGAAACAAGCATGCATAAAAATAATATATGGTTACAAAACATTAAAAAAAATATTTAATTAATTTTTTATATCCTAAATAAAAGAAACGCAGCTTGACAGCTTTCTGGCGCCTTCGATACAACAGATTTCAGGTTCGATTCTTGGCGGCGGCATGGATGCTTGTTCAGTGATTCGGAATCCGCTTTAAGCTGTTAGTCCACTACAAGTCTAATTAGCCCAAAGTGTGCACAAAATGACCGTACAGCGACAAACCAGACTGAACTAAGTAAAATGAATCTAGCTTAATAGTTATTAAGCTGGATTTTTATCTAGGGCAACTCAATTTAAAGCTGGTATATCAGTTGAGTGAGTGGAAAGTTTCTGTGCTAAAAATAGATATAATCGCGATAAACCAGAAGGTTGGAAAGCTTTTCTAATGAGTTTCAGAAAAAGGAAAGACAAGGAAGAGCATTGAACAATGAAAGAAGAGTTAGTTATTCATTTGTACGACGACTTTTAAATGACCTTGGATTTAACGTGTTTTGCTCTGTGCTTTGTTTAGAATTTAAAAGTTTAGGATTAAGTGAACGTCAAGCATAATAAAATTGTTTATTATTTACAAAAAGGAATAGATGTCTCGTTCCAAATCACGATGGCCCCAGAAATTAACATGGTGGTCTTACGGAATTAAATGGTGGTCCTATTAAATTAAATGATGGTCTTATGGATTTAAATGATGGACCATTGTAAAGTGACTAGCTAAATTTGGGAGGTCCATGTTCAGATATGAATTGGAAAAACTAAGAAATAAATAAAAATAATAATGGATTTAGGGTATTAATGTAACATAATTATTTTCTACAATTCTTTAAAGTTTCATTTAGTAAAAAATATCTTAATTATTTGAACTTTTTTTCAGCAATATTTTGAATTTTTAGTTTTAGTTTTTGTAAAAGTCACTTATTTTAAGTTGTTCGTTTAGTTGTTAAAAGTCTTTTTTTGTAAATAAATATTATTGCAAAAAATGATACTCATGTACGGAAATATCACCTAAATGTTATCTTTTTAGGAAAAAAAATGATTTTGAAATATCTGTTTCCAAGAATGTATTGCTTTCAAGTATTGAAACGAAACGAATACTAAACTATTGCCTTTAAAAATAGCAATTTCGTGATTTCTTTTTAAAAGGATCGGGTTTTTTTCCAAACTGTTTACCTGGAGAATTTCATAATTTTTTACTGTTTCTAAATATCACCTTTTTTACTATTGTGATAGGATTGGTAATTTTTTACAAAATATAATTCCGGGTTAATCTCTAATATTTTTAGTAATGCTTTTTTAATATTGAATCAGTTTGTCACCTGTATCGACTTCTGAATTAATCTAGTATTCGCTGATAATTTTAGCACCAAATTCGTTTTGTTTAATTCTTCTTTCATCAAAGATTCTTGAATATATTTTACAAGCACACAGTGTAAGTTTTATATCCTTAGTCGTGTTAGACAGAAAACGTTTGTAGGAATGTTACAGTGCCGTTTTTTTCTTTAAATTTCAAACCATATTTTGCATTGTTATACAGAGCATTCCTTTACTTTATTTTCAATTGCGATTTTTTTAAATGAAAAAAATTGTATTAGTTTTATATTCCTGTTTCTCGAACTGTTTGCTTGCCAAAGTAGTTAATTTTTAACTAATTTTAAATATCAACTATATACTATTCTAATAAATAATTTAATTTTATTATAAAGTATTTTATATACTTTGAACATGGTCGCTTCAAACAGAATTATTCTACATTCTGCACAAATCATTCAATTTTATTATAAACGATTTTACATACTGTGAAAAGTGTAGCTTGAAATAGAATTATTCTGTATTCTGCACTAAATTCTGCACAAATCATTTATTTTTATTATGAGCAATTTTATATATTTTGAACAATGTGATTTGAAACAGAATAACTTTTCATTTCATTTTAAAATTGTTTTAAATGATGATGAAACGCTGATAAGTACTTAAAATATTTTAATATTCTTTAAATAAATAAACGCGAACCTATTTACTATTCTAATAAAAAATTTTTGAAGAAATGAGAAACAAATCATTTAATTTTATTATAAACGATTTTATATACTATGAAGAGTATGACTTGAAACATAAATATCCTGTATTACAATTTAAAATTGTTTTAAATGCTGATGAAACGATGACGAGTTCTCACATTTTTTTTAATATTCCTTAAACAAATAAACTTGACGTTATAAACAAAACAAAACATGTAAAAAAAGAGAAACAGAAAATAAATTATTATTTACCAGCTGCCCTTCCTAAAAGTTTATTTAAATGAAAAGAATAAATAAATATAACAAAAACTTTCTTCTTAATTTTTTTCTTCAAAAATGGCGCGCCAAAATACTATTCAGAATAACAAATTCGAATAAAAACTATGATTTCAGAAATCAGATCATTTTAATACCGGGAATTCTTGTTGACAAATCAGTGTAAAAAAAATGACATTGGCAGTATAAATCAGCTAATATTTGTTTTAGAATCACTTCAAGATAAAATCTCCACAGAAAATTATTGTTTACGCGTTCAAAAGATAATATATCATAATATTAATTATATTATAAACGATTTTATATACTTTGAATAGTGTAGCTTGAAACAGAATTATTCTGCATTCTGCTCTAAATTCTGCACAAATAATTCAATTTTATTATAAAGTATTCTATATACATTGAACAGTATGGCTTGAAACATATATATCCTGTATTTCAGTTTAAAATTGTTATAAATGCTGATGAAATGATGACGAATTCTAAAATAATATTCTTTACTTCCTTACAAATAAACTTGATGTTATAAGCAAAACAAAACATGTAAAAAAAGAAAAGGAAAAAAAAAATTATTTACCAGCTGCCCTTCCTAAAAGTTTATTTAAATGAAAAAGAATAAATTAAATAAAAACTTTCACCTTATATTTTTTTTTCAGACTGATTCGAAAATGGCGCGCCAAAATACTATTTAGAATAACAAATTCGAATAAAAACTATGATTTCAGAAATCAGATAACTTTAATACCTGGAATTCTCGTTGACAAATCAGTGCAAAAAAATGACATTGGCACTATAAATCAGCTAATATTTGTTTTAGAATCACTTCCAAGATAAAATCTAAAACAGAAAATTATTGTTTACGCGTTCAAAAGGCGGAAGGAAGCCATCTCATTTGAAAAGAACGCGAAGGACAAATTGTTGAATCGTGAATTGAATGCCATAAAAAAAGACAATTTGATTGGTTTTCTCTTCTTCTGGATGGAAGTCCAACAGGTGTAAAAAAATATTGCGTGTACCTGAAAGCGACTTAAAATAAAAATTGACAACTCATAAATATAACCGAAGAACTTCTATTGCTTCTAAATCATGTGCTCATGGCTGACAAATATTTAGGTGCTTCGAAGGTGAGTAATAGATGAAAAAAACTTTATCCTTCCAGAAATATAGAGGTTTTACTTTCACATTATTTCCGATTATTGCCTTTCGATTAAATACTGTTCTGTTTGGATTGTTATTCTAATAAAAGGTGTTGGTGCATTTATTTAGGCCGGTGTAATGAAAGTAATGATGGATTGAGTTTTGACCTTGATGTGATTCGAAGATTGTACCATGTGATCCTATATTCGATATATCCATAAAAAAATCCACTTAAAATCCACCGAAATTTAAGGAATGATATCGAACATCAGCATTTTTGTTAAGGGATTATTTAAAACAGTCTGTTAATTAAACTCCTCAACACTTAACAGTAAGGAACCTCAGCATAACACTCACTTTGAACGTAATGATATGTGCCAATATATGTCGCTTTAATTTGTGTTTAAAGGAGAACATCTCACAATTTGAGTCTTTGCTATGATTCGATGTATAAAACATAAATTAACCTCATATGTAATTACAAGCATCCACTTTTATTTTAAAAAAAGCTGTTAGTAAATTCATAGGTATAATGATTTTTGTAGCAGATTGTGTTTATATTGACTGTTGTTCTTTTCAGCATTATCTATAAAATTGGAGCTTATTAAAAAATCTATTAAATACTAATATCATATTAATGTAACATATTTTCTAATAACATATTAATGTAACATATTTTCTAATAACATATTAATGTAACATATTTTCTAATAACATATTAATGTAACATATTTTCTAATAACATATTAATGTAACATATTTTCTAATAACATATTAATGTAACATATTTTCTAATAACATATTAATGTAACATATTTTCTAATAACATATTAATAAATAGAAGCACTAAGGAAGAGAACATCGTTCACTTCATGTTCTACACGTGTTTAACTAATAGCAATAATTTCAATTCCGTTAACGTGTGCTGTATTGACTGGAAAAGCGCTACATGCGTAGGCGAGAAATCTAGAGGAGATGAGTTATTGCCGAGACGCCTGCAGAAGTTCCTAGCGTGCTTTCTTTCCCGAGAACCTCTGACATCAGACCCGCTACTGTTAGACGGATTCACCGTAGAACCATTATGGAGAGCGCCTCAGTGTTGGCGTGATCGAGGGAAAGGGACATACGCGTTCCCTCTAATGTGTTGGTAGTGTCATGGCTTCATGTAGAGAAGAATGCTACTGATATTTTTGTCTTTTTTTTTTGTTGTTGTTATAAATATCGTGCATGTGTAATTTATGTTATACAATAAATTTTAGGCTTAAAAAAACTAAACTGCTTGAATATTTTGAATTATAGCGGACACAACAGTGTATAAAAAAGACGCCATTTTTTCATCAAGCCTCCTTCGTTCAAGTAAAGAATTTTATCGCCAGATATTAGAGAGTTTTTACATACCGTATTTTGGACGTCCGTTAGCTTTTTCTCCCTAGCGCGCATGCTTATAGGAAATTACGCATGCGTACCTGTAATAATGTTTCCTATGAACATGCGCGCTAGAGAGAAAAAGCTAACGGACGTCCAAAATACAGTATGCAAAAACTCTCTATTATTTTAAAAATTCGTTTTACGCTGCGATGTCTTTTGAGTTTAATACGAAATTTGCTAGGAAAAATAAACAAACAATATGAAGCTTAACGAAGAAATTTAAGAAATTGTGCTGTAACAGGCAAAGAAACTGTTGTAACAGACATGCATCGGAAAGTTAAGCCTAAAGTAAAAGAATGGATTGGAGAATGTCTTAAAAAAATCACATCTAACATCAGCAAAGTTGTTCCTAAGGGATTATTTAGAACAGTCTATTAATTAAACTCCCCTTCCACGTAATATTAAGGAACCTCATCATGAAATGCTCTTGGAAAGATAATTATTGCAGATTATTCATGCATAATACGTTATTTCATAAGCGAATGGGGCATGCATGTTTTCTAGTGTTATAAATCCCGAATTATTGTAAAATTAATTTAATTAAAGAATTATTATAAAACTAATTCTATTCGGGAACTATTATAAAACTAATTCTATTGGCGAATTATTATTAAACTAATTCTATTGACGAATTGTTATAAAACTAATTCTATTGACGAATTGTTATAAAACTAATTCTATTGACGAATTGTTATAAACTAATTCTATTCGGGAACTATTATAAAACTGATTCTATTGGCGAATTATTATTAAATTAATTCTATTGGAGAAATATTATAAAACTATTTTTTTTTCTCATAATATTATAAAACTAATTCTATTCGGGAACTATTATAAAACTAACTCTATTCGGGAACTATTATAAAACTAACTCTATTCGGGAACTATTATAAAACTAATTCTATTCGGGAACTATTATAAAACTAATTCTATTCGGGAACTATTATAAAGCTAATTCTATTCGGGAACTATTATAAAACTAATTCTATTCGGGAACTATTATAAAACTAATTCTATTCGGGAACTATTATAAAACTAATTCTATTGGCGAATTATTATTAAATTAATTCTATTGGAGAAATATTATAATATAAAACTATTTTTTTTTCTCATAATATTATAAAACTAATTCTATTGGCGAAATAATACAAAACTAATTCTATTGGTGAAATATTATAAAACTAATTCTATTCGGGAACTATTGTAAAACTAATTCTATTGGCGAATTATTATTAAACTAATTCTATTGGAGAAATATTATAAAACTAATTTTTTTCTCATAATATTATAAAACTAATTTTTTTCTCGTAATATTATAAAACTAATTTTATTGGCGAATTATTATGAAACTAATTCTATTGGCGAAATATTATAAAACTAATTCTATTCGCGAATTATTATAAAACGTACTCTACTTGAGAGATATTATAAACTATTGAAAACTATACGAAATATATATTCGTATAGTTTCATAAAGTAAAGTATAGTTTCATGAGTTATTCATTCCTTTATTTCCTAGTTTCATAAATAATTCATTCGTGTAATTTCATAAATTATAGTTTTATATATTCATTTTAATTTCCTTATTATAAATGTAAACTATAAGAAATCTTATGTTCTATTGGCGAGTTATTATAAAACTTATTCTATTGGCGAGTTATTATAAAACTAGTTCGATTGACGAATTATTATATAACTAATTCTATTGACGAATTATTATAAAACTAATTCCATTGGTGAATTATTAAGAAATTAAATGAATTGGTGAATTATTATATAACTAATTCTATTCGCCAATTATTATAAAACGAATTCTATATTCGAAGAAACCAAATTTATAAAACTAATTTATAAACTAAATTGGTAATTTAAAACTAATTAGGTTAGCGAGTTATTATGAAACCAATTCTACAGGCGAAATGTTATAAAACTAACTCTATCGGCGAATTATTACAAAACTAATTCTATAAGCGAATTATTATAAAACTAATTCTATAAGCTAAATACTATAAAACTAATTGGAAAATTATACGAAATATATTTGGCGTATAGTTTCATAAAGTATAGTTTTATGAGTTCGTTCATTTTATAGTTTCATAAATAATTTATTCTTGTATTTCATAAATTATTTAAATTATAGTTTTATGTATTTGTTTTCATTTCTTTATTATAAATGTAAACTATAAGAAATATGTTCTGTATTATTATAAAACAACCGATTTCTAAAACAAATACCGTAAAAGAAACAATTAAATTAAAATATATATATATATATATTATAAAATATATCGACAGCTATTTTTTTAATTTATTCATTAAAGTAATAATAATATAACGACGTTAGATTATTAAAGCTATATAAAAATTTAGGGTTGCATTAAAAATATGACGAGTCTTACTGGTGGGTGGTAAAACTGTGAATTGAACCTAATTATATTCTCAAAAACATTCAAATTGCGGAAATGAAAAGCTAATCTCTGTTTTTTTATTCCCCATGTTGTGAAGAATTTAAATTCTAAATACTAAAAAACCGAATCTTTTAAATAGCAAAACTAAATTACTAAAAAGAGAAATGAGCTTTAAAATTTTTTTTAGGTAATTTCTGCATTTCTAAAATATAAACACATTAATATAAACTTTGAAATTATCTAGTCATTAGACAAAAAAGTAGAAATGCACTATATATATTGGAGTAATATTACGAGTTTAAAGAAACGGTAACATGTCAAGCTGAATAAATGGGCTCTAAAATTCAAAATAAATCA
>BPLQ01004856.1:0-25415 GCA_021605075.1 Caerostris darwini
TGATATAAGTATAAATGTATAAATGTGATATAGTATATTATAAATGTATGATATAAGTATAAATGTATAAATCATGATATAAGTATAAATGTATAAATGTATGATATAAGTATAAATGTATAAATGCATGATATAAGCTATAAATGTATAAATGTATGATATATAGTATAAATGTATAAATGTATGATATAAGTATAAATGTATAAATGTATGATATAAGTATAAATGTATAAATGTAGGTGGATATAAATGTATAAATGTATGATATAAGTATATGTATAAATGGATATAAGTATGAATGTATAAAATGTATGATATAAAGTATAAATGTATAAATGGATATAAGTATAAATGTATATAAATGTATGATATAAGTATAAATGTATAAATGTATGATATAAGTATAAATGTATAAATGTATGATATAAGTATAAATGTATAAATGTATGATATAAGTATAAATGTATAAATGTATGATATAAAGTATAAATGTAGTATAAATATAAATTTTTCTTATCTCTTGCATTATTAGATGGGATCAGGGTTTGGTGAAGGCATTAAAAAAGCTAAGCTTTCAAAATAGTAGGAGGAATTAAAATATTTAAATTGAATCGATGAATGGTATATTCGGGCAATGCTTTTTGGCAAAGGTATTAATGAATTACCATGCTTCTGTGGTTACGAAAGAAATATGGTATAGCTAGTAAAAATATTGCAGGATTATTTCTGTAGATTTTCTTTAAATTAAATTAAATATCGATTTCTAACTGTGCAAATACAAAATTGACTTCATTTTTATTTGCTGAATTTATAATAATCGTTAATTTAAATATAATTTCTAGAATTTCGTAATTAATTTTTTTTTTTGTTGAATATTAAAAAAAATTTACGGATTCATCTTTTTGTAAGAAATTAACCTTTATTGAATATTTTCAAAAGATGGCAAATCTTTGGTAGGGGTTTTAATAATTTCATTTACATAGTATGAAGATTTTCATGGGACAGGGCGGGTCCCTTTTTACAATCGTTCTATTTTATTATTACATAATTATCATAGGGCAAACAAAAGCGATGCTTTTTGTGAGACATGATAAATGTTGTGTTCCTCAATTTTATTTACTTCGCCAACTAAATAACATTTTATATCTCTTTAGAGATATAATTGTTCGGACATGATGCAACTTATAATATAATTATAAAAATTATTACCAATTCTTTATAATAAAAAAAATTTATCAAAGCAATAAAAAATCTAAGTATTAAATTAGTATCGTGAGAAATTTAAATTTAAATTGAGTCTATGAATGATATTTTCGTATAATATATTGAAGCCTTTGTTTCCACATTGTTTATCAGATTTTGAAACAAACACCATTTATTCCGAAACTTAACGCACTAGTCTCCAATCTGTTCTTGCTTGACTTATTCAAATAAACCTGTTTTCTATCAACAACTGCTCATATTAATTAATTATTTTTATTACAAAAATAATATTATTACGTATAAATTCCTTATTTTAGTATTTAAATATAAGGTTTCTTTAATAGTACCATGTGAATGGTATTGAGTTCCCACAATGGAATTTGGAATATTTATGAGATTTAAAATTGGATTATATAATCTGATTATTAATGTTTAACCCATTATTACGTGTCAATTAGAATTTCATTGCCTCATTATGATTTGATTCATGAATTTTCATGCATGGAAAGCGGGATTTGATGTTAAGTAGATAGCATGATCTGTCACGATTCTTGATGTTAATTTAATTATCTTTTTAATCAATTAATGGATTCTGTAAATTATGAACAGGGATAATTTAAAGGAAAAAAGAATTATTTCAAAATCGCATCGATTCAAGCATTCGAATAATTTCTTTTTATAATTGTTATTTTACATTATATGGTTTGTTTAATTAGTTTTAATCAGTATCTAAAATTGTTGTAAATATGTAGTAATTTTTTTTAAAAATACATACAAAATTTTTAGTATTTTGAAAGTGTGTCGTAATTACTTAAATAGTTTAATAATTTTAAAAAAATTCTATCTTTTCCTTTTTTTAAATATATAAAAGACATTTTTTTTTTATTTGTTTTTATTTGGGAATACCAAAATTACCGTATGATAGTTAAAAAAAAATTAGTTCATCATGTGTATTCACAGTTTGCTCCACGTGCATGCCATCATGTGCTTCCATAAGTATCTGATGGGCTTCAAACGTGATTTTCTTTTAATTAAAACAGAAAAGGAAGACTTCCTGTAATTGTTCGTTTTTTGTTTTGACGCAGCATTCGACATGCTCTCTGTGAGCTTCCAAAAATACCTAACATGCTTCAACTGTTCATTTCATTCAATTAAAACAGTAAAGGCAAACTTCTCGTAATTGTTCGGTAGAGACTTCTCATATTTCGGTAGAGCATTTGACATGTTCAAAACTTAAAAAAATATGCTGTTGACACTTCAGCTAAATGCCATGAACTAAACATCAATACTTAATCACAGTAGCTTGACATGAATTAATTTTCAGCTTGATTCATTTGATAATACTATCTGTAAAAAAATGTAGATATACTATCTGTTACAAAACCGGACGATTATCTTCACGAATATTGTCTTGTATATAAATACAAGAGATTCACGACACTTACGAAGAATTCAGTATATAAAGAAAATATATAAGCGAAAGAAAAATTACGTAGTAACAAAATATAGATTAAAATATAGACCACACTAGTCATAAAATATTTACACGTCGCAGTATAATCATATTTATAAATAAATTGTTTCAGTAGTTCTCAAAGACCTAGACGATTTCCATATGAAATCACAGAGAAACCAAATATAAAAATAAACATAGATACTCTTTTTCTTATCAATTTTTTTTGTTTAAAAATGGTTTTCAGTATAAAAACTAACTTTATGTGAAATAAAATACAGTGGTCAAACAGTGATAGAGCACCAAGAATATTTCTGAATGACTAGGAATGATAAATTCCACGATTAGCTATTAGAATTATAAGCGTCTATGTGATTTCAATGTTAAAAAATTTCCATTGTATCCTATGAGCAACCTAGAGTTGATCATTTAATATTAACTGAACAGGATATAGCTACTAATCGTGTATTGAGGCTTAAGCATAAGGAATTATTTCTTGAAACTTTCTTTAAAAACAGAATATATGCCGATGTCTCAAAAATCTGTGAACATTTTATAAAAATTTCAGAATCCTATTTATGTGAATTATGATTATCTACCCTCACCACAATTAAGTGTAAAAAGAGAGGAAATCGTCAATGTAGTGGCAAGAAAATGAAAAATGGCCATTTAAATATATGTTTAAACAATAAAGAAATCACTAGCATACTTCAGTCTCATGTTTCTCATAAATACAAAAATAAATAAATTTAAGGTGAGGTTTTATTTATTGTTATTACATTTTATTTGACTTAATTATTAAAACATATTTATCGGAAATTTGTATATAGTGTGCTTAAAATTTTTTGTTGGATTATAAATGCACCTTTATTCAAAAATATAAACATAATAAATAAAATCCTACAAAATTTGGAATATTTTAAATATGTTGAATTCAAAATTTAAAATGTATGTAATCATTTTTCATATTTCTATTATTTATAGAAGGAAAATAAATTGACATTTATTCTTAATTTGCAAAGAATCTTCACAATTTTCTCATGTCTTTTTCATCTTTATTAAGAAACAACAGAAATATTAGTGATAGTTAAAATAGTAACAATCAACAAAAAAGTTTACAAATTGCTGCGACTTAAAATACCCTTTTAAAGTATTATAAATTAATTAAAGCCGACATCCGACTTAAAAAAAACGTAACTACTTCACAAATGAATTTACATTTTACTAGTATAAATCAACTCACTCATCCAGGGCATCGCTAGAAAAGCACAAGTCCTTATTTTTATGAAAAAATTTTGATAGGAGAAAAAAATGCTTTAGAACTTCTAAGAAGCGGGCAGATAGAAGCTGGATCATTACTTTTTATTAGGTCTTCAACTAAGTTTTCAACATGACAAAACTTTCTGTCTTATGCTTCTCCAACCGCAAGACGATAGAAAAAAAAATAAATTGGCCCAGAGATTGAAGAAAAAAAAAGCCTCGGATTTTTTTTTTTTTTTTAATTTTTCTTTTCATTTTTTTTTTTTTTCATCCGCTTATATCCTTCCTCGGCGATTTAAATTCGAGAAAAGATAAGTCTTTCCTTTTCCGATTTATTATTTTTTATTTTTTATTTTTTTTCATTTATTTTTTTTTTTTTTCACTTTTTTAAGTTTATTTTTTTTTCTCCCTGATCTTAGTATCATACACTCATAGGTCGCTTCTATATCAGTTTTGAGAAATACGCGTCGGTTATAACTCTTACGCTAACTTTAAAGCGTTTTTTTTTCCATAAAAGTAGGAGAAAAAAATAGGAAAAGAAAAGATGGAATTGAAATAGATTTATGTTTTAGGATACGAGTGGTATCTTAAGAAATTTATTTTATAAAGAACGATTCTAACAGATATGCATTATAATTTTAATTTGATAAATTTAATAGATTTTCTTTCACTATTACAATTCAATAAATTTAATTCCTTATCAATTTACATTTTTATTATGTATATTATCATGTGATAAAGTAATTATTTATGTAATCGTAAGGCTTTGCAAAAAAGTGTATTTCATTAATTCCATTGTGATTCATTACAATTTCATTGTGATTACCATTCAAATAATAAATTTATCCCTACAATCACATCCTTCAAAGCTTACGTGAAGTAGTATTTTGGGGATATCGATAAAGACAGTGCGATTTATAATTATATGACTTGTATCCAGCGCATACAAATTTAATTGAAGATCATACGCCTTGTATACTTGTTGCATGAATTTCGAGAACAGTTTGATTTATTAATTAAATATATATATATATATATATATATATGTGTGTGTGTGTGTGTGTGTGTGTGTGTGTGTGTGTGTGTGTATATAAAATATCATATAATATTGGGTTAATTATTATAGCATATTTCTCAGAAATTTGTATATATCGCGCTTACAATTATTTGTTGTATTTTAAATGTGCCCTGACTTTATAAAATTGGAGGACTACTGAGTTATACTAAGAGAATAATTATTATAATTACAATAATTCTACTAACTATACTAACTATGCTAATTATACAATATAAACATAATAAAAATTCAAAAAGATACAGTACCAGCAGGCTATAAATATGTCAACAGATAAACGTTAAATAAAGAAAGTTAAGAAATTCAGCTATTGGAAAGTATTCTTATATGTTGATTTAAAAATTTCTAATGCAAGTAATTTTTTTTTCATATTGCTATTATTTATATGAAGATAGTTAATACACATTTACTCATAATTTACTAAGACTCTTCACAATTCTTTTACGATGTTTTCATCTTTATTAAGAAACGACAGTAATATTACTGATTGTTAAAATAGTAATACTCAACAACAAAAAAGTAACAAATTACTGGGACTTAAAATACCCTTTAAAGTATTATAAATTAATAATAGCCGACATCCGACTTAAAAAAAACGTAGCTACTTCACAAATGAATTTACATTTTACTAGTATAAATCAACTCACTCATCCGGGACATCGCTAGAAAAGCACAAGTCCTTATTTTTAAAAAAAATTTGGATAGCAGGAGAAAAAAATGCCTTCGAACTTCTAAGAAGCGGACAGATAGAAGTTGGATCATTACTTTTTATTAGGTCTTCAACTAAGTTTTCAACATGACAAAACTTTCTGTCTTATGCTTCTCCAACCGCAAGACGATAGAAAAAAAAATATATTGAACCAGCGATTGAAGAAAAAAAAGTCTCAGACTTTTCTTCTTTTTTTTTTTTAATTCCATCTTTTCTTTTTTTTTTTTTTTTTTTCATCCGCTTATATTTTTCCACGTCGATTTAAATTCGAGAAAAGATAAGTCTTTCCTTTTCCGATTTATTATTATTATTATTATTATTATTATTTTTTTTTTTGATTTTTCAAGTTTACTTTTTTTTTCTCTGATCTTAGTATCATAAGCTTATAGGTCGCTTCTTTATCAGCTTTGAGAAATACGCGTCGGTTATAACTCTTACACTAACTTTAAAGGGGTTTTTTCCGTAACAATAGGAAAAAAATACGAAAAGACAAGATGGAATTCAAATAGATTTATGTTTTAGAATACGACTGGTCTCTTAAGACGCTTTTTTTATATTATTATAAAAAATGATTCTAACAGATAGGCATTATAAATTTTATTTGAAAAATATAATGCATTTACCACCAATATTTTTCAATAACCTATTTATGGGAATTGGGATTTTCTACCCTCACCACAATTATATTAAAAAGAGAAGAAATCTTCAATGTAGTGGCAAGAAAAGGAAGGTTGGTCATTTAAATATATGTTTAAATATTAAAGAAATCACTAGCATACTTTAGTCTCATGTTCCTCATAAATACAAAAATAAATAAACTTAAGATGAGGTTTTATTTATTTTTATTACATTTTTGTAATATTTGACTTTATTATTAAACCATATTTATCAGAAATTTGTATATAGTTAGCTTACAATTATTTGTTGGATTTTAAATGCTCCATTATTTCAAAACGGTGGAGAACCATTTAGTTATATTACGAGAATGTACGTATATAAACAATGTACAAATTCAAACAGATCATTCAATATCTCATTCACCACATTTACCAGCATGCTACAACTGTGCCAAGAGATAAACATAATAAATAAAATTAAGGAATGCAGATATTGGAATTTTTTTTATACGTTGATTTAAAAATTCATAATTTATGTAATTATTTTTTCATATTGTTTTTATTTATAGGAGGAAAGCAAATATACATTTATCATAATTTGCAAAGAATCTTCACAACTCTCTAATGGCTTGTTCATCTTTATTAAGAAACAACACATATATTAATGATAGGTAAAGCAATAACAATAAAAAAAAGTAACAAATTGGTGCGACTTAAAATACGCTTTAAAGTATTATAAATTAATAAAATCCGACATCCGACTTAGAAAAACGAAACTACTTCACAAATGAATTTACATTTTACTAGTATAAATCAACTCACTCATCCGGGACATCGCTAGAAAAGCACAAGTCCTTATTTTTAAAAAAAATTTGGATAGCAGGAGAAAAAAATGCTTTAGAACTTCTAAAAAGCGGACAGATAGAAGTTGGATCATTACTTTTTATTAGGTCTTCAACTAAGTTTTCAGCATGACAAAACTTTCTATCTTATGCTTCTCCAACCGCAAGACGATAGAAAAAAAAAATTGGCCCAGCGATTGAAGAAAAAATAGTCTGTGACTTTTCTTTTCTTTTTTTTTTTTAATTCTCTGGTTCCTTTTCTTTTTTTTTTTTTTTTATTTTCATCCGCTTATATTCTTCTACGGCGATTTAAATTCGAGAAAAGATAAGTCTTTCCTTTTCCGATTTATTATTTTTAGTTTTTTCTTTCTCGCTTTTTCAAGTTCATTTTTTTTCTCCCTGATCTTTGTATCATAAACTTATAGATCGCTTCTTTATCAGTTTTGAGAAATACGAGTCAGTTATAACTCGTACGCTAACTTTAAAGGTTTTTTTTCCCTTAACAGTAGGGGAAAATATAGGAAAAGGCAAGATGGTATTGAAATAGATTTATGTTTTAAGATACGAGTGCTCTCTTAAGAAGTTTATGCTTTTTTTTTATAAAGAATGATTCTAACAGGTATGTATTATAAATTTAATTTGAAAAATATAATAGATTCTTCCACCAATACCTTTGAATAAACTATTTATGTGAATTAGGATTTTCTACCCTCACCACAATTAAAGTGTAAAAAGGGAAGAATTCTTCAATTCATTGCCAAAAAAACTGAGAGTTGGCCATTTAAAAATATGCCTCAGCATTGCAAAAATTGCTAAGACACTTCAGGATCATGTTTCTCATAAATACAAAAATAAATACACCTAAGGTGCGTTTTATTTTATTTTTATTACATTATTTTATTACATTTTATTTGTAAATTTGACTTAATTACTATAACATATTTATCAGAAATTTGTATATGTTACGTTTAGAGTTATTTGTTGGATTTTCAATGCACCCCAGCTTCAAAAAGTTTGAGAATCATTGAGTTATACTATGAGAATAATTATACTAATTATAATTATTATACTAAGCTTATACATTATACAAACTCAAACAGATCATTGAATATGGTATTCAGTACATTTACCACCATGCTACAACTGTGTCAATAGATAAACATAATAAAGAAAATTAAGCAATACATCGACTTGAAATTATTTTTTATAATTTGATTTAAAAATTTATATTTTATGCAATTATTTTTCATGTTTCTATCATTTACAGAAGAAAAACAAATACATTTTTAATCATGATTTGCCAAGAATCTTCACAAATCTCTCATGACTTTTTCATCTTTATTAATAAACGACAGAAATATTACTGAAAGTTAAAATAGTAACAAATTGCTGCGACTTAAAATGCCCTTTAAAGTATTATAAATTAATAAAAGCCGACATACGACTTAGAAAAACGTAACTACTTCACAAATGAATTTACATTTTACTTGTATAAATCAACTCACTCACCCGGAACATCCCTAGAAAAGCACAAGTCCTTTTTTTATGAAAAATTTTGATAGCAGAAAAAAAATTCCTTCGGACTTCTAAGAAACGGACAGATAGAAGTTGGATCATTACTTTTTATTAGGTCCTCAACTAAGTCTTCAACATGACAAAACTTTCTGTCTTATGCTTCTCCAACCACAAGACGGTAGAAAAAAAAAATTGCCCCTGCGATTGAAGAAAAAAAAAAGTCTCAGACTTTTTTTTTTTTTTTTTTTTTTTTTTTTTTTTTTTTTTTTCATCCGCTTATATTCTTCCACGGCAATTTAAATTCGAGAAAAGATAAGTCTTTCCTTTTCCGATTTATTATTTTAAATTTTTTTTTTTTCACTTTTTTTTTTTTTTTTTTTTTTTTTTTTCCCCTTATCTTAGTATCATAAGCTTATAGGTCGCGTCTTTATCAGTTTTGAGAAATACGCGTCGGTTATAACACTTGCGCTAATTTTAAAGGTTTTTTTCCCCCTAACAGTAGGGAAAAAAATACGAAAATACATGATTGATTTGAAATAGATTTATGTTTTAGGATACGAACGGTCTCTTAAGAAGTTTATCTTTTTTTTATAAAAAAATGATTCTAACAGGTATGCCTTATAAATTTAATTTAAAAAATATAACAGATTTTTTCACCATCACTTTTCAATATTCTATTTATGTGAATTAGCATTTTCTACCCCCCAATTAAGTTTAAAATGGGAGGGCATAATCAATGTAGTGGCAAGAAAATAAGAGTTGGCCAATTAAATATATGCCTAAATATTAAAGAATTATCTAGCATACTTCACTCGCCTGTTTCTCATAAATATAAAAATAAATAAACTTAAGATGAGGTTTGTTTATTTTTCTCACATTTCACTTTTATTACCTTATTTTTATATTATTACTTTATTATTAACATATATACACTGAAGTGACAAAAGTCATGGGATAGCAATATACAAATTTTCAGATGGCAATAGCATCGAGTAGAACAGGTATAAATGCGCAGTGCTTTCGCAGAGCTTTCATTTCTGTTCAATTTATTCATGTGAAGAGGTTTTGACGTGATGATGACCGCACGACGGGAATTAACAGACTTTGAACGCGAAATGTTAGTTGGAGCTAGACGCATGGGTCATGCCATTTCGAAAATCGTTAGGGAATTCAACATTCGCAGATCCACTGTGTCAAGAGTGTGCCGAGAGTATGAAATTTCAGGCATAACATCCCACCATGGACAGCGCAGTGGTCGACGCCTGCACTTAACGACCGAGACCGGCGACGTCTGCAAAGAGTCGTAAATTCTAACAGACAAGCAACACTGCGTCAAATAACCGCAGAAATCAATGTGGGACGTACAAGGGGCTTGCCTGTTAGAACTCTGCGGAGAAATTTGACTTTCTTGGGCTATTCCAGCAGAAGACCGACTCGAGTGCCTTTACTGACAGAACGACATCGCTTGCAGCGACTCTCGTGGGCACGTGCGCATATCGGTTGGTCCCTAGATGAATGGAAAACCGTGGCCTGGTCCGATGAGTCACGATTTCAGTTGGTAAGAGCTGATGGTAGGGTTCGAGTGTGGCGCAGAACCCACGAAGCCATGGACCCAGACTGTCAGCAAGGCACTGTTCAAGCTGGTGGTGGCTCCGTAATGGTGTGGGCTGTTTTTTCATGGCATGGACTTGGTCCTCTTATGCGACTGGACCGAACATTGACTGGAAATGCTTATGTTCAGCTACTTGGAGATTACTTGCAGCCATTCATGGACTTCATGTACCCAAACAACGATGGGATTTTTATGGATGACAATGCGCCATGTCACCGGGCCACAACTGTTCGCGATTGGTTTGAAGAACATTCTGGACAATTCCAACGAATGATCTGCCCACCTAGATCGCCCGACATGAATCCCATCGAGCATTTATGGGACATCATTGAGAGGTCTGTTCGTGCCCAAAATCCTGCACCATCAACGCTTTCACAATTATGGACGTCTATCGAGACAGCATGGCTCAATATTCCTGCAGAAGACTTCCAACGACTTGTCGAGTCCATGCCACGTCGAGTTGCTGCACTTCGCCGGGCGAAAGAAGGGCCGACACGATATTAAGAGGTATCCCATGACTTTTGCCACTTCAGTGTATAATGTATGCAATTATTTTTCGTACTGTTATCATTTATAGGAGGAAAGCAAAATTCTCCCATGGCTTTTTCATATTTATTATGAAACGAAAGAAATATTACTGATAGCTAAAATAGTAACAATACAAAAAAAAAATAACAAGTTGCAGCGATTAAAATTACCTTTTAAAGTATTATAAATTAATAAAAGCCGACATACGACTTAAAAAAACGAAACTACTTCACAAATGAATTTGCATTTTACTAGTATAAATCCACTCACTCATCCAGGACATCGCTAGAAAAGCACAGGTCCTTATTTTTATGAAAAACATTTGATAGGAGGAAAAAAAATGCTTCAGAACTTCTAAAAAGCGGACAGATAGAAGTTGGATCATTACTTTTTACTAGGTCTCCAGCTAAGTTTTCAACATGACAAAACTTTCTGTCTTATGCTTCTCCAACCGCAAGACGATAGAAAAAAAAAAGTAAATTGGCCCAGCAAATGAAGAAAAAAAAGTCCCAGACTTTTCTCTTTTTTTTTTAAATTCGTTCTTTTCTTTTTCTTTTTTCATCCGCTTATATTCTTCCACGGCGATTTAAATTCGAGAAAAGATAAGTTTTTCCTTTTCCGATTTATTATTTTTATTTTTTTTTAAAACTTTGTGAAGTTTATTTTTTTCTCCCTGATCTTAGTATCATAAGCTTATAGGTAGCTTCTTTATCAGTTTTGAGAAATATGCGTCGGTTATAATTCTTACGTTATCTTTAAAGGGATTTTTTTCCTAACAGTACAAATGAAAAAACAAGATGGAGTTGAAATCGATTTATGTTTTAGGATACGAGTGGTCTATTAAAAAGTATATCTCTTTTTATAAAGTAGGATTCTAACAGGTATGCATTATAAATTTGATTTGAAAAATATAATAGATTTATTTCACCATTACTTTTCGATATCATACTTATGTGAATTAGAATTTTCTACCCTCACCACAATTAACTGTAAGTAGAGATGAAATCTTCAATGTAGTGACAAGATAATGAGAGTTGGCTATTTAAATAATTTATTTTGTTTAAACATTGAAGAAATCTCTGGCATACTTCAGTCTAATGTTTCTCATAAATAAACTAAAGGTGAGGTTTTATTAATTTCTATCGCATTTTTGTATTGCATTATTTTCGTAATATTTGACTTAATTATTATAACATATTTAGCAGAAATTTGTATATAGTGCGCTTATAATTATTTGTTGGATTTTAAATGCACCCCGACTTTAAAAAGTTGGTGAACCACTAAGGTATACTATGAGAATAATTATACTAATTATAAAAATTATACTAAGTATATACATCATACAAACTCAAACAGATAATTAAATACGTCATTCAGACATTTACCAACTTCTACAGCTATCTCAGTAGATAAACATAATAAAGAAAATTAAGGAATACAGGTACTGGAAATTATTTTGTTATAAGTTAATTTAAAATTTATAAAGAAAGAGAGAATAGAAAGGAAACCCTGCTAATATTGAAAGGAAACAAGTTCCACCAGAATCATTAAAAAACTTTATTTATAGAGAAATTTTTAAGAAACTGAAAGATAATCTCAGAACTAAATCTGAAGGCAAAAAGGGATACAATATTCAATTCTAATGTTAAAGCTGGAAAATCTTTAACACTAGAGCACGTAAAGAGGCGGTTGCCAACTTTTAATTAAGAAGCGGACACGATTGTCTTGTGAAACACCTTAACAGGATAGGTGTCCTCGCCTCGAACACTTGCCCATTATGTAGAACTGGAACAATGAATTCGAAACATCTTTTGAAATGTCCAGGACTGAACAGGGAGTGAACTGAACAGCATAAACGTTATATTTTATTTATGGACACATACATTAATTGAATTTATTTAGCTAAAATAATTAACGCATAATAATGGTATGGTGATTTCCATGCTTTTCATATTTCGAAAGTAATTAAACTTTTTTGTATCTATTTAATTTGGATATTTTTTTCAGACAGAGCTACTTTCAGTTAGGCCTTCAAGAAATATTTCTTCACGTTTTCTGTTTAAATGCATTAACATTTTTAAAAAAAAAATTCTAAATTCACCCAATTTTTATCCTATGTAGCCTTTTGATTAATGAAAAATTTTTATAGCTTTAGAGTAATAGTAAAGCAATAATAAAGGAGATTTATGGACAGTTTCGTATCGTTATACTAACAGAAAGTAAAATAAATTACATTTTAAGTCTTTAATGAATAATTTTTATTTTGATATTCTGTAATGACATTAAATATATTTAAATAAAACTTTTGTTTCATTTTTTCCAAAAAATAAATCAATTATTCACCATAAATATATTTAATTTAATTGCTGTAATCTGACCATTGATTAATACCATATATATCTTCGCCAATCCTGGATTTTACAAATGTCAGGTATCTAATATGTTGTAAATTTAAAATAATTTTATCTTACTATTTGACAATTGCATTTGTGTTCATTTGTCTAGATTTATTATTATCTGATAATTTCAGAATTAATTTTATAGCAATATATTCCTCTATATCAATTACAAGTTACTATAGCACTATGTTCTGGATTTTATTTGATGTTCTTTGGAATAAACTTCCCAATCTATTGATGAATGAGGTTTTGACGATTTCAGTCGTTAGAAAAGTTTGTTGTGTTTCACACCAAAAAATATTTATAAGAATAATAACAATTATTGTGATTCTTTTAAAACTTTCATTTTTTAAATAACTAATTTCAATTAGAGATTTCAGTTACATGGCCCACGTAATACTAAATTTGGCAATGACAACAAATAAATAATTTTAAATTTGATATTATATTATTTTTGTATATATGAATACATTTGAAATGAGAGAAATATAAATTCATTTTTTGAATGGTAAATATTTCACATTAAAATTAAGGAAACAGTTTTGTTTGACAAAGCCTTAAGATTATATAAATAGTTACATTTTCAAGTAGTTAATATACAGTAGAACCGCTGTAAGTCGAACTTCAAGGAAGACGCCAAATAATTCGAGTTACAGAGTTTTCGACTTATGGAGGGTTTCCACTTACGTGGATTTTGTAAGGAAATATTCGACTTGGAGAAGTCTAGATTCTTTCTAACTTATTTTGAGTTAGAGAGCTAAAATAAATAGAAATTCAAGTTAAAGAGGTAATAAACATGTTTATTTGCAACTTAAAAGTTATATTATGTACTACAATAAAAAATCAAAATAATTCCGAAACAACCTTAAAATTAAAAACATATATTAAAAAAGTCAGTTATTATTATTATTATTATTTTTTTTTTTAGCTTTAGGCAATTCGATCGTTCTCTATCTATAGCATTATCTAAGCTATAAAGAGCAGAAAATTATTTTTCCGAGTTGCTATTTCATAGAATTGTTTATTCTATACACTATATACTCATACATTATTTTCTAAGAAACAATGACGTGCATTGTCGGAAAATCCTTAAAGTTGGTAACTTATATTTCTTCGAGCTATAGACGTAATTAATTTCAAATGATCGGGTTGTAAAGGTTGTAAAAAAGAATGTAAAATCAAACATTGCCAAACTTCGAGATACAGATTTTTTATACAAATACCAATTTTTTTTTTCGAGTTACGGAGGGGAAATATATAGCAAAATGGCTTGTGGGATTAACTAATTATTTCGACTTAATAGAGTAATGGAGGTTGTGGGGCTTGAAGGGAAGGGAACAAAAAAATGTTTTCGAGTTGTGGAGGTTTCCAACTTATCGAGGTCCGACTTAAAGAGGTTCTACTGTACATAACAAAATGTCTGATAGGGTATTAAATTTATTGAATTATGATGGTGGAAAAATCCATTATATTTTTCAAATTAAATTTATAATGCATACCTGTTAGAATCCTTCTTTATAGCAAAAAAAGATAAACCTCTTAAGAGACCACTCGTTTCCTAAAACATAAATCTATTTCAAATCCATCTTGTATTTTCATATTTTTTTTTCATACTGTTAAGGCAAAAAAAAATATAAAGTTAGCGTAAGAGTTACAACCGACGCGTATTTCTCAAAACTGATAAAGAAGCAACCTATAAGCTTATGATACTAAGATCTGGGAGCGAAAAAAAAAACTTGAAAAACCAAAAAAAAAAAAAAAAAGTAAAAATAATAAATCGGAAAAGGAAAGACTTATCTTTTCTTCGAATTTAAATCGCCGTGGAAGAATATAAGCTGATGAAAAAAAAAGAAAGAAAAGAACGAATTTATAAAAAAAAGAAAAGTCTGAAACTTTTTTTTTCTTCAATCGCTGGGTCAATTTTTTTTTTGCTATCGTCTTGCGGTTGGAGAAGCATAAGACAGAAAGTTTTGTCATGTTGAAAACTTAGTTGAGGACCTAATAAAAAGTAATGATCCAACTTTTATCTGTCTGCTTCTTAGAAGTTCTAAAGTATTTTCATAAAAATAAGGGCTTGTGCTTTCCTAGCGATGTCCCGGATGAGTGAGTTGATTTATACTAGTAAAATGTAAATTCATTTGTGAAATAGTTACGTTTTTCTAAGTCGTATGTCGGCTTTTATTAATTTATAATACTTTAAAGGATATTTTAAGTCGCACCAATTTGTTACTTTTTTTTATATTTACTATTTAAAATATCAGTAATATCTGAGTCGTGTCTTAATAAAGATGAAAACGCCATTAGAGCTCTGAGAATTATGAATAAATGTGTATTTGTTTTCCTCCTATGAATAAAAACAATATGAAAAACAATTACATACATAATAAATTTTTAAATCAACGTATAAAAAAAATTCCAATATCTGCATTCCTTAATTTTATTTATTATGTTTATCTGTTCATAAAGTTATAACATGCTGATAAATTTGGTGAATGGCATATTTAATGATCTGTTTGAATTTGTACAATGTTTATATACGTACATTCTCGTAGTATAATTAAGTGGTTCTCCACAATTTTTGTAATAAGGGTGCATTTAAAATCCAACAAATAGTTGTAAGCTCACTATATACAAATTTCTGATAAATATGTTTTAATAATAGAGTCAAATATTACAAAAATGTAACAAAAATAATAAAACCTACCCTTAAGTTTATTTATTTTTGTATTTATGAGAAACATGAGCCTGAAATATGCTACTGATTTCTTTAATGTTTAAACATATATTTAAATGACCAACTATCATTTTCATGCCACTACGTAGAAGATTTCCTCTCTTTTTACACTTAATTGTGGTAAGGGTACAAAATCCTAATTCCCATAAATAGGATATTGAAAAGTAATGATGGAAAAATCTATTATATTTTTCAAATTAAATTTATAATGCATACCTGTTAGAATCCATCTTCATAAAAAAAAAGATAAACTTCTTCAGATACCACACGTACCCTAAAACATAAATCTATTTCAATTCCATCTTGTCTTTTCCTATTTTTTTTTCTACTGTTAGAAAAAAAACTGTAACATTAGTATAAGAGTTATAACCGACGCGTATTTCTCAAAACTGATAAAGAAGCGACCTATAAGCTTATGATACTAAGATCAGGGAGAAAGAAATAAACTTGAAAAAGGGGAAAAAAATAATAATAATAATAATAAATCGAAAAAGGAAAGACTTATCTTTTCTCGAATTTAAATCGCCGTGGAAGAGCATAAGCGGATGAAAAAAAAAATGAAAAGAAATGAATGAATTAAAAAAAAAAAAGTCTGAGACTTTTTTTTTTCTTCAATCGCTGGGGCAATTTATTTTTTTTCTATCGTCTTGCGGTTGGAGAAGCATAAGACAGAAAGTTTTGTCATGTTGAAAACTTAGTTGAAGACCTAATAAAAAGTAATGATCCAACTTCTATCTGTACGCTTCTAAGGAGTTCTAAAGCATTTTTTTTTTTCTCCTATCAAATTTTTTTTTCATAAAAATAAGGACTTGTGCTTTTCTAGCGATGTTCCGGATGAGTGAGTTGATTTATACTAGTAAAATGTAAATTCATTTGTGAAGTAGTTACGGTTTTCTAAGTCGGATGTCGGCTTTTATTAATTTATAATACTTTAAAGGATATTTTAAGTCACCGCAATTTAGTACAATTTTTTGTTGATTGTTATTATTTTATCTATCAGTATTATTTCTGTCGTTTCTTAATAATGATGCAGAAGTTATGAGAGTGAAGAGTCTTTGCAAATTATCACTAAATGGGTATTTGATATCTTCATATAAATAATAACAATATGAAAAGTAATTACATTCATTATAACTTTTTAAATCAACGTATAAAATTTTTTTCCAATAGCTGAATTTCTTAATTTTCTTCATTATGTTTGTATTCTGGCATAGTTGTAGAACGCTGGTAAATGAATGACATATTTAATGATAAGTTTAAATTTGTATGATGTTTATACTAAGTATAATTATTATAATTAGTAATATTATTATAATGGAAATTCTTAATTTTTTTTTATGGCTTTTGTTAAATTCTTTAAAACAGAGTGTTTTCATATATAATATAGATTATTTAATTGCTCAATGAAAGCTCTACGGGTAAAATATTAGAAAAAAATGTTCCTTAATATTGAATACTTAATAGAAACAGATTAAATTGAAATGCCAAAGGCTCCAAAAGTCACATGCTTGACACTAGGATTGTTATAACTGTGTTACCAATATAATGGCTAGTGTATTTAATGAACACACGTAATTCTAGACCACATATATATAGATGGTGGACTATATATATGGTTTATAATGATGGACTATATATATATGTATATATAATGATCATCTGATACTTCATGAAAACTTATTAGTATGGCATTTAGCTTTACATGAATTGAATATTGTATATAAAGTGGGATAGTTTCAATTAGTTGGTAGCGTTTGGGTTTTTTCTCCTACTTATTAACAACGCCACATCTTTCTTTTTTTAATAAATAACTGCCCTACAATGTTAAAAATTATTACATCAAAATGTGTTTTAATTTCTAATAAGTTATAAAATATGTTTCTTTTATTTTAATTTCTTCACATTTTTTGCTTAAATATTTGAATTTTTTTTTTTTTACTGTTATATAAAAGAGTTCATACTGTCTTATTATTAGAAATAATTGAGATTCTACAATTTATGTTTTTGTGTTACACAGAAACGTTTTGTAAAATTTTGCAGCTACATATAAAAAAAAAGAATATTAAATTAACACAAAACATTTCCAGACCTCAAATATAGTTTTGAAATTACATTTACAATGTTACAGTTTTGCATTTTCAATGCAAGAGACTTTTGCCATAAAATAAGCACGATAAATCGACTAATATTGCTTCTACTTTCATTTGCATGGAGAAATAATTTCTTGAAATATTTTCCTTTCACCAAATAATAATTACTTCTTAAGAATTTATCGATAATATTAATTTTTAATAAATTAATAAAAATAAATCTAAAAATAAAAATTCACAACCCAATCTTTATTTCTGAAAATATTTATTCCCAACTTTGTCACGAATAAAAAGCATCACTGACAATGAAAAAAAAATTATTTTTTAATAACTACAAGCCAATAAATTATTTGGCCTATCTTCTTTGCAAACAAGTAAACACACACACCAAAAAAAATTTCCAACTTATTGCTGTTTCACCCTACAATGCTGCTCCAAGAAATGTGTGTTACATTGAAAAGGAAACGACAAAAACCACAATAATGCTTTGAAGATTCTTGTAGATCTCTGCTACATCCTTTCCTTTGTTGCAAGTTTGGCGCCAGACGAATTGGGGGGTCGTTCCAGCTTAAAATTTCTTGGCCTCAGTCCAAGCTGAGGGGCTATGAACCATCGGTCACAGCTGGGTTGGGAGGCAACATTTTCTTTAAACTCATTGTGAAAGATTTGCTGTATGTATGCAGAGTATCCATTGTATTGTTTTGTTGCAACTCTGCTGCAATTACTTCGACGAAGCTCTCTGCAGAAGCAAAATTTACGAAGTGTCTAGACGATCAGTGTCTGTCTACACAGTACTTAATGGAATTTTTCGATAAGCATGGTGAATATTGGGAGGAACTAGAAAAGCAAATTTATGTTTCTCCCTTAATTCTATGCAATTAGAATTGAATATTTACAATTAAATAGCCAAGTGGATGATTTAGAAACATATTACCAACCATTTTTTACCGTAATAAATATCTAAATATTAGATAAAATATGATACATATTTATAATATTCTCGGTTAATTATGTTTAATGTATTCAGATGCAATAATCGAACAACTTTAAAACATAAAATAATTTCATAAAATAGAAAAATCATGTACAACGGATGTTATAATTTAGCAATGAATATTAAAAAATAATTTATAATTATGTCAAATTGTTGTACATTATTTATCTTAATCGGAATTAGTACATTCTTCTTCTTCATTGGCGCAAACTATTTTTCGGCTTATTGCCAGTTTTTTGCCAAACTATATTTCGGCTTATTGCCAGAAGAGAAGGGATTCTCTTCTGCATTCTGATTGAATATTCTCAGAATTATCTGTTTAAACAATTGCCTATTGTTATTTCTTGATGCTGAACTTGATTTTCAATTTTATTTCTTACATTGTAAAAGCAGAAGAAAAAACAATTCCTACTTTCCTACATTTTAAAACATAGTTATAAAAAAGCATTACAAAAATTGAAGAAAAAAGTCTGAACAATTTTCAGACTTTGGATTTACTTGACGACTGAAAAAGTTTGGATTTATAGTATAACTTTTCAAATACATAATAATTATATAATTGAAGAATTTTGAAATAAATGGAATTAATGATGATACCATCATGTCAAAATTAAGAAGTTATGTTCCTACAGACATTAAATAACAGTGTTAAATGAAAGATATTTTTCAATTTTGAAAAGTGTACGGATAAATTCAGATATCAAATAGCATTCAATGACAATAATCTATAAAGACAATAGTATTCAATGATAATAATCGACAATAATTCATATAAAATAGTATTCAATGTTAAACAATATATTGCCTATTAATATTTTCTGACGCTGAATTTGTATTTCAATTTTATTTCTTACATTATAAAAGCAGAAGTGAAAAAAAAAATCTTACTTTTTAAAAACCAGTTATAAAAGAGCATTGCAAAAATTGAAGAATTTTCTGAATTTTCACTTATAAAATAATTGAATAATTTTGAGACTTTGGATTTATGTCATAACTGAAGAATTTTCAGGCTTTGGATTTACATGATCACTGAAGAATTTTGGATTTACAGAATAATTGGAGATTTTGATTTACATAATAATTATATAATTGAAGAATTTTGAAATAAACTGAATTCATGAGGATACCATCATGTCAAAACTAAGAAGCTAATGTTACTACATTAGGCTAATGAAGCTAATGTTCTTCTATTAATGTTCTACTAGGCTAATGAAACTAATGTTTCTACTTGTTTTTAATTAACAATATTGACTGAAAGATATTTTTCAGTTTAAAAGGTGCACTGTACCATTCACAGATAAAATAGTATCCAATAACATGTTAATCTTTAATGCTGCTATTGTAGTTAGGAAATTTTACCTGAATCATTCGCCATCAAAACGGCAGATATGTAGCAAATTCAGCATTTCCTGAACTGCACCGGGGAGGCCAACTACACTGCACTATACTAAGAGATGAGATAAGAGAGCATTATACAAATTGAATTGAAGAATTTTCAACTTGAAATTGAATTTGATTTCCAATTGAATTGAAAATTACAAATTGAAGAATTTTCAGGCTTTCACTTACAGTTCAGTATACTCCTGTTCGAAAATCCAAAGAACTATTCTTCTTCTGAACTAGTGGATAAAATTACTAACCACTACTTAATATCTCAATTACTGGTTTCAATTCTTAATTCATTCATTATTTTGCAGCTTTAAATTTAATTAGATGAATTTTACGTTTACGTAAAGCTAAATTAATATGTAATATTATTAATGTGTAAATGCAAATGTAATATTTACCTTTTAAATGCTTTTAATTCTAAAAAGTAATACTTCAAGGATATGTATTTAAAATTTAAACTATTGCTGATCTTCTTTCCTACTTATATTCCCAGCTTCAATTTCTTGGTAACGATGTGTTTTAACGATTGGCTATTAGCTCGAGCAGGAATTTGTTTCTCAATTTTTAAACTTCATCGCTCTTACATTAGAAAAGCAGAATCGAAACTACTCTTATTTCCAATAATCCAACTATAAGAGAGTCATATAAAGTATAATTAAAGAATTCTGTATTGGAAACAGTTGATTTTTCTGATCACACCGCCATGCCAAAATGGGAGCAATTACGTTTCTCCTGGAAGTCGTAAAATTTTACTACCTTTTCATTTTTGAATGGTTACAAGCAAAATATTTAAACTCAAAACTTTCAGGTTGAGGCTAATTAATTCAATAAAATGTTAAGTCCAGACCAGAAAACAGCAAAGCAAATTTTAATGTTTAAGTAAAGGTAAGAGTTTCTGAATTTCATTAAGATCTGTAACCGCTTCGACTTTGGGTGAATGTAAAAACAAGTTTTATGCGTGCAATAAAATTAAGTTTTGAAAAGATATGGTTTGAAGGAAAATATTAAATATCATTTATGATAATGACATAGAATTTAATAATTATCTGTATTAAAGATTAATCGTATTAATATGTAGAATATTTATTACGTCAGAGACATTTGAGCAATCAATATCATAATTGCATTGCTATTTTTATGTTAAGTAGGGGCGGACATTATTTTAAGTTTGTTAAAAGATACTTTAATGTACATGTTTTTATACTACAAAATGGATATAAAATCAATATTTTAAAATAGCCCATAAAATGATAGATATCTTCGTAATTGTAAATTGGTTTAATTTAATATAGGGTAACACATTTTTGAATTAACATACTAGTAAATTGTTTTGTTATTGATTGCATTTTTATATTTTAATAATTATCGATACTAAACATTAATCTTATTAATGTGTATAATATTTATTACTTCAGAAACATTTGAGCAATCAATACCATAATTGCATCGATATTTTAGTGTTAAGTATGGTTAGATATCATTTTAGGTATGTTAAAAGCAACATTACTGTACATGTTTTAATGTTATAAAATGGATATAAAATCAATATTTTCTTAAAATAACTCATAAAATGATTGAGAGCTTTTTAATTGTAAATTGCTTTAATTTAAAATATGGACCACAGTTTTTGAATTAACATAAATTAATTTTTTATAGATTACTTTTTTATATTTAAAGAAAGAAGCAAAATTTTTCAATTGAGAATGTGAACGTAATGTTTGAAATAATGTTAATTCCGAATAAAATACACAATATTAATGCACTATAGTTGACATAACCTATATGTACCTTAGATAGTACTGAATGCGTTTTGATAACGGCATTTATACTGAGATTTAGGTATACATCGATATAAGTAGAAAAAAATTATATAAACTAATTTACAATGAACAATTTTTATACACAAAGGAATATAAAAAGCAGAAAACAGATGTACAATTAAATTACAAAAAAAAATACATTATATGCTTTTTAATAAACAATGCATTTGGTGTTTCACGAACTCCTTAATGATCATCTAATCATCTATACAAATTTGTTATAGTATTATGGATAACAGTGGACAAATAATCTGTAAGCAGATTTTGATTGCTAAAAGAGTTTTTTAACGTCATTAAGAAATATCTGTGACCATGCCTTCCATATCTTAATTAGAAAATAAGAAGACATTAGGTACCAAAATAAATTATGTGTACATAAATATAAAAAAAATTTGTTAAAAATAAAAAGATATGAATATTAATTACCAAATTTATAAGATAATTATATAAGGGTTATGTAGGAAACTTACCATGATGGTTTAATTATGATAGCTAGTCCAATTGTTTGTCATAAGAAGTGAGATATATAATAACTAGAAATAGTAAGGCCAGATATAATTTCAAAGCTTTCGAATATCAGGTAGTAGAATAATAGATCAGAAATATGATAAATTTTAAAGGAATATTTAATTATATTTTTTTTTCAGTCATGAATCTTCAACTGAGAAAAAGTATCAGATAAATATTTAATCAGATTGTAAAACATTTATTACTCTCTTAAAACACGACATTTGTAAAATGAAGAAAAAAAATTAACAATATTCTAGATTATTTGTATTAATTTTATGTGCATAAAAATTCGATATACAAACATACTAAAAACAATGTTGTTTATATAGACATTGAGAGTTAGCGATAAATTTATACATTGAGGACATGATAGTTCTTTTTATATTCACAAGTACGAGGGTGGAACAACCTCTTTTTTCAGTGATGGGCAACGCGTTGGATTTTCGAAAATGGGTTCTAGAGTTAACTAAAAATCTAGAGTTCGCAAACATATAAGCGAAGCCAAACCGAAAAGTTCCATGTCTATGTTCACAGTGGATAATATAGATCTCCAAGCTGGAATATCCTGCCACTGGGTTCCAGGAAGAAAACAAGTGGGGACAGATGTCACCGTTGAGATTTTTGTTCAGAATTAAAGTTACATATTGAGGGATTCAATGAAACAAGCCCTAAATGATACATCCTGAGTAATGCTGAATCTGTTACTTATTTGCAGTTAAAGAGATTAAGGATGAGATGTAAAAGTTCCGTCGTTCTAAAACAACATTTTCTCAAGTTTAAAAGAGGTTTAATTGTCCAATTTTATATTTTTAATTTATTATCATTATTTTTTGGGGATAAAATAATGCTATAAATACAAAACAATGCTATAAATACAAAACAATGCTGCTACATAAAATAAAGCACGAATACTATAAGTTAAGTTCTTTGTCTTCATCATGCTGTTATTTTATTGCAAATAACTCTAGAAAACTCTAAAATAATAATAAAAACTCAAAATATATTAATAAATAACTCCAAAATTAAGTAAATAACTCTACAATTTAAATCAGCTAGAATTTTTTTTATCACATAATTAACCTAAATATATATGAAAGTGTCGCTGAAGAAATTAGAAATATTTTTGTCCAATTTAAATTTTTTTTATCTAAAGCGAACTTCAATAATTCTAATAGTTTTTACAGTTTAATATTCTGATTTTTTAGTTAAAATAAAAATTATTTTATTGAAAGAAATAGTTTTTTAATAAAAACATTTTTATCAAGTTACATATAATATATATGTTACAATTCTGATACGAGAGAAAATCAACAGTTAATTATAATAATTAAATACAATTAAAATTACTATTTCTTATTTTCAAAACAGTAATAACTAAATCCATTAACATGTCATTCAACCATAGTTTGATTCTAACACTGATTTTCTATAATGTAAAAAAGTAACGATCAAAATTAAAAACAATACAATCCAGATAAAAAATTAATCATTTGTCTTTCACATTGAAAACCTTTTTCCTGAAGATTAACATTTTACCAATTTAAATTAATAATTACAGTTAATGAACACCAACGATTTTTTTTCATAACAAAGAAATATATTACTTTTGACAATTGTCTATTTTTTAAAGACCAGATGGAATTCAATTCGTCCTTGTAAATACTCAATAAGAGATATTTACAAGGACGAATTGAATTCCATTTGGTCTTTAAAAAATAGACAACTGTTACAAAAAATAAACAATTTAAATCAGCTAGAATTTTTTTTATCACATAAAACCTAAATATATATGAAAGTGTCGTTGAACAAATTAGAAATATTTATGTCCATTTGTCTTTCACATTGAAAACCTTTTTCCTGGAGATTAACATTTTACCAATTTAAATTAATAATTATAGTTAATGAACACCAGTGATTTTTTTTCGTAACAAAGAAATATATTACTTTTGATAGTTTTCTATTTTTTAAAGACCAAATGAAATTCAATTCGTCCTTGTAAATACTCAATAAGAGATATTTACAAGGACGAATTGAATTCCATTTGGTCTTTAAAAAATAGACAACTGTTACAAAAAATAAACAATTTAAATCAGCTAGAATTTTTTTTATCACATAAAACCTAAATATATATGAAAGTGTCGTTGAAAAAATTAGAAATATTTTTTTCCATTTGTCTTTCACATTGAAAACCTTTTTCCTGAAGATTAACATTTTACCAATTTAAATTAATAATTACAGTTAATGAACACCAGTGATTTTTTTTCATAACAAAGAAATATATTACTTTTGACAATCGTCTATTTTTTAAAGACCAAATGGAATTCAATTCGTCCTTGTAAATACTCAATAAGAGATATTTACAAGGATGAATTGAATTCCATTTGGTCTTTAAAAAAAAAAAGACAACTGTTACAAAAAATAAACAATTTAAATCAGCTAGAATTTTTTTTATCACATAAAACCTAAATATATATGAAAGTGTCGTTGAAGAAATTAGAAATATTTTTGTCCAATTTAAATTTTTTTTATTTAAAACGAACTTCAATAATTATAATAGTTTTTACAGTTTAATATTCTCAATAAGAGATAAGAGATATTGTACTCCGCTAAGGAAAAGTATTGAAATCGTGATCTGTTTCTGAAAAGTATTGAAATTCGGATCTGC
>BPLQ01004857.1:0-163095 GCA_021605075.1 Caerostris darwini
GACTTTATTTGAATATAGTTTTGTGAGACTAAAAGAAAAGCATACCTGTTAATAATAGTTAAATGACATGTAAACGGATACATTAATCAATTATTATAACTACGTTATTTTTAATTAAACGTCATCATAAAAAAAATTTCTCTTTTGTGTTGAGTTTCAAATACCTATTTATGATTATTTTAGATTGTTAACTTTATACCATTTTTACTTTGATATTTAAATAATAATTTACGTTAATTTATTTTCAAAACAATTTAAATAGATTTTTTTTTATGATTTAAAGTATATATATATATATTTATTTATTGATTTAAGTTATTAAAAAAGATGATTAAAATATGCAGTATAATGAAATTTAATAATTATAATTTAAATGAATTATTTAATAAATGAGTATTTTTAATAAATTATAATGAGTTTAACTTGTGACTTCTTAATATTCACATAATTATTAATGAACATTTAATTTGAATAATAATACATTTAATATTCATGTAAACAGTAATATTAATATAAACTGAAACTCAAAAAAAACACATAAAAGTTACTTAAACCAAAATTTTATTAGAAAATTTTTCTGCATAATATCAAACAACGTTAGTACACATAATACACAAACATTAAAATACAGCATAAAAGAGTTATGAAAAACATTTTTATAAGATTCAGTGTGTTTAATGAAAAGTAATAATGGCAAAATTACTACTCATCAATAAAGTTTCATCCACATGTATTAAGAATAATAAAACAAAAATGAAAATATTTTTATAAGATTCAGTAGATTTAATAAACAGACACGACAGTAAAAACTTTTCTTATGAAAGTATCATTCACATGAATTAATAATAATAAAAGAATAATGAAAAATATTTTTATAAGATTCAGTGTTTAGTGAGCAGACACATTGCCAAAATTTCTTTCCGTGAATAGTTTCATCCACATGAATTAAATAATAAAAATACATAATCAAAAATTGATACACATGATCGGCAATTAATGTTCAATGATCGGCACGCAATGTTTCCGTTAAAACAATTCTCTGCTTGAATTAATACATTGAAGAAACAAATAACTATTTAAAGAAAATTTAGACCTTCAAAATTTTTAGAAATGAAGAAATAAAAATTTTAGCCACCTAATAATTTAAAACGTTGTTGCAATTTATTTTTATTAGTTGGTACAAGAATGTATGTTTCTTCCAGTTTAAAAAAATTTAGAAGGAATTATCAGGAAAAGTTTTTTTCAATGATGCATGATACAGTTTTATCTATTCTTAAAAATATCATGATTTGGATAACAATTACATTTACGATATCTACAAAGACTAAACAAAATATCTATTTTAATTTATTGTTTAAATATCTCACTTCAATTTTAAAGACAGTTTAAATGAAATTACATTTTACTAAACTACTGCATTAACATCTTATTTTAAATTTATATCAAAATACACTGAAGTGACAAAAGTCATGGGATAGCAATATGCAAATTTTCAGATGGCAGTAGCATCGCGTAGAACAGGTATAAATGCGCAGTGCTTTCGCAGAGCTTTCATTTCTGTTCAAGTTATTCATGTGAAGAGGTTTTGACGTCATGATGACCGCACGACGGGAATTAACAGACTTTGAACGCGGAATGTTAGTTGGAGCTAGACATGGGTCACGCCATTTCGGAAATCGTTAGGGAATTCAACATTCCCAGATCCACTGTGTCAAGAGTGTGCCGAGAGGGAAATTTCAGGCATAACATCCCACCATGGACAGCGCAGTGGTCGACCGCCTGCACTTAACGACCGAGACCGGCGACGTCTGCAAGAGTCGTAAATTCTAACAGACAAGCAACACTGCGTCAAATAACCACAGAAATCAATGTGGGACGTACAAGGGACTTGTCTGTTAGAACTGTGCGGAGAAATTTGGCTTTCTTGGGCTATTCCAGCAGAGGACCGCCTCGAGTGCCTTTACTGACAGAACGGCATCGCTTGCAGCGACTCTCTTGGGCACGTGAGCATATCGGTTGGTCCCTAGATGAATGGAAAACCGTGGCCTGGTCCGATGAGTCACGATTTCAGTTGGTAAGAGCTGAAGGTAGGGCTCGAGTGTGGCGCAGACCCCACAAAGCCATGGACCCAAACTATCAGCAAGGCACGGTTCAAGCTGGTAGTGGCTCCGTAATGGTGTGGGCTGTTTTTTTCATGGCATGGACTTGGTCCTCTGGTGCGACTGGACCGAACATTGACTGGAAATGCTTATGTTCAGCTACTTGGAGATCACTTGCAGCCATTCATGGACTTCATGTACCCAAACAACGATGGGATTTTTTATGGATGACAATGTGCCATGTCACCGGGCCACAACTGTTCGCGATTGGTTTGAAGAACATTCTGGACAATTCCAACGAATGATCTGGCCACCTAGATCGCCCGACATGAATCCCATCGAGCATTTATGGGACAACATCGAGAGGTCTGTTCGTGCCCAAAATCCTGCACCATCAACGCTTTCACAATTATGGACGTCTATCGAGACAGCATGGCTCAATATTCCTGCAGAAGACTTCTAACGACTTGTTGAGTCCATGCCACGTCGAGTTGCTGCAGTTCGCCGGGCGAAAGGAGGGCCGACACGATATTAAGAGGTATCCCATGACTTTTGTCACTTCAGTGTATATATATATAGATATAGATATAGATAGATAGATAAAAATTGAAATCGAATACTCACAACTTGGGTGGAGTCACAATATCGTGATACGGATTTATAGTTTTAAAAACATAAATTTACTGATAGTTTTTTAACAATGCATAGTACATTATACTCCGGCAAGGGGCAACTTAGTCATCAAGGAACCACTTAGAACGTCAAGGAACCACCAAGGTCTTATTGGCTTTGCAATTTTTTCATTAGTAAGATACCAAGTCCAAGAAAAAACTACTTAGTTCATCGTCTTGCGCACAGAAAATCTTGAAGGTTTTTCTTCTTTTATTTTATGAAGCGAACTGTTTTGCCTTTTCGTCATTTCAAATGCATGGCACATGTAAGTCTTTTTAAAATACTGATAACAACATGACCGTTATCTGATCAGCCCAGGTTTAAAGCTGTTGCCCTTTTCAGACTCCTGACGGGCCATGACTATTTGGTCAATCATCTTTTTGGAATAAAAATATTTGCAAGCCCAAAGCTGCAGTCTTGGAGAGGACATGGATTCATCTCACCTTCCTGACTGCCCTGCACTTGTTTCCTCTTCTGTGTAGGGTCGTTACTGGGAGGCTAGGGCCCTTATGGGCTAAACATGTCACTATGTGATTTCCTTCGACTCTCGTTGTTGGTTTCATGTGCCTTGTATTCTTTTTCTTTTTTATTTTGTTACTTACTGTAGCCCATTGCTTTTGCTAATTTTTGGAAATAAAAACCTACTTTTCTTCTTTAAAGTGTCCATCTTTTTATCGTCAACCAGTGGATCATTTTAAGTTGAATGCTTTCCTGTAGATTTTATTTCAATGCAGGGCACAACTTGATCATCGTATGTTTCTCCTGTGGTCTTCTCGTTCCAACAGGGCGCTACTCTGTCATCGAGAGCAGAGCTTTCCGACGTTTCTACCAACGGCCGTCTCCTCTGTCTTCCGAAGGTAATTCCCTCTGACAACAAGGCACAACCTGGTTGTCTCCTCTGTCTACCGGGATACTTGGTCGTCTTCTCTGTCTTCCTCCCTCTGCCAACCGTCATCATTTACGTGGTCATCGTGAAATGACATTACTGAATCTTTGAACAAATTCCATCACTTCTTAACCCACCTTTCTTTAGGGTAGGAAGTACCTTGTGTAGTGTCATTTACGCTATCAAACTTGCGTTTTGAGCACCTTTGCTCGTACGGAAACTCGGTGATTTTGACTGTATCATTAAAACGGACTTGCTTGGGTGATCTTCTCGTAGAATCGTTCTGGCGGTCCATGAATAATTTTCAGAATTTAACCGCATACAAGAAACGTTTTGAAAAATGTAACTTTTGCGTTATCTCTGTCAATACAGGTTAAAAACTTATAAGCAATATACCAGTTCACACTATCGATAAACTTCACAACTTCTGATAAACTAAAATTTTTGAGTGTCCAAATATATTGATTTGTATGATGACGTAGTTTCTGCTCGTCAATTCTACAACCAATAGGAACTTCTCAAGTACCTTCAATACGGCTATCATTGGTCATTCTTTCACCAACAATAACATCACAGATAATCATTAACAATATTGCTTGACACTTATATGTGTGGTCTCGATTTAACAATATGTTAGTGATATATTTCTTCTCGGGAAGTAGTAACACGTGTTTCTTAATCTTATCTCTTTCTTATCTATAGTCAATTCTAACTTTTTGGAATACCACAGAACATCTGTAAAATTCTTGGACTAAAAAATCTTTTTGTGATTTCCTATAATAGCATGAATAGGAACAGCAGAAAACGAGGCACAACAAATGAACAAGTTGTCAGATAAGAAATCATCTTATGAAAATACAGGGAAAAAAAGGACAGTGTCCATCAATACTTGTAGAAACACGAGAATTGTATCTAAATCTTGTGATTCCATTAATTATTTACTTTATCAGGGTAAAACTCGTCATTTTCCTTATCGTTTTCTGCTGTTATCATCCCCCCTCTGCCCCCCATCTTTTCTGACCTGTAGACGTTCGGGCAATGTACGTATCAATTTCGGAGTACTTATGTGGTATTAAATATCATGAAAACCTCAAATTCTTCTCAATTTGTTAAAAATTATAGCAAGTATAGTTATTTCAATTTAAAAAGATAAAAATTTAAAATATTTTTTTTCTTTCTAATGCAGCTGGCAAACACTTAGACAGCTTGGTCTTGGAGGCCTTAAGGCAAGCGCTGCACAGACGTACTCACTTTGCATTACCTAGGGGGCGCATGTAACTTGAAGATAAGCCACGGACGCGGAGTAAAAATGCCCCCGCAGCGCTGTACGATCATATTAGACCGGGACCTACAATTTAAAGTGGATTCCGAACCACTACAAACATCCATGGCACCGCCGGGACTCAAACCCGAAATGTGTGGTACCGAGCGCTAGCCACTCGGCCATTCAGGCCCCAAAATTTAAAATATAAAACCAGAAAAAAAAAAAGAAGAGTTAAAATTAATTGGCAAATTTCGCCTGCGTTTGATATTGTAAAAGCGAGCAGATATTTAGAAAGCAAATGCTATTGTTACAATTAGGTGTCTATTACTAGAAGCCCAGGAATAAAAAAAATATATTTAAATGATAAATTGCTTTTTAACCCATAAAGACCAAGACCCCAATTTAACTCTTCAACACACACGTACTCAGTTTTACGACACTAACACATGCATGGAATCTATTAGATCCCTACTTTTAAGTTCATTTATTCAGCATATTGATTTGTTTGACAAAAAAAATAATCATAAATTATTCTTAATGTTGGAATGTTTTTTTTTTTATAGAAGACATGTATTATTGCATTAAAATAGGAATTTCAAATAAATAAGTGAGTGAAATATATAAATAAAATATAATAATAATAATTTTAATTTACTTCTAGTTTTTTAATTCTCTATTTGAAGTACACTTTATTTCTACACTTTCTCGCGACAGATTTAATCATTTAAAATGAAAATAATAAATTATTTTCTGGTTAAAATATTATCAAATTTTAATAAAATCTAATGTTTTAGATCAGGGGGTGGGGGCACCCGTGAAATTTATCCCACAAATTATATTTATTTTAAAATGGCCAAAGTAGTGGAAAACCAATGTATTATAAAAATACATTATATGTCCATCCCTATATTCAAAAATGAACCGTCAAAATGATGAGAAAAAATTAACTTTGATTTTAAAATCATATTCTTGCTAATATATCACAGATAATGCCTATTTTATTTATGAGTTTACAGGATAATTAAATTATATTTCGCGAACTTATGACGCGCAATCTTGGAACATCTAATATAGCAGGTTGTAATACGAATATAAAAATGTCTATGGTGGTCTAAATCTTATATGGGGGTATATAATTTTATATGCGGTCAGCGGAGTTAGGATGCATTTCCAAAATGGCCCACAAAATCATTTAGGTTGCTTTAGATCAGGGGTCTCCAAACTACGGCCCGCGAGCCAAATCCGGCCCGCGACAGCTTAGTGTTGTACTAAGTTGGATAAAAAAAAACACAGAATGATAATAACTCGGTTTTATTGACTTGCTGGGTTAAGCTTAATGACAAGCATAATACGCGGAAAATTTAACTTAAGCATAACAACTAACAAATAATTGAAACGAATCCCACTAACATTATAAACTAGTGAACATTCCGCGTTTACCCTCGGTAGTTATGTTGGGGTAAAGAGTATCGCATATGTATGTATGTATATCGATGTTTGGAATGTATATATCCTGAATCAAACATATGATTTTTATCCTGAAAATCTCTCAGGAATGGAAAAGGTAAATGAACGCGAATGAAACCGCGGGGTATCCACTTGTAAAAAAATACTAATGAGATTTATGTAATTGTAATTTTTCACTTACAATAGTGGATCAATTTTACTTGTACCAATTATTAAAAGAGATTTAAGATGCTCATTGGTTAACTAGCCTAGAAATTATAGGTAATGGCAGAAAAATTAAAACGGTTTTGGCCCTTGGTACTTACCGGAGTAAACAGTATGGCCCTAAGGCTGGAAAGTTTGGAGACCCCTGCTTTAGATCATATTTATATTTAAAAATGTGGAAGAAAAAAAAAACATGAAAGTTCACTATTGAACACGAGAAATCAGTTCAGAATCCCGTTTTACTATTCTTGCATGCATACAAATTACGTTATGTTTAATACTTTTTAATTATAAAAAGATTATTAATAAATAGGCTCTTAAGCATATGAAAAGTGACTGCGTTTTTACTAAAGATTTATATCAAGCTGATAATATCTTTCTATCGGACATTCTCGACAGCTTTTTATTCATGCTAAGGACTGCTGATTTCTTATGGTTCCTTTACAATATTTAGTAGCCTTGATGTTTCTACATAAATAAAACTCATTATTATATCATTTATTGCCGGGCTTGAAAGGCCGAGTGGCTCGTGCTCTGGCGCTCGGTACCACAGGCTTCGGGTTCGAGTCACGCTGGTGCCATGGATGTTTGTAGTGGTTCGGAATCCACTTTAAACCGTAGGTCCCGGTCTAACAAGATCGTAGAGCGTTGCGGAGGTATTGTTGCTGCGCGTCCGTAGCTTATCTTCAAGCTACACGCTCCTCCTGGGTAGTGCTAAGTGAGTAACATCGGTGCAGCGCTTGCCTTAAGGCATCCAAGACAACTGTCTAAGTGTTTGCCAGCTGCATTAGAACAAAAAAAAATATTCTTTATTGTTCAAATCTGAATCTTCAAAATGTACTGGATTTTCTATTTCATGTCCACAAATAGAAACTCCATTAATTTCACAATAATCCGAACTTTCTCCTAATTCGCTATCTATGGAAACAGTAAAAAATTCTCTGAGTCACCGATTTAAAACGCTAGCACATGCATGTGATAGAAAAACCCCAACACCCCTGTCAGAATGGAATTTTAACTTCTAATTCCCCTTCTTTGTTGTAATTTTCTCCTCCTATGTGAACACCCTGGTAGTATCATATACAAATAAGAAGCTCTAGAAATTCCATTGAAAAAATAAAGAGAGGGGTCTTTATTACCCCAGGGCTTGGGGTTGTGGTTACACGGGTCAACAAACATCTTTAGTGGGTTTTATTTCAACTGTTAAAATAACAATGTATTGAATGCTTTAAAACGATAGATAAGGTTCTATTGTATACGGAAATATGTTTTCTGGGAAACTGTATTTTCGTAAATATTCCAATTTTTGAAAAGATATAACTCTGCAATATATATGCATTTTTATAATACTTACTGCAATTGTTTTCGTAATATTTTGAAATGCCTAGACTGTAAGTTTTGAAAAATATGTAATGATAGATTTATGCTATATCAAATGATAGTAGTAAGGAATCTTATCAATAACACCAGTTTTCACATTTCGATTGATAGTATTTTTTGAAATACGTTAAAAATCGTTAAAACTACGTTCACTATGTTAAATCTCTAAATACATTAAAAATCGTAGTGCAGACTCTCAACATGAGTCTTTTCTGTGTATAAATAATAAAAAAAAAGTGTTTGCTATAAAATTTTTCTTTCTTAAATAAGAAATTTTTGAAAAATTATAAATTTTACAGCAACTTCCCAAAAAAAAATTTTGTTTAAAATTTTGTGATATTTTTTTTTAAATGAGCTATTTGTCCAGCTTATAATTTAGATACCTTTAAAAAGTAAAAAAAAATTCATTAATTAATTCTTTTATAAACGATTTTTTTTACTAGTCCATTAACCATTCATAATTTGTTTTATATTGTTAAGATGTCATTTTTAATTTTATTTTCACCAATCTTGTTCAAATTCTCTTCCCCCCCAATTCTTATTTTTTTTTTTTTTTTTTTTTTTTTTTAATCAAAGTGTTTAAAAATATTTTTTTGTTTAGTTTAAATAGTAATATTCCAGATTCAGCATTTTAGTTAATATTAAGAAATAACCCAATTTAGAATAGGAAAATTATTGCCATTATTAATGTGTGTTTGAAAATAATTGAATGAAACTTAGATTGATAATCTTTTATGTTACGTTGTTGTAAAGTTCTAAATATGTTTTTACCATTAACGTTTATAATTCACCTTTTTTTTTTACCACTATAACATATTATAATTTAATTATTTTAGAATTTTTATCTAAGAAATATTTTTTATTAACGTTAAGGAATAACTAAATAAGAAGATAAATATCGACTTCATACTTGCTTTGCGGTGCACGAGAATTTTTTGTAAATTTTAATTTAAAAAAAAATTTTATTTAAAAATATCTTTTGTTATACTGCTTTTAATAATTATATATACATTTCATTTTAAAATTTGTTTTTATTAATCATATTTTTTATTCCTGAGTTAAAACAAAAAAACACATTTCTAACGTTCTATTTTAAAATTTGTAATTAATTTTTTTCTATTCTATTTTAAAATGAGAATTTTTAACTAATTATTTTTATTAAAAATTTTTATTAATTCCTTTATTCAATTTCAATTCAAGTAATTCGTTTCCTTAAAAATTCTTTTCAATTAATTTATTAAATCAATAGCAATTTAATCATATTTAATATGATTAATCATAATAAATAGATTAATATTTAATATAATTAGTCGTAATAATAATCTAATCATATTTAGTGAAACCATACTTATTTATACAATCATTGTCATATTAATCATTATAAACTCAGTGCCTTTTGTTACGTAACATTTAATAATTATATACGCATTTCACTTTAAAATTTGTGTTCATTAAACATATTTTTAATTCCTAAAAGTAAAAAAAAAAAAAAAAAAAAAAAAAAAAAAAAAATCTTTTTAATTTTAATATTTTAAAATAAAATTTTTTTATCTAAGTTTTGTGCACAATTTAGGCTAATCAGACAGAGACCTACACTTTAACGTGTATTCTGAACCACTAAAAAACATTCATGTCACCACCAGGATTCGAACCCGAAGTCTATGGTACCCAACGGCCAGAGGGCTAGTCAATTGCACATGAAGCCGCCAATTGAAGAAAAGAAATAAAAAAATATTAATTTCATACTTACTTTGCTGTAAACGAGAATTTCTTGTAAATTTCAATAAAATAAGAATAAGACTATGTTTACTACTACTTTTTATGTTACGTTATTTTAATAATTATATATAGATTTCACTTGAAAATTTTTCACCAATCATATTATTTATTCTTGCAATTTTGTCTGACTTGAAACGATTTATTAACAAAAGATTAGTATGTTAAAAATGTAATGTATTGAAATCTGAATTTTCGTCAAAGAGATTTTTTTTATTAGTTTAAAGAAACAACTAAATAAGAGTACAAAAAATATATAATTAAAAATAGGAAAATTTATTCTTAGAATGCTTGAAAATTTGATTTGATTTTTATTGTTCATAACCCTTTCATTAATTTATTTTGAATGTAGCTTTTTTGTGACTTAGAAAAAAGCATACTTGTTGATACCAAGTTAAATAACATATAAAAGGATTCATTAATCAATTATTATGACTACAATATTTTTAATAAAACGTCATCATAAAAAATTCCTTTTTTGTGTTGAGTTTCTAAAATAATTTTAGAAAGTTAACTTTATACCATTTTTAATTTGATATTTAATTAGTTGCATTACATAAGTTAATATATTTTCAAAACAATTTAAATAGTTTTTATGCTTTAAAATATATACATATTTATTGATTTAAAAGTTATTAAAAAAGTTAAGATTAAAATATGGAATGTAATGAAATTTAATAATTATAATTTAAATGAATTATTTAGTAAATGAGTATTTTTAATAAATTATAATGAATTTAAAGAGTTTTAAGCATCAACTTGTGGTTTCTAAATATTCACATAAATATAAATGAAAATTTAATTTGAATAATAATACATTTAATATTAATTTTATTTGAAATAATCAATTAATTTTAATTGAAATTTAATATTAATATAATCAATAATATTAATATAAACTGAAACTCAAAAAAACACATAAAAGTTACTTAAACTAAAATTTTATTAGAAATTTTTCTGCATAGTATCAAACAACATTAGTACACATAATACACAAATATTAAAATACAGCATAAAAGAATAATGAAAAATATTTTTTATAAGATTCAGTGTTTAAAGAGCAGACACAATAGCAAAATTTCTTCTCATGAAAGTTTCATTCACATGTATTAAATAAAAATACACAATCGAAAATTAACACACATGACCGACCAGCAATGTTTCCATTAAAACAGTTCTCTGCTTGAATTAATACATTGAAGAAACAAATAACTGTTTAAAGAAAATTTAGACCTTCAAAATCTTTAGAAATGAAGAAATAAAAATTTTAGCCACCTAATAATTTAAAACGTTGTTGCAATTTATTTTTATTAGTTGGTGCAAACATGTATATTTCTTCCAATTTAAAAAAATTCATTTCCGCCCTACTTTTAGTAAGGAATTATCAGGAAAAGTTTTTTATAATGATGCATGATACAGTTTATAATAATATTCATTATTTAAAATATTATGATTTGGATAATAATTACATTTACGATATCTACAAAGTCTAAACAAAATATCTATTTTAATTTATTATTTAAATATCTAACTTCAATTTTAAAGACAATTCAATTGAAATTGCTTTTTACTAAACTATTGCATTGTCATCTTATTTTAAGTTTATAAAAAAATAAAAAAAATTATATTATATATATATGGATAAAAATTTAAATCGTATACTCACAACTTGGGGGAGTTACAATATCGTGATATGGATTTACAGTTTAAAAAACATAAATGTAATGATAGTTTTTTAACAATGCATAATGTTTTATACATTTCAATGCATAGTACATTATACTCCGGCAAGGGTCCACTTAGTCATCAAGGAACCACTTAGAACGTCAAGGAACCACCAAGGTCTCATAAGCTAAGTCCAAGAAGAAACCATTTAGGACATCATCTTGCTCACAGAAAATCTTGGAAGGTTTTTCTTCTTTTATTTTATGAAGCGAACTGTTTCGGCTTTGAGTCTTTTCAAATGCATGGTATGCAGTCATGCGGTCTTTTTAAAATACTGATAACATGATCGTTATCTGATCAGCCCAGGTTTAAAGTTGTTGCACTTTTCAGACTCCGGACGGGCCATGATGGTATGGCCAATCATTTTTTTCGAATGAAAATATTTGCAGGCCCAAAAGGCATTCTCTGCAGTCTTGGAGAGGACATGGATTCATCTCCCCTTCCTGACTGCCCTGCACTTGTTTCCTCTTCTGTGTAGGGTCGTTACTGGGAGGCTAGGGCCCTCATGGGCTAAACATGTCACTATGTGATTTCCTTAGATTCTCGTTGTTGGTTTCATGTGCCTTGTATTCTTTTTCTTTTTTATTTTATTACTTAGTGTAGCCTGCTTTTGCTAATTGTTGGAAATAAAAAAAAATTATCATTATTGCTTTCACCAACGCTGGCCTTTCATGGCAGCGAGTCCTCTTTTACGATCTGTCTCCTCTGTCTTCCAGGTTGTGCCTTGTGCCTCTGCAAACAAGGCACAACCTGGTCGTCTCCTCTGTCTTGGAATTCCCTCTGTCTACCGGGAACCACTTGGTCGTCTCCCGGAGGTAATTGCATCTGCCAACAAGTAACCTGGTTGTCTCCTCTATCTACCGGGAACCACTTGGTCGTCTCCTCTGTCTCCTGGAGGTCCCGGAGGCGTCTGCCAACAAGGCACAACCTGGCCGTCTCCTCTGTCTTGGAATTCCCTCTGTCTACCGGGAACCACTTGGTCGTTGCCTCTGTCTTCCTCGCTCTGCCAAAATTCGTATTCTGTCGCCTCTTCGTAAAATGACATTACTAAATCTTTGAATAAATCCAATTACTTCTTACTAACGTACTACTTCTTTTAAACGTGTCCAGTGTCCAAATATATTGATTTGTAGGATGACGTAGTTTCTACTCCTCAATTCTACAACCAATAGGAACTTCTCAAGTACCTTCAATATGGCTATCATTGGTCACACAACACAGATAATCATTAACAATATTGCTTGACACTTATATGTGTGGTCTCGATTTAACAAAAGGTTAGTGATATATTTCTTCTTGGAAAGTAGTAACATGGTTTTCTTAATCTTTCGTCAATTCTAACTGGAACATCTGGAAAATGTTTGGACTAGAGAATCCTTTTGTGATTTCCTATAATAGCATGAATAGGAAAAGCAGAAAAGGGAAGTACAACAATTGAACAAGTTGTCAGATAAGAAATCATCTTATGAAAATACAGGGAAAAAAGGACAGTGTCCATCAATACTTGTAGAAACACGAGAATTGTATCTAAATCGTGTAGATGTCCAATTATAAAGTCATTCTCACGCCTAAATAGACAATCTTTACAAATGTTAGGGAACGGGGGGAGGGGATACAAAGATAAGGTCGAGTTACAAGAAATAAAAATCATTCGGCTTTTCAAACTATTTTGACAGATACGCCCCGTGGAAGTAAAGTCCCCTCCCCTCTTTTTTTCTATTTTTATCTCCGATATACCTACTAACCCCCTGCTACCCTCTGTAATTTATGTAAAGAATACAGCTGTCCTATGTACGAACAATAACATTATCTTGCTGTCATTCTAATGGATCCCCTTAAAGTCCAGAATATCTACAGTAGAACCTCTTTAAGTGGAAAACCTCCACAACTCGAAAAAATGTTTTGTCCCCTTCCCTTCAAGCCCCAAAACCTCCATTGCTCGAAATTTCAACCCTCTATAAGTCGAAATAATTAGTCAATCCCCACAAGCTATTTTGGGCATTTTTTTTTTTTTTGTATATATTTCCCCTTCGTAACTCGAAAAAAAAATTGGTCCTCTGTATCTCGAACATTAACAATGCTTGATTTTACAATCTTCTTTACAACCTTTATAACTCGATCATTTGAAACTAATTACCTCTATAGCTCGAAGAAAAATTAGTTACCGACTTTAAGGATTTGCCGACAATGCACGTCATTATTTCCTAGAAAACAATGTATGAGTATACAGTAAATAGCATAACCCATTCTATGAAATAGCAACTCGGAAGAAAAAGAATTTTCTGCTCTTGATAGCTTAGATAATGCTATAGATAGAGAACGATCGAATTATCTAAAGCAAAAAAAAATATTAATAGCTGATTTTTTTAAAACATAATATTTTTAATTTTATGGTTGTTTCGGAATTATTTTTAATTTTTTTATCATAGTACATAATATACCTTTTAAGTTGCAAATAAGCATTTTTATTACCTCTGTAACTGGAATTTTTATTTATTTTATCTCTCTAACACGGGGCCTGAATGGCCGAGTGGCTAGCGCTCTGTCGCTCAATACCACAGGTTTCGGGTTCGAGTCCCGGCGGTTCCATGGATGTTTGTAGTGGTTCGGAATCCACTTTAAGCCGTAGGTCCCTGTCCTAATAGGATCGTAGAGCGTTGCGGGGGCATTGTTACTCCGCGTCCGTGGCTTATCTTCAAGTTACACGCTCCCCCTGGGTAATGCAAAGTGAGTAACGTCTGTGCAGCGCTTGCCTTAAGGCGACCAAGCTGTATAAGTGTTTGCCAACTGCATTGGAACAAAAAAAAAAGCAAGTTAGAAAGAATCTAGACCTCTACAAGTCGAATATTTCCTTACAAAACCCGCTTAAGTCGAAATCCTCCATAAGTCGAAAACTCTATAATTATTTGGCGTCTCCCTTGAAGTTCGATTTACAGAGGTTCTACTGTAGTTTCACAGGTGGAATATCACTTTAAATGTTGATAAAATGAAGCCGTCCTCTTGTTGTTGTTGTCGTGTCCTTCATGGAATGAGGGATGCAGCTTCTGTTTTGATGGAACACCCGTAGGTAGAAGTCTGACTTCTGCTCCGCTGTAACGCTCTTACATTCATAGGAGATCGGGATCGGGACCTACGGCTAGTCTTAGACCGGGATCTACGTCTTAAAGTGGATTCCGAACCACTACAAACATCCATGGCCCCGCCGGGACTCGAACCTGAAACTTGTGGCTACGAGCGCTAGACGCTCGGCCATTCAGTCCCCAGCAGTCCTCTTCTTGGTATGTAATAAAAAAAAAACCAGACTGTTAAAATTAATGATACCATCATTCCTTGGCAAAATAGCTCAAAATATTTAAGTATTTACTTAGATCAGCACCTCAAATTGTAAAAACATTTCGAATATACTTGCAAAAAATTCCATAAGAATTTCAAAAAAATTTTTCCTCTTATTAATAGACACTCTATCATGAGCAGGAACAATAAAATTATTTTGTATACATCTATTCTACGAACTATAATTACCTGCATGTGTCTAGTCTGGTCTTATACCGCTAAATCTTAACTTAAAATCATTGAAGATCTTCAGAATATCACTCTCAGACAAATCATCGCAGCTAAATGGTATACGAGAAATTCGGAAATAAAAGAATTTAATATAATAATCTGTTATATTTGATACAAAACTTAACATCTGATGTGTTTGATATAAATGAGTTGAAGTGTTCTATTTTCTGAATGCAATGCCGTGTTTTATGAGCTAATAGATAGATATTTTATATATTGAATAATATATAGCAAATATCGCCTGAATGGCCGGGTGGCTAGCGCTCTGGCGTTCGGGTTCGAGGTGGTACCGAAAGCCAGGCACTAGCCACTCGTTCATCTGGTCTTCTAATTATTATTACAATTATTATTGCTTTAATTACTATAATAATGCGTCAGGAAGCTAGTCACTCGGCCATCAGGTCTCCTATTTATTATTATAATTAATACAAATATTACTACAATTTTTTTTAATTATTATAAATATTATTGGGCCTGAATGGCCAAGTGGCTAGCACTCTGGCGCTCGGTACCACAGATTTCGGGTTCGAGTCCCGGCGGTGCCATGGATGATTGTAGTGGTTCGGAATCCACTTTAAACAGTAGGTCCCGGTCTAATAGGATCGTAGAGCGTTGCGGGGGCATTGCTACTCCGCGTCTGTGGCTTATCTTCAGGTTACACGCGCCCCCTGGGTAATGCAAAGTGAGTAACGTCTGTGCGGCGCTTGCTTTAAGGCATCCAAGACCAAGCTGTCTAAGTGTTTGCCAGCTGCATTAAAAAGAAAAAAAAATTACTATAATAAGGCGTCAGGGAGCTAGTCACTCAGGTCTCCTATTTGTTATTACAAATATTACTACATTTTTTTTAATTATTAGAAATATTATTATGGGGCCTGATGGCCGATTGGCCAGTGCTCGGTACCACAGGTTTCGGGTTCGAGTTCCGGCGGTGAATTGGATGTTTGTAGTGATTCGGAAACCACTTTAAAGGGAATCCACTTCCACTTTTTTGAGCTAAATGTTCTAATATTTGTTCGTTGCCTGATGCCATAGATTTCGTAATTACAGGCAATTATTTCTATAGCTTGGCGACTATGAGCTAAATGTGCTAATATTTATTTGATTTAAGCCGGTATTTGTAATTATACGAGATATCGGAAAACCGCAGTGAAACCTGGACCTTTAGAAAGCATGAGAAAATATTTGAATATCAGAAGCACAATGACAATTCTTTTACTTCCTGGAATCTTATTGTAGAAAAGAAAGTAAACCCCGGGGGTCCTTAACACTTAGGGGTGTTTGTAAAGGGAAAGGGGAGGAGTAGGGGCATTGTACGCCACTGCTGTAAAATCCCTTTCTTTTGGTTTACCGCCCATTTCTTAACGCTATTTACTGAAAATTTAAAATCTGATAATGATAATGTACATCTGAGAAAGTAATCTTTTTTCTTTCTTTCTATTCTTTTTTACTACTTTCAATTTTCTACTATTCCAATTTACAATTTAAATTTTCCGGGCTTATGGAATTCCAATTTTTTTCTTTCCTTTTTTAGGTTGCTGCACTGTCCTCGACATCTGTGTGAAATTTGACGTCAAAATAGTCATTAGTGTTTTCGTTACGCTTGTCTTTGTGAGACGCATCTGTGTGAAACCCCTTCACAGCGAAACGTCAGAAATAGCATTACGCATAGTGAAAATAGTCATTAGTCCACGCGGCGAACTGCAAACCGGTTTCCGTTACGCTTGTCTTGTTTGTGAGACGAGCCTTAAAAGCAGATTCCGGCGATTTTTGAAATGTCTGAATGAATTGAGCAAAGAACTTGCATTCAGTTTTATTTGCGGAAAAGTATGGAATGTTGTAGAAGGCCTTCGGTGGTCATTCCTATATCGGAAAGAAATGTTTACAAGTGGTATAAACAGTTCAAAGAAGACAGAGCGCCCTCTGTTGAAGACGAATAGCCCTCTGTTCAACCACCAACCTCAACCGACGAAGCTCACGCCCAAAACTTTAAAGATTTAATGCTTGCAAACCGTTGATTTACAATTAGAGATCTTGCTGCTGATGTTGGAATTTCAAAAGGATCGGTCAATTCCAAACGCGTCAAATCTCGATTAGTACCGAAAACACTGAATGCGCCAGCTCACATTGCATTCATTCTTCGGGATCTTTTTCTGAATTCATTGAGCAAAGAACTTGCATTCAATTTTGTTTGCCAAAACGTATAGAATGTTGCTGGAGGCATTCGGTGAGCATTCCTATATCGGAAAGAAATGCTTACAAGTGGTATAAACAGTTCAAAGAAGGCAAAGAACGCGTTGAAGACGAAGAGGACGAAGGATCGGTCAATTCCATTTTGCGCCTGAAACGCGTCAAATCTCGATTGGTGCCAAAACACTGAATGGCGCCAGATCACACGGCATTGATTCCAAAAATGAAACCCATATCGTTCCACAACCACCGTATTCACACAGTGCGACTTCTGGCTATTCCCTAAACTCAAAAGCGTGTCTTTCCGGATGTTTTTCAAGAAAAAAAATTCCACAAACTAAAATAAGATGGTAAAAACATTAAAGTTTTTACCCTATTTCACGGGATAGTTGATATTTTTTTGAGCATTCACAAGTTATTAAATGTTAGGTAAAATTCTCATAAAGTAACACTATGTTGAATTACTCGAATTTGTAGAAAAAGCAATCTTATGCTTGCTTTGAAAATTGCCTTAGTAAAAGCGAAAATGACTTATAATAAGGCATGCCGTACTATGTGGTCTGTGCCTCACTAGAACCAATCTTTTTAGATCAAGGTCTGGTTAGTCGCTTTATGGTCATCTTGCACGCACGAATGTTAGACAGACCGGGACCTACAGTTTAAAGTGGATATCCAACCACTCACAAACATCCATTCCACCACCAGGATTCGAATCTGAAACAGGTGGTACCAAAGGCCAGAGCGCTAGCCACTTGGCCAACAAGCCGCTTTTTAGATGAACTATTATATGTAGTCTGTGCCTCTTTAGAATAAATCTTTTTAGACCAAGGATTATATGTGGCCTGTGCCTCTTTAGAACAAATCTTTTTAGACCAAGGATTATATGTGGTCTGTGCCTCTTTAAAACAAATCTTTTTATACCAAGGATTATATGTGGTCTGTGCCTCTTTAGAACAAATCTTTTTAGACCATGGATTATATGTGGTATGTGCCTCTTTAGAACAAATCTTTTTAGACCAAGGATTATACGTGGTCTGTGCCTCTTTAGAACAAATCTTTTTAGACCAAGGATTATATGTGGTCTGGGCCTCTTTAGAACAAATCTTTTTAGACCAAAGATTATATGTGGTATGTGCCTCTTTAGAACAAATCTTTTAGACCAAGGATTATATGTGGTCTGTGCCTCTTTAGAACAAATCTTTTTAGACCAAGGATTATATGTGGTCTGTGCCTCTTTAGAACAAATATTTTAAGACCAAGGATTATATGTGGTCTGTGACTCTTTAGAACAAATCTTTTTAGACCAAGGATTATATGTGGTCTGTGCCTCTTTAGAACAAATCTTTTTAGACCAAGGATTATATGTGGTATGTGCCTCTTTAGAACAAATCTTTTTAGACCAAGGATTACATGTGGTATGTGCCTCTTTAGAACAAATCTTTTTAGACCAAGGATTATATGTGGTCTGTGCCTCTTTAGAACAAATATTTTAAGACCAAGGATTATATGTGGTCTGTGACTCTTTAGAACAAATCTTTTTAGACCAAGGATTATATGTGGTCTGTGCCTCTTTAGAACAAATCTTTTTAGACCAAGGATTATATGTGGTATGTGCCTCTTTAGAACAAATCTTTTTAGACCAAGGATTACATGTGGTATGTGCCTCTTTAGAACAAATCTTTTTAGACCAAGGATTATATGTGGTCTGTGTCCCTTTAAAACCAATCTTTTAAGACAAAGTGTCCCACTGACTGTTTATAATGGTGGATGGGTCAAGACCTAACATACAAATAAAAATATCGTAATTTTTTAGGAAAAAAATTTTAAGTTTTTTTGATTTGAGTAATAGTAGTATGAAAATTGGATGTCGTCTTTTGATACACTGATCGATTAAACTAAATACATGTAGCTATTTTTTCACAATAGGAACTATTTGCATTAATAAAAAATACCTAAAAACCAACACAAATTAAATTATAAGCACTTTGCGTCTAATTTTATAGTTGACTAATAAACTTTATCCACATCTTTGAAGAATTGTCGGAGAAACATCAACAACTGCATAAATTTGATTAACTATTATTACATTTTTAAATTTTCTCGAAATACACGTTTAAAAGGATTTTGGGAGGGGGAGGATTAAAATAATTACTTAAAAAGTATCTCAGTTTATGTCCAATATGATTTAGTTTGGTTTGACGCTTTACGGTCGGTTTTAACACACTTTAGACCGGGGCATACAGCTTTTGTCACTCTACGGTCGTTTTTTACACATTTAAGTCTAATTAGATCGGGACTTACATTTTAATGAGTATTCCGACCCACTACGACTATCACACCACTCCACTGTACCTAGACCTGAGTTGCCCCTTTACAGTTTGGGAATGATCTGGGTAAGAAGAAGTCTGATTGGGCTCTGTGACAACTCTACGGTCACATGAGACCGGGATTCCGAACCACTAGAAACATCCATAGCACCGACGAGATTCGAACCCGATACATGTGGTACCGAGAGCCAGATGTATAATATGATAGTAGAGCGTTGGGCATAGGGTTGATGATCCTACCCTGCAAAAAAAGATACCATCTGCTGTTTCGGAATCTGCCAGTAGGCAGACGGCCATGGTGAAACATAGACCGTAGTGCCAGGTAATTAGTTAGTAGATAAATAATCTAATTGAACAAACTGTATATGACTGCCTGTTTAAAAATACATTAGATGATAAACTTTTATTTAAATGGCACCACCGGGAATCGAACCCGAAGCCTGGGATACCGCACGCCAGAGTGGTAGCCACCCAACCATGAGACTGCTATTCCGAACCACTAACAAACATATATAACAAACTTTTTATAAATAGTATCTTTTTTTTTTTTTTTTTTTTTTTTTTTTTTTTTTTTTTTGAGTACCTACTTAATTTGAATTTTTAGAAACATTTATCTTTAATATTACTAACAATAATTAAGCAGCCATTTAAAATTCCAAGCATATTTATGAATTAAGATGAGGGGGTACTTTTTTTTGGGGGGGGTTACTGATTTCTAGGTCAGGTTGTTTCACCTTATATTATTGTACATGTTGTAAAATATTTGTGTCATTTTCTTATTTGCAATGCTATTAAAAGAAAGGTCCTTTTATTTACTGCATGTTATCAGATTACTTCGATAGGTGTATATTTGACTTAAATCCAGTCATCAAGGGAGCAGAAATAACATGGTTTTTAATATATCGAGAATAAACTTAACTTGGTATAACTTGAGTCATGCCCTAATTAAATTGTTTTTAGTTTCTATAACTTTTCTGGATTTTTTTAAATAATAATTTCTTTTTTTCTGGGGGGGGAGGGGGTGGCATTTGTGCTTTTTGGGGGGTTTTTACTTATTTCTTGTCTATTATTTAGTTGTTTCACGCTGTGTTATTGTACAAGTAAAAATATTTGTGTTATTTTTTTATTAGCAACGCAGTTAAGCGGAAGGTTATTTTATCTACTCTATGCTATCGGAATACGTCCATAGATGCATTTTTGAGTTAAATCCTGTCATCTAGTAAGCAGAAATAACATGGTTTTTAATATATATGGAAAATATATTTACCTTGGTAAAATTGTCCTCATGTTATAATTAAATAACTTTGAGTTCTATAACTTCTTCTGGATTTTTATAAATAATACTTTTTTGGTGGTGGGAAGAGAGTTGGTACTTTCTTTTGGGTTTGACTGATTTCATGTCCAAGTTGTTTCACATTGTGTTATTATTGTATACGTTGTATAAATATTTGTGTTTTTTTTATCTGCAATCCAGTTCTATCCGTTCCCATACTTGATGTTGCATTTGCCTAATATATATATATATATGTATATATAAATATCCAAAAAGCAATAATTTTTTTTAATAATTCCATTTTGTAACGAAATAAAAACACGAATATTGAGAGAAAATCTTGTTTCATTTCAAGTATGGATATCAAAATAAACATTTTACAGAGACTTCAAAAAAATGCAATTTACTTTAAACGTCTTATCCTAACTTAACCAAAAAAAAAAAAAAAAATCCTTCCAACAGATTTCAATACAAATGCCATAATCCCCTTAACCGAATAAAAAAATAAATAAAAACTGCTCAGTAAAACGAACTCATTTGCCCTAATGTGTTACAGAACATCTTTTGAATACGTAAAAACCCTCCCACTATCCGCTTAAAACTTACTCTTTTACATTAACCTGCAATGTTTATACCACCGCGCGAGCCACAAGTAAAGATCCTTTTTTTTTTTTTTTTTTTTTTTTTTGCTTTAAAACTAAATTGAATCGGGCTCCTTAATCTCATAAAGAGCTTTGCGCCTTGGAAAACGTATAATACCCAACATAACTGAATGCTACGAAACTCTGCCCCGCAATTTTATTTAAAACTTCTACAGGATATAAAGCATTTTAAGAAGAAGAAGAAAAAAAAAAAAAAAAGATTCGCGAAGCATGATAAATGGAAAGAAGGTATAGCATGCATGGCGAAGGTAAGAAGTAGCTTGGCGAAGGTCTTATCCAATTCATTAACAGTCAATTTATCGAAAGTACTACACGTGGGTGTATGGGAACGAAAGTTTTGACCCTCCCAATTTCGTTAGAAGGAAGCTAATTTGTAAGATTAAATTCCATCCGCTCTAATTCGGTATTTTAATGCGCCCCGTGCGCAAGCCCTTAGGGGAAAACTGGATCCTATGGATGTTTGAAAATGCTAATGTACAAAAGCTGTACGCGGAAAAGTACTGCGGAGTCTTGCTAATCTTTTGAAGGTATACTTAAATCTAGTCTCGTGGGATTGGTGATCAGTTTGAAAGGATTTTCCAAGTATTCATTTTTGGGTTTTCTGTAGTAAAGTAGTGTGTGGTTTGAAATGGAATTGATTGTGAGATTGGTCGGTTGTTGTTCTGTATAACACAGCATTGTAAAATTTTCAATGAACTTGATTATTGAGAAACAAAATTTTATAAGTAAAGTTGCAGAGGATTTTCATGAAAACATTCAAGATCATATTTGTTTTGACATACCAACTTTACGCATAACAGATTTTTTTAACATCATTGACAAATGTAATATCATTATTATATATTTTATATTATAAATTTAAAATATATAATATGTCACTGTAAAATTTTGAATGCATTTATAATTGTAAAAAAAAAATAATAATAATTATGCGTAAATTTTATGTGTAATTTCAAGAACGCGTTCAAGAATATATTTGTTTTGACATTAATTCCATGTCAAAATAATCATTAACTTGAATGTTTTCTTGAAAATCCTTATGTATAAAATTTTTTTAACATCATTGTAAAATATAATATCATTGTTATATAGTTTATATTGTAAATATAAAATATAAAACACTTCATTGTAAAATTATCTATGAATTGAGAAAAATTAAGAAAATAAAATGATAACTGATGATAATTGAGAAAACAATTTTATGCGTAATGTTTTAGAGGATTTTCAAGAAAACTTCTGAAACTTTATTCATAAGTTATTCATGTGCTTTTAACATAATTGAAAAGCATTGTAAAATATTTTATCATTGTTGTATATTTTATATTGTAAATATAAAATATATAACACATCATTGTAAAAATTTCAATGAACTTATAATTGTAAAAAAAATAATTATGCGTAAAGTTTCAAAAGAGTTACAAGAAAATATTTAAGAAGATTTATGTTTTGATATGGAATTGATTGTGAGATTGAATTACCATTGTTCTTCATTACACGTCGTTATAAAATTTTTAATGAATTTATAACAGAAATGCAAATTTTTATGGATAAAGTTTGAAACCTAAGCATTTTGAATTTTCAAAGTAGTATTTGTTTTAAAATAGAAATGTTTGTGATATTGGTCGGTTATTGTTCTGGGAACTAATAACTATAAAGAAATTTTCAGAGGCTTTTCGAGAAAACATTCAAGAGGATATTGGTTTTGACATGGAATTGCCAGACTACTTTACTGCTTATTGTGCCAAACACACTGCTTATTTGTTGCCAAATAAATAAGAGGAATCCTATAATGCAGAAGTCCCGTTCTCGTAGTATACTGACCAATTGCCTCATAAGTTTCTTGGCTCATTCAGTATTGGTAAATTCCCATGTGTATTCGTCCAGCAAAGTAGGGTCAGACATGATAAATTGAAAACCGACCCCTGACTCCGACTCCTTCAGAAATACTCGACTCCTGCCCTCCATTATATAAAACGTAGTTTTCAAGGAGTCATATAATGTTCAATACTATGGAATGACTTTCAGGACTATAGACTACTCCTTAGTTGCTTTGTAGGACTTCAAATCCATTAGCTCTCAAAAAAGACCAAGGACAGTTTACGACGTCTCCTATGAGTGCTTTCCTAAAGTCAAGAAACACCATGGCTGTTATTCTGAACAAGCGCAAGCGAGTTCAGGTAAAGGGGTGAGCCTAAACGCTTACTGAGACAATTTATCTCAATGTGTATCTGATGATTACTTTGGCTTAAAAATTATTGATCTTCCACTAAGTAAGACGAACTGGCGCAGAGGTAAAGAAACGGATCTCCGACCGTGAGGTTGAGGGTTCGAATTTGAACTCAATTCGTTTTCGCTTTTTTTATTGCTACGTTGTGCTATAATTTATTCATAACTTTCCTACTAGTAATTAAGTTAGGTTTTTATTGTACGCTTTTTTATCCCCTTTTTTTTTTTTTTTGTAAGGAAAACAAAAGAATCAGAAATAAAAATAAAAATTATAAAATTAAAAATGCTAATAAAAAGTATAAAAATAATAAAAAGAACTTCGGTTCTGAGATCGGCCTTTTTTGCCCGTAAACGGTACGCCAGTTGCCAGTTCAAATCCATTTTGTAAACCCAAATGTTAAATTGTCCTTATAGTTACTACATTGTACTTTGCGAAAAATGTGGCAGAATAATAAATGTGTGAAGAGAAAGCCATTCAACTTTTTCTGACTGATAAGAATTTCCGAAAGTTTCCCGACTTTCATACCCCCCTTCTTTTTCCCGCCACCTATAGAGTAAACTTTACCTCCCAAGTCGTTTATTGAACCCACAGAAATATACATACCATGTAGGTTAAATACCAACCAAACCCATACCCAAGCTATTCATCTTTTTCTGATTGATAAGAAAGTGCCTTTACCGAAAGTTTCCCGACTTTCACGCCTCCTTCTTTTTTCCCACCACACTCTCTCCCCACCCCCTTACATACTTACAGAGTAAACTATACCCCCCCCAAGGCCTTTAAAGGTCACGTAGAAATATAATACGATACGTTAGGTCAACTGAAACCTCATAAATACAATGGAAAAAAATTAACAAAAATAACAAAATTAAATATATAAAATTAACAAAAAACAAAACAAAATATATAAAAATTAACAAAAAACAAAATACATAAAAATTAACAAAAAAATTAGGCAGAGGTTAAATCAATCGAAACATACATATTCCATATTTCGTTTGGTGTCAAGTCATATTTTTAATAAAGTTGGATACAATAGCTAATATTTATTTAATTTTATAAAAAACAATCATTAATAGGAATTAAAATATATGCACAAATTTTATAAAATAAGCACAATGGGACAAAATTAACAAAAATAAAATGAAAAAATATATATAAAAATTAACAAAAAACAAAATAAAATATATAATATTCATACCTACAGAGTGAACTATATTCCAAGGCGTTTAAGGATCACGCAGAAATAAAAAATAACATAATTTAATATAAAATAATTTTGAGGTGTATCATGAAGGTTTCTATGTAGCATGTAGATTTTATGGGCAGAGGTTAAATCGGCCGAAACCTCATACAAATTCCATATCTCTTTTGGGAGTCAAGTCATAATTTTAATAAAATTAGATACAATAGCTAATATATATTTAAATTTACTAAAATAAAATCGACAACATCAATAGAAAAAATGTATGCAAAAATTTTATAAAATAAATAAAATTGAACATAACATTTCAAAAAAAATATTAACAATTATAAGTTCTATCAATTTTACATTGACGGTGTTTAAAAATCTCGCGTGTATTTGAGCAGTTCTTAAATATGCTGATTATTGTGAAAGATATTTTGACTTGAAAATCTTCATATCAACATTGTAACATCAACATACAACATCACACACTGTAACATCAACACTTCTAAGCGAATTGAAAACGTAACAGCTTTGAGAAGTTGCTAATGGTTGGTAAAAAGTTGGCAGACAAATTACAGTTCCTGATTCCCCAAGGTTCAATGGAAATGCATGGGTATCATAGGTAAAACACGATACCTATGATACCCATGCAGAAAAAGTATTTATAAAATGCAGAAGAGTTATAGAAATTTAAAAGAATTTAATTATAACGTGAAAATAGTTTTTAGGAAAGTGAGTTTTTCTGGATATATTAAAAACCATGTTATCTCTTCTCGCTAGAAAATTTAAGTCAAAAATGCAACCTATGTATATCTATATATTCCGATAACATGTAGTAGATTTAAAAAATCTTCCCTTTAACTGCATCGCAAATAAAAAAAACAATGAAAATATTTTTGCAACACGTACAATAATAACACAATGTTAGACAACTTGGTCACGATATCAGTAGAGCCCAAAAGAAAGTACCAACGCTTCGCCCCCCTCAAAAAAAATATTTATAAGAATCCAGAGGAAGTTATAGAAACTCAAAATAACTTAATTGTAACATGAGGATAGTTTTTTCTCGATGTATTAAAATCGCTAGATGATTTAAGTCAAAAATACATCTATCGATGTATTCCGATAACATGCAATAGATAAAATAATCTTCTGTTTAGAGTCAGTAAGGCAAATGACTGAAAAAAAGCTTGTATACCGAAAAAAAAAAATGTTCTTGCTTATAATACGGTCATTAAGCGAGTAAATGAGTAACAGACTACAATCAACAATGGGTATATGTGGGATATCTGACTGGGATAATTTATTGCCCTCTGTAGTAATTTCTTGTAATTAGCAATGCGAGAAAGAGGTATGGTGGTGTAGAAATTGATGGATTGATTTACTATTTCTAAGACGAAACCCCTATTTCGCATATTGTTATTGTATATGTTGTATAAATATTTCTGTTCTTTATTTATGCACTAATGCAGTTCTAGCATTAAATTTTTTGATAGTGTTTGTCTAATGTTTTAAAGTTTCATTATTGCGTCTTAACTAACTTAACTTAAACAATATCTTTCTTTTTTTTCTTTTTTTTTATTGATCTGAATGCATAGCGGATATTATTATGATTTTGTTAATAATTGGATTGTGTTAATAATTAAATGTAATAATTGTACTTTATTTTAACGAATACCTTTGTTTCTTTAAATATGTAAAAAATGTCTAGTAATAGTATTTCTAGTTTATTCTTTTCTGTTCTCTCATTTGATTTTTTTTTTTTTTTTTTTTTTGATATATTGTGTTCTTTATACATATTTATATATAGACATATATATAACACACACACACATATATATATCTGGAAATAAATAAATAGATTTAAAAATTTTTTTTTTTTTATTTCTTTCAAAAAAACTTTTTCTTATTTAAATAACACCTTACAGTCAGAAATAATAATAAATTAATAATAAAACACACTAGATCTTTTATTTATGGTAAAATTTGTTTTTAAGATGAATTACATACAATAAGTGTCATGGATGTTTGTAGTGGTTCGGAATCCACTTTAACCGGTAGGTCCCGGTCTAGGGCTGACAATCCATCCCGTAAAAATAAAAAAAAGCCCTGCCTCAAAATCTGGCAGAAGGCCTTGGCCCCGTAAGCGGCTGAGGCTGTTGAGCCACTGATGATGATGATTATGAAGCACAATAACAGCTTTAAGCAAGTAAAATTAATTGTTTTATAAAACAAAGTTATATCTTATTTACAATTGAGGTGAAAATATAGTTTGGGGCTGATTTCTTTTTTCATAACAGCATGTTTTAAATAATAAAAATAATTAATACGAAACTTTATGTGACCATTAATTCAAATTCCTAAATTATTTCGCCATTATAATTTGTAAACCTGATTTTTTTTTAATAAAATTTCTGTATTAAATAAACTAAAAATAAGTATTTCATCATAGGCAATACGAATTTTTTTAATTATTTAATAAGCAAAAACTCTACTTTCAAAAATTCTAAATTCTTTTTTTAACTTTTATAAGTATTAATTAAGTAACATAAAGCCATTTCTACTTAAAATCTAAATTTTTAATGATGTCTGGTTGTAATGTCAAATTTTGCAAACGCTTTTATTTTAATTTATTCCTTTAAATTGTTAGTTTTCACTTTAGATTAAATATATATCTGTTTCGATTATAAATTGTATTAGTGGAATTGATATTAATAATAATAATATGAATACATGAGAATTCTGCGAAATTAAACTGTAACTGTTTCATTCTATTGCACTGTTGAATAGCTTCAATTTGTTGTTGTTGTTAAATATATTTATTTACTTCGCTAATGTTTTGGCTTTAGATTAAATATATAGTTTCGATTTATAAATTGTATTAATGAAATGGATAATAATAATAATAATAATAATAATAATAATAATAATAATAATAATAATAATATGAATAATAATATGAATAAATAAGATTTCCCTGAAGTTTCACTGTATTACACTATTGAATTGCTTCAGTATGTTGTTGTTAAATATATTTATTTATTTTGCCTATGTTTTGAGTCTAGATTAAATGTATAGTCTCGATTATAAGTTGTAATAGTAAAATGGATATTAATAATAAGAATTCTGCGAAATTTCACTGCAACTGTTGCACTGTTAAATTGCTTCAATGCGTTGACAAAGTGGCCATGATCAATTATTCGTAAAAATCAGACAGCATTATCCATCTCATTTTGTCAAGTTAGATTGATGAGTTTCAGACTCTATTCAAACCTGTACCCCCTCACACAACCCCCAAAAGAATAATTTCTTATCAGATCTTGTCTTAATTACCCAATGTCGTATGACAATACATCATTCTGTCAGCCTAAATTAAGACCCCATATACCATGACCTGTCTATGTTGGTGGAACACAAGTCCAATCAAATCAAACAATTATTTTTATCGCCCAGATTACGTACGATCCAATAGGGTTCACTAATGTCCACCGACTACCCTCAAGGGATGTTCGAACCCTGGAACCACAAGCGCGCACGAAACGTTCTTACGAACATCACGCGAAATAAGCAAGCGTGGCTCGCAATCATTCAAAGAACCCGACGAACCACACCCAAAAGTTGCCTATTTACCTCGGGTGTCCCTATCATTAAAGTCTCGCCCCCCTACGATGCCAAAGATGCCAGGTAATCGTGCCAGCTTTCAAACCTACAGCGATATGTAGTCCCACCTTAGCAGCTGACAGGGACCTCCTTAACTCTAATTTTCGCCTTGAATGGAAGAGGCACGTCAGGACCTGTTAAAATGTAACTTTTATAAGGAAATGGGTCTGACATGTTTCGCAGCACTTTGTCAAAATCCGTATTATGATGAGGTAATGGTAGACATGGGATGGCGGAAACACCCAATAGTGGATGGGGATTAGTCAGGTTAGAGTGGATGGATTTCTGGTAACTACAAAATGAATGGATGGGATGTTGTCTTTCAGAAAAATATATGTTTTTTTCTAATTATAATTTTTTACAGTACTTATATATATATAAAATGTTCATAAAATTTATTGTGATTTGGAGACGGGGATCAAGCTAATGAATTTGCTGAACTTTTTAATCATTTACTTAATTAAGCTTAACTGATTGAGTTAATTACCAAATTAATTAATGAGTAATGGTTTTACATGGGCAATATAGGATATTATTTGGAAAGTATATATTTTGTATAATTACCTTTTGGACCTTCTTTTATATAACTTGGAGACGGGAAAATAGCTTCTGCATATTGGCTAATGAATCTATTGAACTTTTTGATAACTTACTCATTGAATTAATTACCAAATTAATTAATGAGTTATGGTTTTTACATTGGCAATATAGTATGCTATTTCGAAAGAAAATATTTTGTATAGTTATATTTTGAACTGTATGTTATGTCAAATGAATTCAACTCTTCTTTAATATGACTTGAAGATGGGGATTAAGTCTCTATATGTGTCAAAATCCGTATGATGATGAGGTAATGGTAGGCATCGGATGGCGGAAACACCCAATAGTGGATGGGGATTAGTCCGGTTAGAGTGGATGGATTTCTGGTAACTACAAAATTAATGGATGGGAAGTTGAAGTGGAATATATGGCTTGCTGTATTCAGAAGAAAATATGGTTTTTTTTTTAATTATAATTTTTACAGTACCTAATATATATAAAATGTTCATAAAAATTTATTGTGATTTGGAGACGGGGATTAAGCTATTGCATCTGTGCTAATGAATCTGCTGAACTTTTTAATGGATAACTTAATTCATTGAATTAATTACCAAATTAATTTATGAGTAATGTTTTTACATGGGCAAAATAGTAGTTGTTTCGAAAGTATATACATTGTATAATTATATTTTTGACTTTCTTTAATATATTGGAGATGGGGAATAAGTTTCTGTATATTAGATAATGAATCTGTTGAAGTTTTTGCTAACTTTTTAATGGATAACTAAACTCCTTGACTTAATTAAATGTAACTCATTCAATTATTTACCAAGTTAGTTAATGAGTAATGGTTATACATGGACAAATAGGATGTTTTTTCGAAAGTATATATTTTGTATAATTATATTTTGGACTTTCTTTAATATATTGGAGATGGGGAATAAGTTTCTGCATATTGACTAATGAATCTGCTGAACTTTTGATAACTTTTTAAAGGATAACTAAATTCATTGACTTAATTAAATTTGAATTAATTACCGTTGAATTAATTACCAAATTAATTAATGAGTTATGGTTTTGCATTGGCAATATAGGACGCTATTTCGAAACAAAATATTTTGTATAGTTAGATTTTGAACTGTATGCTATGTCATATGAATTCAACTCTTTTTTAATATGACTTGTATATGGGAATTAACTTTCTATATGTGACACTGGATGGCGGAAACACCCAATAGTAAATGGGGATTAGTCCGGTTAGAGTGAATGGATTTCTGGTGACTACAAAATTAATGGTTGGGAAATTGAAGTGGGATATGTGGCTTGCTGTGTTCAGAAGAAGATATGTTTTTTTTTCTAATTATAATTTTTACAATACTTATATATAAATTTAATGTGACTTCGTGATGGGGATTAAGCTTCTGCATCTGTGTTAATGAATCTGCTGAATTTGTTGATAAGTTTTTGATGGATAACTCGTTGGATTAATTAATTGCTAAGTTAATTAATGAGCAATGCTTATATATGGGCAATATAGGTTGCTATTTTGAAAGTATATATTTTATATAATTATATTTTTGACCTTATGTTTATGTATGAAATTTTCATACAAATTAAATTCAATAGTGTGACAAAAGAATTAAGCTTCTGGATCTCAGTTAATAAATCTATTGAATTTCTTGACAACATTTAATGGATAAGACAATTCGTTGAATCAAATTAATTATTTAATTAATTAATTACCAAATTAATTAATGAGGAAACACCCAATAGTGGATTTATTTTTGGATTATTAGTGGATTTTAATTCTAATTATATTTTTTACAGAATTTATATACCAAATTTTCTTAAAAATTTATTATGATTTAATACCAAATTATTGTGATTTAATACCAAATTAATTAATTAATAATGGTTTTACATGGACAAAATAGGATGTTATTTCGAAAGTATATATTGTGTATAATTATTTTTTGACCTCCTGTAATATAACTTAGAGACGGGAATAAGCTTCTGTATTTGTGTTAATGCATCTGTTGAACTTGTTGATAACTTTTTAATGGCTAACTAAACTTATTGACTTAATTAAATTTAACATTGAATTAATTACCAAGTTAATTAATGAGTAATGGTTTTACATGGACAAAATAGGATGCTATTTCGAAAGTATATACTTTGTATAATTATATTTTTGATTTTCTGTAATATAACTTGGAGAAGGGGAATAAGCCTCTGCATATTGGCTAAGGAATCTGCTGATAAATTTTTATAACTTTTTGATTGGATTTTTGATAACTTTTAATGGATAGCGTAACTCATTGATTTAATTAAACTTAACTCATTGAATTAATTACCAAATTACTTAATGAGTAATGATTTTACATGTGCAATGTAGGATGCTATTTCGAAAGTATGTATTTTATATAATTATATTTTTGATCTTCTTTAATATCTTCTTAATATATTTTGATCTTCTTTAATACCTTCTTAATATATTTTGATCTTCTTTAATATGATTTGGAGACGGGGAATAAGCTTCTACATGTGTGTTAATGAATCTGCTGAACTTGTTGATAACTTTTTAATGACTAACTACACTTATTGACTTAATTAAATTTAACTCATTGAATTAATTACCAAGTTAATTAATGAGTAATGGTTTTACATGGACAAAATAGAATGCTATTTCGAAAGTATATACTTTGTATAATTATATTTTTGATTTTCTTTAATATGACTTGGAGAAGGGGAATAAGCTTCTGCATATTGGCTAAGGAATCTGCTGATAAATTTTTATAACTTTTTGATTGGATTTTTGATAACTTTTAATGGATAGCGTAACTCATTGATTTAATTAAACTTAACTCATTGAATTAATTACCAAATTACTTAATGAGTAATGATTTTACATGTGCAATATAGAATGCTATTTCGAAAGTATGTATTTTATATAATTATATTTTTGATCTTCTTTAATATCTTCTTAATATATTTTGATCTTCTTTAATACCTTCTTAATATATTTTGATCTTCTTTAATATAATTTGGCGACGGGGAATAAGCTTCTACATGTGTGTTAATGAATCTGCTGAACTTGTTGATAACTTTTTAATGGATAACTTAACTTGTTGGATCAATTACAGAATTAATGAGTAATAATTGTGTATGGGCAAGACAGGATGCTGTTTCGGAAGTATATATGTGGCATAATTATATTTTGACAGAATGTTACGTATGCAGTTTTCGTATAAATTAAATCCTTCGTCAATCCTTGGAGACTGGGTATAAGCTTCTGCATTTGTGCTGAAAATTTCTGCTGAACTTGTTAAAAACTTTTAAATATATAACTTAACTCTTAGGGTCGATTACCAAATTAATTAATGAGTAATTTGGCAGTATAGGATACTATTTTGAAAATATATCTTTGGTATAATTATATTCTCGACAGTATTTTATGTATGCAATTTTCATATAAATATCCAATTCTTCTTTAATAGGACATGGAGACGAGGATTAAGGTCTTGCATTTGTACTTATGAAACTGTTAAACTTGTTAACAACTTTTTAATGAATAAGTCAATTCGTTGGTTATACCAAATTAATTTATGTATTATGGTTATGCATAGGGAAAATAGCATGCTATTGCGAATGTATATATTTTGTATAATTATATTTTGCCCGTTTGTTTTGCATATAATTTACATATGTATTCAATTCTTTGATATGAATTGGAGACAGGAATTAAACTTCTTTATCTGCGGTAATGAATCTGCTGTTGATACCTTTTTGATGGATAACACAATTCATTGGATCAATTACTGAAATAATTAATGCATAACGTACGTATTATGCAAGAGAATATAGGATGTTTATTCAGAAGTAACTATATATTGTGTATAATTATATTTTTGGCCATATGTTATGCATACAATTTTCATATATATTCAATTCTTTAATATGAGTTGGATATTGGGGTTACATTTCTGCATTTGTGTTAATGAATCTACTGAACTTGTTCATAACTTTTTAATGGATAGCACAATTCGTGGGATAAATTACCAAATTATTTAATCTATAATAGTTATACATAGGGAGCATATGATGTTATTTCGAACGTATATATATATTATTATATTTTTGATCGTATGTTATGTATGCAATTTTCCTATAAATTCAATTCTTGTTTAATATGACTTGAAAACGAGGATTCATTTTCTGCATCTGTGCTAAGCAGAATGGGTTAGTAAATATATCTTTGGTTATATTTATATTTTTTACAGTATGTTGTGTATAAAATTTTCATATTCGTTCAATTCTTTAATGTAAATTGGAGACAGGGGGATTACTCTTCTGCATCTACGCTAAGGAATCTGTTGAACTTGTTTATATCTTTTTAATGGAATGGATCCATTACCACACTAATTAATGTATACTTAATATATAATTAATATATAATTAATGTATATTAATGTTATACATGGGGAATATAAGATGTTATTTCGAATGCATCTATTGTGTATAATTATATTTTTAGAACATTTTCCTGTAGATTATTTTCATATAATTTGAATATCCTTAATGTGGCAGGTATTAAACTTTTGTATTTGCTCTATGAATTTACTGAAACTGTTGATAACTTTTTAATCAGTAACTCAATTAGTGGAGTCATTGTTTTTCGCTGTAGAATGGGGTGGATAAAAAAAGTTATGCTTCCCCAAAACAATTTTATATGTAAACCCACGATTTATCACCAATCACGATTCAACAAATCATGGCGTAGTCCATATTCCATCTGTAATTGTTTCGACCTGTGAAAGTCACACTGGCAATTGCTGATTTTATGAGGTCTCATTATCCATCACACTGATTATCTGCTATCAGATTTGTTTGACAGGAGATTCTCATTAATGCAAAACACTAATTGCATGTAATATATATATCCACAACACTACTTATCTACTGCCAGATTTGAGTGATAATTGTTAGTATATACTTGTTAAAAAATATACATTCTTCTCTCCTGGGAACAGAAATGCTATATCTCTTCCCACGGGAAAATTGCAACAAAAAAAATTGATGTGATTATCTATAATGAAAGCGGCATACTACACTCAATAAAAGTATATACAATATATATATACAAAGAGAGAACGTGTGTATATATATACTATAAGAAATATGTTTTGAATAACTATACTTTGTAGATAGAAACTCTAAAAATGATGATATGGTTCTTCCTTGCCCAACTTCAGAAAATCTATAATTTAAGGATAATTTGCTAAGTAGTTTATTTAAGAAAACAATATCAGTAAGGATACATAAAATCCTAACTAAATAAAAAACATAAAATAAATAAATATCAAACATAAGCACTCCATTAATGAGTAATATACTTTAAGGATAATTTTGCTAAAAGCCCGCTCCATGTTAAAATGAAGATTATTCTATAGAATAATCACTCATATTAAAAAAAAAAAATGACTACGTTCGCATTCAGGTAACGTTATTCGAAAAATGTTCAATTAAATTAAAAGGTATTTCGTACGAATTTCCTTAACTTTCGCTAAATTAAATACAAAGTAACATCAAAGATAAAAACGCTAATTACTTTCTATTACTAAGGTATGGAATTCGTTAAGAACAGAGTCTTAGTTATATTATAGATGAAAGGATACATTTACTTCCTGGGAATTTTGCCGGAAGATATTATCTTTAATAATGTAATTTTGTTTTATATGATGGAATTCCTCGGCGATTCTAATAATGAAATTAAAAAGTTGAGTTTTCAAAGATCTCAAAAGAAAAATTTTCTGTCCTTTTTTTTTTTTTTTTTTTTTTTTGCACTATAAAGAAAAATTATTCATATATCAGTAGTCTTTATTAATGGAAATTGGCACTTAAAATCTGGTATTACTTTAAAACTTTTTTTATATAGATAACCATATACTACATTTTTAAATTCAAGATATAATTTGAATTCCTTTCATTATTAATCAGTACATTAAATTAACTATTATTTTTTTCATTTTTTAAATAAATTTTAAGGAATTGTTAGTTTTTCTAAATATGCATTATATATATATACTACTGTGTACAAAAAGTAAGACCAATTCTCAATTTAAAATTCCCGGGCATATGGTATTTCAATTTTTTTTTTCATTTTTATTTTGTCCTTGACATCTGTGTGAAATTTGAAGTCAAAATATTCATTAGTATTTGAGTTACGTTTGGTTTTGTGAGAAGCTAAAACTGATTCTGGCGATTTTTGAAATGTCTGAATTAATTGAGCAAAGAACTTGCATTCAATTTTGCTTGCGGAAACGTATAGAATGTTGCAGAAAGCATTCTGTGAGCATTCCTATATCGGAAAGAAATGCTTAGAAGTGGTATAAACACTTCAAAGCAGGCAGAGAACGCATTAAAGACGAAGAGCCTTCTAGTCGAACATAAACACCTGTCGAACACACTGGTCGAACATCCACCGACGAAGCTCACGTTCAAAAAATTGAAGATTTTGTGCTTGCAAACCGTCGATTTACAATTGGAGACCTTTCTGATGTTGTTGGAATTTCAAAAGGATGGGTCAATTTCATTTTGGACTGAAACGCGTCAAATCTCGATTGGTACCGAAAACACTAAATGCGCCAGTTCTCACTGCATTGATTCCTCGTGATTTTTTCGCTAAAAATGAAACCCATATCGTTGCACAACCACCGTATTCACACCGCGCTACCTCCGGCTATTCCCTAAACTAAAAAGACAACTCCGGGGACACCGTTTTGAGTCGATTGAAGAGATTCAACGTGAATCGCCGCGTGCTTTGAAGACCATCGCTGCAGAGGACATTTTAGCATACATTGAGGATTGGAAACAAAGTTGGCATAAGTGCATTGTATCCGGAGGGGATTACTTTGAAAGCGATGAAATAAATTTGGAAGAATAAATAAAGAGTTTTTGAAAAAAAATATTGGTATTACTTTTGGGGCACAGTAGTAATTAAAAATGGCAATAATAAATTATTAAAATCAAAATTAGGTAAGTATACTTTATGCACTGATATTCTATTGCTAAATTAACAAATTTCAGCATTGAGTTCTGTCTTTAATTTGTAATAAACCTTTTAGGAAATTATATAATTCCTTTTCTGATATAATAATATTACATTTTTGCTCATTTATTAATATTTTTTCATAAAATTTATTCAGAATTCTTATGTAATAACATTAGCGAAAAAAATTAATATTTATTACAAGCAAAATTTTCAGTAACTATTTAATTAGGGATATAAGGTAACATTTTTTCATTAACGTTTACTTTAAGTACTAATCAAACACGTTAAAATACTGTTATTTAAGCCATTCTTTTTATTAACATAACTAAACTAGTTGATCGCATTAACTAATCTTAAACAGCAAATATTGCTACTTTTTCTCCTGTTATCATTAATTAAACATTCCTGCATATATTTCTGTTAATTAAATTATTACTTTTATGGCTTTTATATCATTATTATCTTTTGGTTTTTATACTGAAATTCGACTGCAAATTATCTTTTTTTTTTTGGTAATATAGTCTCCCTTTAATTAATTAATAGAAAGGTTTCATCAAAAATAATAAAAAATTATCAAACAAATTATATAAAACAGACACGAAAATTAATATAACCTTTTTTTTTTTTCCTCATTTATTTATATCAAAAGTCAAAACTAAATATGTTAAGCAAAGGAAAAAAATTTTTTTTAACTAATAATATTAAATTTACTTTATAATTAATAATATTTCTTTTTAAAAAGATTTTGCTTAACTTGTTGATTTTGAAGGTGTAGATTATTTAATCAATATAAATAATTAATAATTGTTACATCTTTTTAATTACATTGATTATGTCTTCCTTGATTATTATATTATATTATTTTGCTCTTTAATTAAAAAGCTGATATAGAAATTCAAAAATTCCTACACTTTTTAAGAAGAGAATTTGTTGAGTAATGTCTTTCTCAAATAATATGAAAGAAAATAAAGTAGTTTATTAAGTTTGAACTACTTTTAGTATTTAATATTTTAAAAAATTATTTTGCCCGACTCGTGGCTCATTGTCAATGAACGCTGCTGGTGAGTATTACAGAGCTTTGTCCCAGACACTGTTAAGAACGAGGAGACTCGATGGTGATTGTTATGTTCAGCATCTTTCCAAGTTAATCAGACTACCTGGTGGGGGTTTTCTCCCATACGATATGCAAATGCGGGGCAGACTCCTAAAAGACCTCCTGGAAAGCACTGCCCTCCTTCTTCAGAGACTGGGAGCCAAGTCAGATTTCTACCTACGGGTGCTCCATCACAACAGAACCTGCCCCCCTTCCCACACTCCTTCCATGAGATCACACAGATTCATGGACTTAGTCTAGATGTTGCTGTCCGCCAAGTAGGATAAGGAACAACAACAACAAACTTATTTTTATTATTTACTACAAGACCCGGCCACGCGTTGCTGTGGCTTTCTTGTATTTCGTTCAATTATTAGATACTATAATTGGTATTAAGGAAGTGATTGGTAAAGAATGAAGAAAAGATGAAATTAAGCTTCAACGAATAGAAAATGTTTAATTTTTATTAATTTAATGAATGAGGCAGATAATGCTGATTTTTAACACTGTTTTATAATTATTTTACGTAATTTAATTTTTAATAATCATTACTTTCATTTAACTAAGAACTAAGCGATGAACAATATTTCTTGTTAGTTTGTCTTTCGTCAAAATAAATAAATGCGATGGTTTTCCAATACGTGAGCATGCAACATACAGCTGCCCATGGGAGAAACAGGGATTCTCCAAGTCCAAGCCACAAATAGCCATTGTCTGCCCTTGCGACTTATTTATTGTCATCGCAAAAGCCAAACGTATCGGAAATTGTAGCCTTTTGAAAGGTATTGTAGATTCTGATGGTATCATATGTATTCGAGGTAACAGGACGACTTCGCCTTTAAACTTTCCAGTCAATATCATTGCTTCAAGTACGTTTCCGGTAATTCTTCTGATGACTAATCGTGTACCGTTAAAAAATGTTGTAAATATATTAAAATGCCATTGAATTATCAAGTTCATAATCTTATTTATTAAAAAATATAGTTTTATTTTTCCTTAAAGCTCTAAATATTTTCTGAGCTTTGTTTTGAAAAAGTTAAAATTTGCTCGACAAAATTTTTTTTTTTACAACTTCCTCCTATTTGCAAAGGCTTTTTAATATGAAATGACCTGGATTTAAAATATTTAGCCTTTTTGCAAGTGTTTTGATTAAATATATTCAAAACCTTTGAATTTCACATAAAAATATCAACTTTAACTATTTTTTATACAATTTATTCTTTAAAATATGGATAAACTTTACAAAAATGTGATATTGTTGCAAAACTTGATAATTCAAAAATAAATAAAACATGAATAGTTTTTTCCTTTGCAAGAATTATCCTTTCCTTTGCATAACCTTCTGTAGATAATATATTGTTTTCAAATTTATATCTTAATTATTTATACATTTTTGTATGCTTAAAGTTTGTCGACACAAACTTTTTTTTACAAATTTACAAAAATTCTTAGTTTAAAAACTGAAATAAAAATAAATTATGAATTTAGGTTAATTTCCATGTGCTATTCCTTTCATACATTTAAAGAAAAATTTTACATTAAGTTTCAAAGCATTTAGAACAGAAATATTAGTATTATGGTGTTTTGAATGAATACAAAATGCATAAAAATTCAAATAAGAAATAATTAAAACCAACTTTTAAATGTAAATAAAAACAAATGTACATACATAAAAATGTTATTGAGCTTAAATTCTCCTTTATTAATATAAACACTTATTTATTAGTTTTGTTTTCTTTAAATAACTTCCAACTTAAAAGTACCATTTATCAATTTTTCTTTGCCAATATTCAAATCACTCAAATTTATAACTCAAATTCTTTGTTTTTCAAATAACAAAAGTTTTTTTTAAAAAAAAATGTCATTGATTTTCAACTTGCACCTATTATAATACCTTTTATAAAATTTTAATGTTATCATTATATCAAATAATTGCAGAGTTTACTTCATTTTCACACTTTTCAAAAAATCCTTAAAATTCATCATATTTCTTTAAAATTATATTGTCTATATTATTATCTTGCAGATCACATTTCATTTTAGAATTCTTAATCAAATAAAATACATGTTGATAAACTTTAAGCATAGAAAAGTTCAATGTTTTGATTCACAACTTTTCATTCCATATATTTTATTCAAATTCAAATTTAGAAAATGTGTTTTTTCTTCTTCACAAAAAATGTTTTATTATTTTATGATGAAAGAAATCACAAAACAAATGGAAAAGTTAATGAGCTTTAAATTCTCCTTTATTAATATAAACACTTATTTAGTTGTTTTGTTTTCTTTAAATAACTTCCAACTTAAAAGTACCATTTATCAATTTTTCTTCGACAATATTTAAATCACTCAAATTTATGACTCAAATTCTTTGTTTTCCAAATAACAAAAGTTTTTAAAATAAAATATCCTTGATTTTCAACTTGCAACTATTATAATACCGTTTATAAAATTTTAATGTTATCCTTATATCAAATAATTGCAGAGTTTACTTCATTTTCACACTTTTCAAAAAATCCTTAAAATTCATCATCTTTCTTTAAAATTATATTGTCTATATTATCACATTTTATTTTAGAATTCTTAATCAAATACAACACATGTTGACAAACTTTAAGCATAGAAAAGTTCAATGTTTTGATTGACAACTTTTCATTCCATATATTTTATTACAATTCAAATTCAAACTTAGAAAATAAAAAAAATATTGATAATCAAATCAGGTAATACTTACATAAATTTGATTTATTTCGCATAGAAATAATATAAATTTCATACAATATAATTTTCACAAAATTTAAAGTAGTACATAAAACAATAATATTCAGAACATGAGAATTTTACGGTTATGTAGTACAGGCATCGAGACACGGCGCCATCTAAAAGTCATTATATTGTTCGAAAAATGAAGCTACGAATTCCTCTAATTGCAGTATTGCAACCCTAAAGAAATTGGCGGAAAATTGGCGGAAATTTAGGGTTGCAAGATTGGCGCCTTCCTCAATGCTAGATTTTAACCGATTTTGTATTTAAATACAAAACAAATCTGAATAAAAACTATCCTATTTCTCAAGTTGGAACAAAACACACATTTAAGAAAAAAAAAAAGTTAAAATCGGATGGTTAGTTTCGGAGTTCATCGCGAACAAACATCGTGACACGGGAATTATATATAATAGATTATATTGAACACATCGTGTCTTGAAAACATTATTATTTGTTCAAATATTTACAAATTTTAAGTATTTTGTAATTCCTATTTGTATCTATTTCCTATATGTACATATTTTTTTTTTGAATTTAAGCCCGTGTAGTTAAAATATTTATTTTTTAAATAAAATAATACATTAATTTATAATATTTATACATATTAACTATAAGTAAAATGTTTATAGTAAAAGTTAATTATGTAATATATTAGCATATATTATTAGTTAAAGTTATATGAAAACATATTCTGACCGTAAATATTTGGTAGAACCAGGTTGGATACCTAACTGAAGAAAATTGGTTTGAAAACCGGTAATTGAAGTAAAACCGATATTTCATTTCTCTTTACCAGGGATGGATATGGTAAATCTGTAGATCAGAAAAACATTTCACTTTGATCCAAAGAAAAAAAAGAGTGAGTGAGAGAGAGAGAACGGTGTGAATTTTCTCTTTTGAGAATATCATTTCCAAACTCAAGACCATGATTTGAATATAGTATATTTGGTAAGTGCTTTTTAGATAACGTTGATATTTATATACCACTATTAAACTGGTGTGCAAAACTTAAGCAACAGGTGGGTTTTTTGCCATAACTCCACGAGAAATCATCTGAGAGACATGACATTCAGAAATGAGGGAGAGTATTATGTACGTAAAGGATGATGAAAGCATCGGCGCTGAAAAAGGAATGCAATGCATACGGTATGGAATCAAACAAAAACAAGCTTTATTGAACGCATAGTGTCGGGATATATGATTGTCTATCCAAGAGGAAGGACAACAAGCAGATGTTCCTTAATATGGGATATGCCCTCCCCTCACTGCAATGGTTGCTTCGCACCGTCTCCGCATACTCAGAACCAGCTGGTGCAACATTTCTTGCGGTAGGAGTACCCATTCCTCAATCAGCATATGTTTGAGTTGCTGGGTGTTCTCCGGAGGATGTAAGCGTGCTGCAATTCGTCTCCCCAAAGCATCCCACACATAGTCGATGGGATTTAAATCTGGGGAGTACGCTGGGCCAATCCATTCGAGTGATATCTTCCCTTTCCACTAGCTCCTCAACAGCAAGAGTCCGATGTGGCCGTGCATTGTCATCTATAAAAAGGAAGTCTGGACCAATGGCACCTCGGAACAGACGCACATGGGGAAGGAGTACCTCCTCACAATAGCGATCCCCGGTTACAGACCCTCTGTCGAAAACGTGGTGCTCAGTTCCCCCGTTCAGCACAATGCCTCCCCAGACAAGAACTCCAAAACCACAATAACGGTGTCTTTCCTTGGGGTTACTGGGATAAAACCTGATCCCGACCTCTCTCCAAATCAAAACGCGTCGAGAATCGCTTTTGGTAGAGAGCCGATTCTCATCCGTAAAGAGGACACGACTCCAGTTGTCCAGTTTTGCACCACTGTAAACGGTGGCGTCGGTGGCCAACTTTCAACGTGAGGCAGCGTTGAGGACGGCGGATGAATAGGCCCACTTTTTGAAGGCGTCTGGCCACAGTAAACTGCGACACTTGTCGCCCCGTTGATGTACAGAGTTGCTGAGCAATGGCACTTGCTGATTGCTGTCGGCCTCTTTTCGCCTGCAGGACGATATATAGGTCATCCCCTGCAGTTGTCTTCCTCGGGCGGCCACCACCAAGCTTTCTAACAGCTGTACCTGTGGTTTGGAACGCTTTCCCAGCGCGTGAAACGACACTTTAATTGATTCCGAACTCTGCAGCTACACTGGTGACAGTACATTCCGAACTCTGCAGCTACACTGGTGACAGTACACCCCTCCTCCAGCTTTCCGATCATTCTTCCAGGTGTGAAGTCGTCCAAGTGATTTCTTTTAGCCACATTTCACGAACTGACTCCCTGGCACTTGCAGCGAATATGTTGAATTGCGTCTCCGTCCTTCCTTTTATTCTACTGTTGAGCTGCGCGCGCCGACATCAGGCGTTTTGCGTACGCTCACGTCACCTCCGAAGTTCCGTTCCTGATATTTGCATACGCATGACGTTTCTACTGACTTACGTGTCCATTGTACTGATCTCCAGACCTCCTTTTCTGCAATTTCACGGCTATCTGCTAAATTTTTACATTGTTGCTTAAGTTTTGCACACCAGTATATTTCAATAACGAATGATCCCAGGTGAAGTAAACAGAATTTGAACAAAACAGCATACTTAAAATTCTCAATTTATTATTATTTCAAAAGTATGAAACAGAGTTTAACATTGTTTTTCTGGCAAAATAGAATATCAAAATATTAAGATTAATGTATAAAAAAATGTGTTGTGTCTAATCCTCAGTGTCCTGAAGTGCGGGACGGATAATCTACTCATGGATGGAGGAAAGGGACTTCTGTTGCGATAGAGTACCCTTAGAAGAAGTCTGACTTGGCTGCGAGTGGCTGAAGAAAACTAGCAGTGCCTTCCGGGTGAACTTTTAGGGGGACTACTCCACATTTGCATATCGTATTGGAGAAAACACGGAAAACTTCCACATGGTAATCCGACTAACCTGGCAATATACTAAACATCACAAATGACATCGAGACTCCTCGTTTAATGAAATATAAATGCCAAATATTTAGAAAAACTAACTAGAAAATTTTTTTTACATCCAAAAAATATGAACCATTTCTTCTGAAAGCCATTGTATAATAGTAAATCTCTTTCTGCCTTCGCGCCACTCGGTACCACAGGTTTTCGGATTCGAGTCCCGGCGGTGACATGGATATTTGTAGTGGTTCGAAATACACCTTACTCCCGGTTTGTTTAGCCTAACGTGTGCACAAGATGATCGTAGAGCGACAAACCAAACCAAACCATTTTCTCACTTCGCGCCAACGGTGAAAATTGTTCCCAAAAATCGGCAATCTATCATCACAGATGATAAACTATAAATTAAAAGTCACGTGAGGAGTATGTTTGGCCCAAACTGGCAACCCTGATGAGCGTTCTGTTATATTACAACTGTAGGATGCAACCAAATAATTAAATAAAACAAACATGCCTGAAATATTTTTTTTACCTAAACAACATCCTGTCCCAAATTCATAACAAAAAAGACTCAAGGTTCTATAAAAAAAACTACAAAAAAAAAAAAAAAAAAAAAAAAGAACAAAAAGAAACTTTTCAAACAGCAGCTGCAACCATTTCCGAGTGTTATATCACTCTCCGAAACTTATAACCGTAACCGCGCATTTCCCATAAACAAACTCAGCGAGAATATCACATCTCGGAGTGTTTTCTCAGAAAATACAGGGAAAATTTAAGATCCCCAAATTAAAAGACACCGCCTTCGTGTACTGTTCTACTAAATATAGTTCCAACAAACAATTCCGTGTCTAGTTTCCCCGCTCTTTAAGTGACACAGCAGGGCTGCCTTTCAGGGGGGTAAAAAAAAAAGCAAACATTAAGTTTCTGTTGGTTTTTTTTTCTTCTCGCTTATTGTTTTCGGTTAGGTGCCATTAGTTGGCGGGGTTGTTTATTCTATTTCCTGACACCGCCAACGGGTTTTGAGTGGTGGCTTTTCAAAGTGGATGCTATGAGTCAAAGTTATGAGAAACAAAGTTATTTATGGAAATCAATTTGTTATAGATATTTGTAAACCCAAAGAAAACAAGCTAAGTTTGGAAACTCTTACCACCAACCAGTTTGGCCAACTGGCTAGCGCTCTGGCCTTTGGTATCACAGGCGTCAGGTTCAAATCCTGGCGGTGGCATGGATGTTTGTTGGTGGTTTGGAATCCACGTTAAACTATAGATTCTGGTCTGTTTAGCCTAAAGTGTGAGCAAGATGACCGTAGAGCGACAAACCAAACCAGTGTTTAGCCTAAATTTTGAACAAGATGACCGTAGAGCGACAAATCAAACCAGTAAGAATCGAACCCTTACTGTCTTTCATTATAGTCAGCATTATGATTTCTTTTCAATATTTATTGCCTGATTGCAAGTACGCGTGCAGGAGGGCTGAGATTCGAATCCGCTGATGACGTTCTTTGCAGTCACTGTTTTCAGAAACTTGCAGACTCGAGGTTGAATATGATAACAGTTTTGAGAAAGGAAGTTATTTATGGAATTCAATTTGTTATCGATACTTGTAAGACCAAAGAAAACAAACTAAGTCGTGAAGCCATTACCACAATGTATGCCATATGCAGGAATCGTGCGGCTTGAGGGCCAACTCACTAGCGCTCTGGCGTTTGGTACTACAGGCTTCAGCTTTCGAATCCCGGCGGTGGCATCGATGTTTGTTGGTGGTTCGAAATCGACGTTAAACTGTTGGCCCCGGTCAGTTTAGCCTAAAGTGTGCAGACTTTAGAGCGAGAAAGCAAACCAGCAGAAATTGAACCTTTATTGTTTTTCATTATAGTCAGTACCATGATTTCTTTTCAGTATTTATTGCCTGATATTGCGAGTAAAGTGCTGTGCCATTAGTTGGTGGTATTGTTTATCCTATTTCCTGACACCGCCAACGGGTTTTGAGTTGTGGCTTTTGAAACCGTAGCGTCGAAACAGAAGTAGATGTCATGAGTCAAAGATGGAACATTTTTTGAAGAAAGTAAATAGTTCTTTTAAAAAAAAATTTTTTTTTTTTTTGCACTAAAATAAAAGATTTTATCAGTTTTGAGAAAGAAAGTTATTTATGAAATTCAATTTTTTATCGATACTTGTAAGCCCAAAGAAAACAAGCTAAGTCATGGAACCATTACCACAATGTATGCCATATGCAGGAATTGAACCCTTACTGTCTTGCATTATAGTCAGCGCTATGATTCACGAATAATAACAAACGAATCATAACGAATCGAATCACAAATAATAATAATTTAAATCACTAATAATAACAATTGAATCACACCTTGAATCAGGTAGCCTCGGTTAAATTTTGTGGGTATTTTTTATATATGACACGGCAGCTCTACACCCTAAGCAGTCGGGACCAAGCACCAGAGAGCTAGTCACTCGGCCATCAGACCCCTCAATAGATATATGATGGCCGAGTGTCTAGCACTCTGATCCTCGGTGCCACAGGTTTCGGGTTCAAATCCCAGCTGTGCCATGCTTGTTTGTAGTGGTTCGGAATCCACTTTAAGCTGTAGTCCCGGTCTCATATATGTGTAGAGCGGAAACTGTAGAACCCAGTCAGACATCTCACCCACATCATTCCCAAACTGCATAGGGGCAACTCCGCTCTAGGCACAGTGATGGGGTGTTGTATGGTAGTAGTAGACGGGGATTTACGTCTTAAAGGGGATTCCGAACCACTACAAACAGCCACTACTGCTGTTATAGTGAATTTATTTTATTTATTATTTTATATTTATTCCGAACTACTACTAACATAGACAGCAGATAAAATGCACTTGTTGCTCCAGTCATGAGCCAGTGGTAACGAATCAATAAATAATGAATAAATAGCGAATCATATCGTAAATAATAACGAATAAACGCTTAAATTATAATCATCGATTCTTAACTAGTTGAATTACGAATCATAGCTAGATGAAACGCAAATCAAAGCAAGCGAATTTTATCAAACGAATCATAAAAAAAGATTTTTATCGAAGTAATTATAAAAAACGAATTATATATCCATGAAAACCACTACTAATGTTAAAAACAAGTAATATAAAAAAAAATTTCAAGTCAATTCTTACTTAGGTCAACAAAAATAAATTTTATTTTAGTTATTTTTTTATTAAAAAATTACAGTTAATAAAAATATGTATATACATTTACAGAATTTCAATATTAAGTGGCAAAATAAAAAGCGAATTTCCTTGCAATTTTCCATTTTCCTTTCTATATATGGTGTTAATTAATCTTAATTAAATTTAATTAAGGAATTAATATTCGGAAAATCTGTATTACATCCAGTGTCATCCACTACAAGTTAAAAAAAAAATGTATTTGAACTTGAGTGGATGAATAAAAAGTATTTTATGAACGATTGAAAATTTGAACAAGATATATATAGGGAGAGTGTGAGCTAATAGAAGAAATTGAATAATGTTTAAAAATAAATATATTGCTATTTAATTGTTTACATCAATTCGTAACATTAATTGGACTCTAAAAAATAAAAATTATTATTTAATTAAACTAGCATATCTATTTACACATCAAAAGGATATTTTTTCAGTTCCTTCTATTAGCTCATACTCTCCCTATATATATCTTGTTCAAATTTTCAATCGTTCATAAAATACTGTTTATTCCTCCACTCAAGTTCAAATACCTTTTTTTTAACTTGTAGTGGATGGCACTTGATGTTAACACAGTTTTTTTTCAAATATTAATTCATTAATTTTAGTTGTTTTCAGATTAAAGTTGCATATATCTACCAATAGATGGCGCCAGATAAACTTTAAAAAAATGAATGAAAATTATTTATAAAGGACTTTTTGCAATATAGTGAAAAGAAAATTAGAATTGACTTTAAAAATTTTTTTTAATATTATTTGTTTAAAATTTAAACAGAATTTTACAGATTTTAGTTAACAGGAACTTATAAACTTTAGAAGAAAATTATAACACACGACTCTTAACTAGTTGAATTACGAATCATAGCTAGATGAATCATAAATCAAAGCGAGCGAATTTTATCAAACTGATCATAAAAAAAAGAATTTTATCGAAGTAACTATCAAAAACGAATCATATATCCATGAAAGCCACAACTAATTAAAAAAATAATATTAAAAATAAATATATTCATATTAAATTGTTTACATTAATTAATTGCACTTTTAACAAATACAAAAAATTTATATTTAATTAAACTAGCATATCTATTTACACATCAAAAGGATATTTTTTTTAACAATCCACGCTACTCCAAGGACAAGTCCGGGCAAGCACTCTCATTAAAGTCTCTTATTAACAAGTAATCACGCTCGCCGAAGACCTTTGATCAACGACCTCATCTCGCAAAAGTGAAACCCATCACAACCTTCATTAACCGATGAAGAATGAAAAAGATATCCCACCCCCAATTATTACCCCATTCCAAATGATCATCGGGAGGGAAAACTCGAGCCCTGATTGGCTCTCCAGAGGAAGCATGTTTCATTTTCCAGAAACCTTATACCATTCGGACCCGACCGAGTGTGATGGATAACCCAAGCAATCCCTTTCCAATAACAAGTTTCAAATTTTGTGGAGTCGGCCATCATTATTCAAGATTATTTATTAATAAAACAGAACCCACGCACAACAAGTCTCGAATTTTGGACTCTGTTATGATAATTAAGATGCATTAATCAATCTCTCTCTCAGGTTCTACACTGGATAAGTAGCAAATGCACCAGTTTGATTGCACTTGGGTATATATATATATGTTGCTATGGGAAGAAATTAAATTACAATTCCTTCCAGCATAATTGTATTAAAACGTATCATAGAGATTCATAGAGGTTTGAGGATGATGGTATATAATGACATAGAGGTTTTTGAGGTAGAAATACAATTAGCAGATAGGACTTGGAGTTGCTGAGTTACAGAAAATGAAACATTTTTATCTTTCATAAATGCAGATATATAAGTGAGATTTTAAATTACTCATTACTTTTTTAACATTCATTCTTGTCTAAGAATTCCAATTTTTTTTTAATCTTTAGTATACTAGCAATTGTTTTTGTGAATATAAAAGCGTTAGTATGGAAAATAAATCGAAAATTAATACTGTAAATATTACATTAAATTTTTTTTACGGTAGGTTAACTACTAACGCCAGTCACTTTTTAAAGACAGGCGCCCTCTGGTGACAACAAGTCTCGAATTTTGGACTCTGTTATGATAATTAAGATGTATTAATCAATCTCTCTCTCAGGTTCTCATTGGGTAAGTAGCAAATGCACCAGTTTGATTGCACTTGGGTATATATATCTATATGTTGCTGTGTGAAGAAATTAAATTATAATTCCATCTAGTATAAATGTATTGCATTTCGCCGATGTATCATAGAGGTTCATAGAGATTTGATGATAATGGTATAATAATTTGGAGGTTTCTGAGGTAGAAACACAACTAGCAGATATGACTTGTAATTGCCGAGCTACAGAAAATGAAACATTTTTACCTTTCATAAATGCAGATTTAAAAGTGAGATTTTTAATAACTCATTACTTTTTTAACATTCATTCTTGTCCAACAATTCCAATTATTTTCATCTTTAGAATACTAGCATTTGTTTTTGTGAATATAAAAGTGCTAGTAAGGAAAATAAATCGAAAATTAATATTGTAAATATTATATTTCATTTTTTTTTAACTGTAGCTTAACTACTGGCGTCCTCTAGTGACAACAAGTCTCTAATTTTGGACTCTGTTATGATAATTAAGATGCATTAATCAATCTCTCTCTCAGGTTCGCATTTTGGTAAGCAGCAAATGCATCAGTTTGATTGCACTTGGGTATATATATGTTGCTACGGGAAGAAACTAAATTACAACTCTTTCCAGTATAAATGTATTGCATTTCGCCGATGTATCATATTCCATGATGTATTTCCTAATCCATCTAGAGGCTCATAGAGATTTGATGATCAGAGTTTTCTGGGGTAGAAATACAATTAGCAGATAGGAGTCGGCGTTGTCGAGTTACAGAAAATGAAACATTTTTAGTTTTTCAAAATTTTATTCAGAAAAAATCCAATGCAAAATTAAAAGATTGATATTTTAAGTAACTCATTACATTTTTAACATTGATTCTTGTCTAAAAATTCCCATTTTTTTTATCTTTAATATGTTATCATTTGTTTTTGGAATATAAAAGTGCTGGTTTTTAACAGTAACTGAACCAATGGCACCAATCACTTTTTAAAGGCTGGCGGCCTTTGGTGACAACAAGTCTCAAATTTTTGATTCTGTTATGATAATGAAGACGCATTAATATGCCAATGCTGAGGAATATGCCAATGTTTAATAATGCAGTGATATAGGAAGCAATTGATTGGAATACTACAAGAATGGCCAAATTCAATAGATACATACACTGAAGTGACAAAAGTCATGGGATAGCAATATGCAAATTTTCAGATGGCAGTAGCATCGCGTAGAACAGGTATAAATGCGCAGTGCTTTCGCAGAGCTTTCATTTCTGTTCAAGTTATTCATGTGAAGAGGTTTTGACGTGATGATGACCGCACGACGGGAATTAACAGACTTTCAACGCGGAATGTTAGTTGGAGCTAGACGCATGGGTCATGCCATTTCGGAAATCGTTAGGGAATTCAACATTCCCAGATCCACTGTGTCAAGAGTGTGCCGAGAGTATGGAATTTCAGGCATAACATCCCACCATGGACAGCGCAGTGGTCGACCGCCTGCACTTAACGACCGAGACCGGCGACGTCTGCAAAGAGTCGTAAATTCTAACAGACAAGCAACCCTGCGTAAAATAACCGCAGAAATCAATGTGGGACGTACAAGGGACTTGTCTGTTAGAACTGTGCGGAGAAATTTGGCTTTCTTGGGCTATTCCAGCAGAAGACCGACTCGAGTGCCTTTACTGACAGAACGACATCGCTTGCAGCGGCTCTTGTGGGCACGTGAGCATATCGGTTGGTCCCTAGATGAATGAAAAACCGTGGCCTGATCCGATGAGTCACGATTTCAGTTGGTAAGAGCTGATGGTAGGGTTCGAGTGTGGCGCAGACCCCACGAAGCCATGGACCCAAACTGTCAGCAAGGCACTGTTCAAGCTGGTGGTGGCTCCGTAATGGTGTGGGTTGTTTTTTCATGGCATGGACTTGGTCCTCTGGTGCGACTGGACCCAACATTGACTGGAAATGCTTATGTTCAGCTACTTGGAGATCACTGGCAGCCATTCATGGACTTCATGTACCCAAACAACGATGGGATTTTTATGGATGACAATGCGCCATGTCACCGGGCCACAACTGTTCGCGATTGGTTTGAAGAACATTCTGGACAATTCCAACGAATGATCTGGCCGCCTAGATCGCCCGACATGAATCCCATCGAGCATTTATGGGACATCATTGAGAGGTCTGTTCGTGCCCAAAATCCTGCACCATCAACGCTTTCACAATTATGGACGTCTATCCAGACAGCATGGCTCATTATTCCTGCAGAAGACTTCCAACGACTTGTTGAGTCCATGCCACGTCGAGTTGCTACACTTCGCCGGGCGAAAGGAGGGCCCACACGATATTAAGAGGTATCCCATGACTTTTGTCACTTCAGTGTATATGTTGAATAGATAAAGAACTTCATAAAGAATTAATTGTTCAAGAATCTCTAAAAAAATATTCCAAAGTAAGATAAATGTAGTCGGAAATGAAGAATGAAGTATTCCAAATACAATTAGAAGTACTATACAACTCCATAAGAGCGGGAAATTGCCAAAAGTGAGGAACGTGAAACTTCAAGAAGAAGGAATTGATCAACCCACTACGAGTACTTATAGCCATTGAAAATACAAATGTTTAAAATCCCAACCCAAAACATGAAAAGTGCTTCAAAACCATACTACAAAACACATCAAGTAAAAGCCAAATTCTCCAGAAAATTCCATAAGACTAACGTTATTCATGAAGCACTTCAAGGGTTAAGGGGCCCAAAGTACCTTTTTCCGCCAAAATTTGGAATGGAGTTTTATTTGCTTGGCCCTCATTTTCGGATAATGCTACGGACCCCTAACCAGGACAACAACATGTTTACACATGATAATGAATAGTTAATACAGCAAAAATTTAACCATCCTCCTTCTCTATAACAAACTTAAACAAATAGTGGATCACAACTATATTTCCACAATCATTTGATTAAATAATAACAAGTAATACAAAAAAAAAATTTTTTTTTTTTAAGTCAATTCCTACTTTTTTTTCATTAGATTGCAGAATTTCCTTTATAAATAATTTTCATCCATATTTCTTAAGTTTATCTGGCGCCATCAATTGGTAGATACATGCAACTAAAATCTAAAAAAACTAATATTAATTAATTAAATGTAATTACTGAATTAATATTTGCAAAAACTGTATAAACATCCAGTGTCATCCACTACAAGTTCAAAAAACATTTATTTGCACTAGAGTGGAGGAATAAAAATTATTTTATGAACGATTGAAAATTTGAATAAGATATATATAGGGAGAGTGGGAGCTAATAGAAGAAATTGAAAAAAAAGCAACAACAAATAAATAAGAAAGTTCCTCTTAAGTAATGTAAAAAGTAATAACTACAACCACGAAGATATAATTGTTTTAAATTAACTGGTTTCCAGTTTTAATTACCTTTAAATTGAAGAGAACTGATAACAAGCTTAAAATAAATTAACACAAATAAATAACATTTCTGTTATTTAATTTCAGAGCAAAGATATCTCTTTTCCCCTTTTGTACATCCTTTTCTATGCAATACTATTACGTTGTCTCCAAACGGAATCCCCATAAATTACAGTTATGAACAGTACCTCCCCAGTTCAAATAAGGCTTCGGAATTCGAGTTCTGAATATTCGAGTCAATTTACATATCGCACGATTCCTTGTCACGTGTCATCGTCTCCGCCAATCAGCGTGTTGCGATCCGTTAAATAATGAATTGTTTCACGAATTCTGTCGCATAATTGAAACTGTGCCTAGATGTTGCTTTTCAAGAGAAGGATTCATTTTAGATAGTTGTAGAGGGAGTTTTATCTTTTTCGCAGGCAGCCAATTAAAGAGAAACGCATAATTATATTCGAGAAAGTTGAAATATGTCAGAATTCGGGAATTAAAATGTGTAGAATTTGGACAGTTGGTTAATTTAATGCGAGGTCAAAATTCCGTAACCTAATAAGGAAATAAATTTATGGACAATTATCATATTTTTGAAATAACTTTCCTCGCTGTTTATGGTTGTTGTTTGACAATTTGAAATGAATTTCTTTAAAATGGTACGGTATCAAGTAATCTGAAATGTATTAAATATCAAATGTATTCAGAAATCGAAATTATAAAGCGTAAATGCTTTATAAAATTATTTTGTAACCTGCAGTTTTTGTCTTGATGAATTTTTTTCCTTTTAAAATTTATACTTTATTATGCGAACACATTACTTGTAATACATAAAGATTGTATGTTATTACTCTTTCAATTAGTACTATTATCATCATGATTGGCGCAACAGCCCCATGATTGTCCAAGACCGTCTGCCTACTTGAAGATTTCGAAACATGAGATGTTTTCATTTTACGGGGTAGGGTTGTCAGCCCTATGCCTAAAACTCTACAGTCATATTAGATGGACCTACAGTTTGAAGTGGATTCCGAACCACTACAAACAACCATGGACTTGAACCTGAAACCTGTTGTACCGAGCGCCAGAGTACTATAGAATTTTATTGTCAAGGATTTCATTATCAGAGGCCTGACGGCCGAGTTACTAGCTCTATAGCGCTGGGCACCACATGGTAGGGTCTGATGGCAGGAGGGAAAGAGGGGCGGCTTCTATTGTGATGGAAGGAGGAGGACAGTGCATTCCGGAATGACTTTTAGGAGGAACTAACCTGCCTTTGCGTATCGTAGGTGAGAAAAACCTAGGAAACGCCCACCAGGTAATCAGACTGACGAGACAAGATGCTGAACATCACAAATGCTATCGAGTACCTCCTTATTTCTTGAAACAGTGTGTACTACAAAGCAGTCAGCGGATTGAACCTCTTCCCTAATGCTAAAAAATAATATAACTAATTTAAACTAAGATTAGATCACAACTATATTTCTACAATCATTTGATTAAATAATAAAAAGTAACAACTACAACCCCGAAGATATAATTGTTTTAAATTAACTGGTTTCCAGTTTTAATTACTTTTAAATTGAAGATAACTGATAACAAGTTTAAAATAAAATAACACACATAAATAACATTTCTGTTATTTAATTTGAAAGCAAAGATATCTCTTTTCCCCTTTTGTACTTCCTTTTCTATGCAACACTATTGCGTTGTCTCCAAAAGGAATCCCCATAAATTACAGTTATAAACAGTACCACCCGAGTTCAGATAAGGCTTCGGAATTCAAATTCTGAATATTCGAGTCAATTTACATATCGCACGATTCCCTGTCACGTGTCATCCTCTCCGCCAATCAGCGTGTTGCGATCCGTTAAATAATGAATTGTTTCGCGAATTCTGTCACATAATTGAAACTGTGCCTAGATGCTACTTTTCAATTCATTTTAGATAGTTGTAGAGGGAGTTTTATCTTTTTCGCAGGCAGCCAATTAAAGAGAAACGTATAATTATATTTGAGAAAGTTGTGAAATATGTCTGCATTTTGCGAATTAAAATGTGTAGAATTTGGACAGTTGGTTAATTTAATGCGAAGTCACAATTCCGTAACCTAATAAGGAAATAAATGTGTGACAATTATCATATTTTTGAAATAACTTTCCCCGTTATTTATGGTAGTTGTTTGACAATTTGAAATGAATTTCTTAAAAGTGACAAGGTATCAAATAATATGAAATGTATTGAGTATCAAATGTATTCTGAAATCGAAATTATAAGATATAAATTCCTTATAAAAATATTTTGTAAAACGCAATTTTTGCCTTGGGGCATTTTTTTTAAAATTTATACTCTACTATTCAAACATATTCTTTGTAATTAATTAGGAATGTATATAAATACTTTACCAAATAGTACTATAGAATTTTATTTTCAAGGATTTCATTTTCAGGGGCGTAAAGGCTGAATGGCCAGCTCTCTGGGCCTGGGTACAACAAGTTCCGGGGGCGAGTCTCGGCGGTGTCATGGATGTTTGTGGTGGTTCGGAATCCCATTTAAGACGTAAGTCCCGGTCTACTACTACTAAACCACACAACACCACTGTGCCTAGAATTGAGTTACTCCTATACAGTTTGGGAATGATGCGGATGAGAAGTCTGACTGGACTCTACTCCGGTCTGACTGGACTCTGGCTCTACAGTCATATAAGACTGGAGCTTAAGTTTAAAGTTGATTCCGAACCACTGCAAACATCCATGGCATCACCAGAACTAGAACTCGAAACCTGTGACACCGAGCCCCAGAGCGCTAGTTACTCGGCCATCAGGCCCTAAATAATTAATACTAAATAAAAAATTAAATTTTCGATGTATTAGTTATACATTATTTATTTAAATAAAATAAATAAAAAATAATTACCACAGCAAAAACTGCTTCCATATGTTCGATAACTAATTTAAACTAATATATCTTTTTTAATAATAGATCACAACTATATTTCTACAAACATTTAATTAAATAATAAAAAGTAATGACTACAACCACGAAGATATAATTGTTTTAAATTAACTGGTTTCCAATTTTTAATTACTTTTAAATTGAAGAGCTGACAACAAGTTTAAAATAAATTAACACAAATAAATAACATTTCTGTTATTTAATTTCTGAGAGAAGATATCTCTTTTCCCCTTTTGTACTTCCTTTTCTATGCAACAATATAGCATTGTCTCCAAAAGGAATCCACATAAACTACAGTTATAAACAGTCCCCACAAAACCGTTCAGATAAGGCTTCGGAATTCGAGTTCTGAATATTCGAGTCAATTTACATATCGCACGATTCCTTGTCACGTGTCATCCTCTCCGCCAATCAGCGTGTTGTGATCCGTTAAATAATGAATTGTTTCGCGAATTCTGTCACATAATTGAAACTGTGCCTAGATGTTCCTTTTCAAGAGAAGGATTCATTTTAGATAGTTGTAGAGGGAGTTTTATATTTTTAGAAGGCAGGCAATTAAAGAGAAACGTATAATTATATTCGAGAAAGGAGGAAATACACTGAAGTGACAAAAGTCATGGGATACCTCTTAATATCGTGTCGGCCCTCCTTTCGCCCGGCAAAGTGCAGCAACTCGACGTGGCATGGCCTCAACAAGTCGTTGGAAGTCTTCTGCAGGAATATTGAGCCATGCTGTCTCGATAGACGTCCATAATTGTGAAAGCGTTGATGGTGCAGGATTTTGGGCACGAACAGACCTCTCGATGATGTCCCGTAAATGCTCGATGGGATTCATGTCGGGCGATCTAGGTGGCCAGATCATTCGTTGGAATTGTCCAGAATGTTCTTCAAACCAATCGCGAACAGTTGTGGCCCGGTGACATGGCGCATTGTCATCCATAAAATCCCATCGTTGTTTGGGTACATGAAGTCCATGAATGGCTGCAAGTGATCTCCAAGTAGCTGAACATAAGCATTTCCAGTCAATGTTCAGTCCAGTCGCACCAGAGGACCAAGTCCATGCCATGAAAAAAACAGCCCACACCATTACGGAGCCACCCCAGCTTGAACAGTGCCTTGCTGACAGTTTGGGTCCATGGCTTCGTGGGGTCTGCGCCACACTCGAACCCTACCATCAGCTCTTACCAACTGAAATCGTGACTCATCGGACCAGGCCACGGTTTTCCATTCAACTAGGGACCAACCGATATGCTCACGTGCCCACGAGAGTCGCTGCAAGCGATGTCGTTCTGTCAGTAAAGGCACTCGAGTCGGTCTTCTGCTGGAATAGCCCAAGAAAGCCAAATTTCTCCGCACAGTTCTAACAGACAAGTCCCTTGTACGTCCCACATTGATTTCTGCGGTTATTTGACGCAGTGTTGCTTGTCTGTTAGAATTTACGACTCTTTGCAGACGTCCCCGTCTCGGTCGTTAAGTGCAGGCGGTCGACCACTGCGCTGTCCATGGTGGGATGTATGCCTGAAATTTCATACTCTCGGCACACTCTTGACACAGTGGATCTGGGAATGTTGAATTCCCTAACGATTTCCGAAATGGCATGACCCATGCGTCTAGCTCCAACGAACATTCCGCGTTCAAAGTCTGTTAATTCCCGTCGTGCGGTCATCATCACGTCAAAACCTCTTCACATGAATAACTTTAACAGAAATGAAAGCTCTGCGAAAGCACTGCGCATTTATACCTGTTCTACGCGATGCTACTGCCATCTGAAAATTTGCATATTGCTATCCCATGACTTTTGTCACTTCAGTGTATGTCAGAATTTGGGAATTAAAATGTGTAGGATTTAGACAGTTCGTTAATTTAATGCGAGGTCAAAATTCTGTAGTCTAATAAGGAAATAAATATATGGGCAATTGTCGTATTTTTGAAATAACTTTCCCCGTTATTTTTGGTACTTGTTTCATAATTTGAAATGATTTTCTTAAAAATGACATGGTATCAAATAATCCGAAATGTATTAAATATCGAATGTATTCAGAAATCGAAATTATAAAGCATAAATGCCTTCTAAAAATATTTTGTCACCAGCAGTTTTGGTCTTGGTGAATTTTTTTTTAAATTTATAATTTATTATACAAACACATTATTTTTAATCAATAAGGATTGTATGTAATTACTTTACCAATTAGTACTGTTTACCATTTAGTATCATCATCATGATTGGCGCAACAGCCCCATGGTTGTCCAAGGCCGTCTGTCTATAGGCAGATTTCGAAACATGAAATGTCTTCCTCTTACGGGGTAGGGTTGTTAGCCCTAAGCCCAACGCTCTACAGTCATATTAGATTGGGAACTACAGTTTAAAATGGATTTCAAATCTCTGCAAACATCCATGGCACCTAACGCTAATGCGCTATTCATTCGGCCATCGGGCCGAAATAATTAATACTAAATAAAAAATTAAATTTTTGAAGTATTAATTATATATTAATTATTTAAATGAAATAAGTAATAAATAATTACCGCAGCAAAAACAGCTTCCATGTGTTCGATAACTAATTGAACTAATAATGGATCACAACTATATTTCTACAATCATTTGATTAAATAACAAAAAGTAACGACTACAACCACGAAGATATAATTGTTTTAAATTAACTGGTTTCCAGTTTTAATTACCTTTAAATTGAAGAGAACTGATAACAAGCTAAAATAAATTAACATAAATAAATAACATTTCTGTTATTTAATTTCAGAGCAAAGATATCTCTTTTCCCCTTTTGTACTTCCTTTTTTATGCAATACTATTACGTTGTCTCCAAACGGAATCCCCATAAATTACAGTTATGAACAGTACCTCCCCAGTTCAAATAAGGCTTCGGAATTCGAGTTCTGAATATTCGAGTCAATTTACATATCGCCCGATTCCTTGTCACGTGTCATCCTCTCCGCCAATCAGCGCGTTGTGATCTGTTAAATAATGAATTGTTTCGCGAATTCTGTCGCATGATTAAAACTGTGCCTAGATGTTGCTTTTCAATTCATTTTAGATAGTTGTAGAGGGAGTTTTATCTTTTTCGCAGGCAGCCAATTAAAGAGAAACGTATAATTATATTCGAGAAAGGGCGAAATATGTCAGAATTGGGGGAATTAAAATGTGTAGAATTTGGACAGTTGGTTAATTTAATGCGAGGTCAAAATTCCGTAATCTAATAAGGAAATAAATATATGACCAATTGTCGTATTTTTGAAATAAATTTCTTCGTTATTTATGGTAGTTGTTTGACAATTTCAAGTGAATTTCTTAAAAGTGACATGGTATCAAATAATCTGAAATGTAATCAGAAATATAAATTATAAAACATAAAGGCCTTATTATTTATTAACATACGCATTCAGAAATCGAAATTTTAAAACATAAATTCCTTATAAAATTATTTTGTAACCTGCCGTTCTTCTTAATTTATATTTCATTATGCAAACACATTCTTTGTGATAAATAATGTTTGTATGTAATTACTTTACCAATTAATACTCTATAATACTACTAATAATGTACTATTTTCTTGAAAATAAAATTATTAGTACTATTCACATTCAAACTTAGGTCATTGTTGATTTTATAATCAATCCCTACATTTTAAAAAATAGTTTTCATTTGCATTGAAATATTATTAAGAGGATTACGAATTACTAGACGGGAATAATTTTTAACCCAATTGATAGTAATTTTGAAAATAGTGTTTAAAATCTGTAAAATTATTCCATTGTACCCTCATTACATCGTTAAAAAGTTCTTTAACGATAACGATATCCATTTCTCTCTCTCTTAAATGCACCAGTAAATATCAAATGAAGCAAAACACAAGTTTGGAGAATTAGAAGTTATATCAACGAAAAGATGAAATAAAAGTTAATTCCATTTATTAACTAAAAGATAATGGAATGCACTTAGGAATAAATTCCGATTTTAATCCTTTTGTATGAATGCAGTCGGTCCGTAGAGAACGCTAATCGGTAAAGAAAGTAACGTTAATATTTGATGTTAAGGAACATGGGATATTTTGTTCTTCTATACTTGTATTATCATTCAAATGATACGAAACATTAAAGGCTTACTTGGGCAGAACTCAATACATTTTACAAAAAAAAGTTCAGTTGATGTACATTTATTAAATAAACCATTTCAATAGATCTACAAATTGGAGATTACGGAATTAAATTGTTGTTTCTAGATTGTAATTTAAAGTTTTTTTTTTAAAATTTATTTTAAAGTTTTTTAAGTGGTTTAGAACAGTTATTTTGTATTACATTGTTTAAACACATTTAATGCAGCGATGAAATTCATTTTTACTTTTTAAGTATCGTTTTTTTTTTTTTTTTTTTTTTTTTTTTTTTGTAACTGCTATTTTTTAACGTTTCTGCTGATTTTTAAATTATTAAAATAAAAAATTATTCGATAAATTTTATGTAAAAATATTTTAAATAATTTTTTTTTTGTTTGCATAAATATAAAATAAATTTTAATTTAAATAAAATTTTACAAGTCGCATATTATCATCTGCGATTTGAAATTATTAATTATCCATTAAAATATTTCGGCAATTCTAAATGTGGAGTAAAATAACAATTATTTATGAAATAAATAAAGTTTATTAAAAATTTTATTCTTAAATTAAAAATTATTAACAAAATATTTAAAAATACTTTAAAGATGTCTTTTTTTCCGCATAAATATGAATTTAAATTTTGTTATAAATAAATTTTTTACAAGTCGTAAATAATGTTTTGCATACCGTACGTTACTTTACCGTAAGACGCCAATTAGCTTTTTCTATAATACTACTAAGGAAACAGAGCATGCGCTGAGGGAGAAAAAATTATCCTACGGTAACTAACGTACAGTATGAAAAAAACTCTAGGTATCGTCTGCGTTTTTATTATGAATTGTCCGTTAAAATATTTCAGCAATTCCATATATGGAGTAAAATGACAATTACCTATGAAATAAATATAGTTTAAAAAAAATTTATTAATTAATTTAAAAATTATTTTTAATTATTAAATTTCTTATTTATTTATAATTATTAATTCATATAAATATTGTAACTTGAATTGTAGAATTTTCCCCTTAAATCTTTATGCAACAAACATTATTTATTATAAAATAAAACTAATTATGGAGATGTGAAATCATTATTCCGTATTAAATAGTATTAAGAACAAATTTCAAAATACAACTTCCCAAACAGATATAAAAACTAACTAACTCACTGCCACTACAGTCCATGTTGGATAACGGCCATCTGCCTACTGGCAGATTCCGAAACAGGAGAAGTTTTTTTATGGGATAGGGTTGTCAGCCCTACACCCTAAACAGCCGGGACTCGAAACCGGAGGACCTAGCCCCAGAGAGCTAGTCACTCGGCCATCATACCTCTGAATAGGTAAATATATGAGGGACCTGGATGGCCGAGTGTCTAGCGTTCTGGCCCTGGATGCCACAGATTTCGCGTTCGAGTCCCGGCGATGCCGTGGGTGTTTGTAAGGGTTCAGAATCGGAAGTAGTAAATCACGGTCTCAGATTACTGTAGAGCGACACGGAACCCAGTCAGACTATTCACCTACATCATTCCCAAACTGTACAGGGGAAACTCTGATGGATGTCATGGATGTTTGCAGTCGTTCGGGAATCCACTTTAAACCGTAGGCCGCAGTCTTAAATTGACTGTAGAGCGTCACGGACTCCAGTTAGATTACTCACTCACATCATTCAAAAACTGTATAGGGGAAACTCTGCTCTAGGGACGTTGATGTAGTCTGGTGTAGTAGTAGTAGACCAAGACTTACGGATTAAAGGGAATTCTTAACCACTACAAACAGCCATGACACCGTCGAGATCCAGAACGTCAGAGAGCTAGGCGTTTGGCTATCAGGCCCTGAAATTTAATCTCTATCTACAAAAAAATGTGTATGCTTCTAGAATGATAGAATTATTTCTATATTTATGTATATGCATACGCGTATATGTTTATATATTTCTTATTATATCCTTATTATTATATTATAGCATTAACATTAGGGTTAAAGTTCTATCCGCTGGCGGATTTGTAATAGACACTGTTTCAAAAAACAAGAAGAAGCTCGAAGACAATTTATCTAAATTAAAGAAGCTAAATTATCAATTAATATAAACATTGACAACGAAGCAAGTGTTTAGGATTTTAAAATCCATTTAATCATATTTAAAAAAAAAAAAATTCCTCCTCATTCCAGGTATAAAAAAATAACAAATCCGAATCCCCATGTAAATATGACTCTTCCCTTAGGATGGATTTTTCTGGGAGAAAATTTAATTCCAATTCCGATGCAAACGGATCTACAGAGAAACCTTTTCCGATTCTATCGAAAACTAAATAGGAATCAATGTGGAATGGGGGAAATATATTCTGAGCATATATGAATCAGTATCAGTTAATCCATATGTTGTAACTGGTAATTATCCTGTTGTGTGAGGGTAAGGGGTATTTCCTTTATTTTTTGTATGAATCCAGGAATGGTAGATAACCCATCCCGGTCACACGGTCAGGTCCAAAAGAACCGGTCGGTTTGGTGGGATCCATCCCTTTTTTGGAGTTTTTGCGGGCAGAAAGGAAGACCCGTTGAAAGCAGAGCGAACGATCTACGATAGTGCGTGAGCCTGGTGCACAATTTTTGCTGCGAGAATGGATCCAGGTATAATTTGTAATGGAGAGTTATGTCCATCTTTGGAATTGTCGGTGAGCATTTTTTTTTTGGTAAAAAGGATATGAGGCTACTGGTACCCCACTGCCCACACACTGAAAGGAATATTTTCGATTGAGGTATGCGTGCGAAATATTATGAATACTTCTCTGTAAACATTTCTCTGTAAACATTTCTCTATAAACATTCTCTATAAAACTTTTTTTATTGTATTTATTCTGCCAAATATTAAAAATCCTAAATTTTATTGTAATAGTATTTATTCGTATTCATTAAAGGGTAAAAGTAAATTAGTTGTTTGTCCTAGTATTTATTTTAATTGCTTTTTATTAATGTTAATTCATTTGGCCGTCCTACGAGTATACGTAGACCAACGGCCCCATTTCTATGTCGGTATATTAACACATACTATACAAGCATGCTGGGCAGCTCCAGCTAAAAGTCATTCCGAAAGGTATTGCCTTCCTTGTTCCAGTGTCATATAACCAAGTCAGTGTCATATAATCTCCAGTGTCATATAACCAAGTCAGACCTCGACCTACGGGTGCTCCATCACAACAGAAGCTGCCCCCCTCTCTCTCTCCTGCCATGTGGTACCCAGCGCCAGAGAGCTAACCATTCGCCTTCAAAGCCCTGAAAATGAAATCATTCAAAATAAAATTCTGTAGTACTAATTGGTAAAGTCATTATTTATTACAAAGAATGTGTTTACATAATAAAGTATAAATTTAAAAAGAAAAAATTCACCAAGATAAAAACTGCTGGTTACAAAATATTCTTATAAAGCATTTATGTTTTATAATTTCGATTTCTGAATACATTTGATATTTAATACATTTCAGATCATTTGATACCATGTCGTGTTTAAGAAATTCATTTCAAATTGTCAAACAACCACCATAAATAACGAAGAAAGTTATTTCAAAAATCTGATAATTGGCCATATATTTATTTCCTTATTAGACTACGGAATTTTGACCACGCATTAAATTAACCAACTGTCCAAATTCTACACATTTTAATTCGCAAATCCTGACATATTTCGCCCTTTCTCAAATATAAATATACATTTCTATTTAATTAGCTGCCTTCGAAAAAGATAAAACTCCCTCTACAACTATTTAAAATGAATTCTTCTCTTGAAAAGCAACATCTAGGCACAGTTTCAATTATGTGACAGAATTCGCGAAACAATTCATTATTTAACACGCTGATTGGTGGAGAGGATGACACGTGACAAGAAATCGTGCGATATGTAAATTGACTCGAATATTCAGAACTCGAATTCCGAAGCCTTATCTGAACGGTTTTGTGGGGACTGTTATAACTTTAATTTATGGGGATTCCTTTTGGAGACAACGTAATAGTGTTGCATCAGAAAAGGAAGTACAAAAGGCGGGTAGAGATATCTTCGCTTTCAAATTAAATAACAGAAATGTTATTTATTTGTGCTCATTTATTGAAACTTGCTATCAGCCCTTCAATTTAAAAGTATTTAAAACTGGAAACCAGTTAATTTAAAACAATTATAGCTCCGTGGTTGTAGTCATTACTTTTTATTATTTAATCAAATGATTGTAGAAATATAGTTGTGATCCATTATTAGTTTAAATTAGTTATCGAGCAGGAGGAATGTTAAAATTTTATACATATTAATACAGCAGAAATTTAATTTTTTATTTAGTATTAATTTTTTGGAGCCTGAAGGCAGAATGACTAGCGCTCTGGCACTCGGTGCCACAGGTTTCGAGTTCGAGTCCCGCCGATGCCATGGATGTTTGCAGTGGTTCAGAAATCACTTTAAACCATAGGTCCCTATCTTATATGATTGTAGAGCGTCACGCAACCCAGTCAGGCTACTCACTCACATCATTCCCAAACAGTATAGAGGCAACTCAGCTCTAGGCACAGTGATGAGGTGTGGTGTAGTAGTAGTAGTAGACCGGTATTTACGGTTTAAAGGGGATTCCGAACCACTACAAATAGCCATGACACCGTCGAGACTCGAGCCCGGAACTTGTTGTTCCCAGGCCGAGAGAACTGGTCATTCAGCCTTTAAGCCCCGGAAAATGAAATCCTTGAAAGTAAAATTCTATAGTACTAATTGGTAAAGTAATCACATACAATCATTATTTATTGCAAAGAATGTGTTCGCATAATAAAGAATAAATTTAAAAAAAAAAAAATCTCACCAAGACAAAAACTACTGGTTACAAAATATTTTTATTAGGCATTTATATTTTATAATTTAGACTTCTGTATGCATTTGATATTTAATACTTTTCAGATTATTTGATACCGTGCCACTTTTAAGAAATTCATTTCAAACTGTCAAACAACTACCATAAATAATGAAGAAAGTTATTTCAAAACTATGATAATTGTCATATATTTATTTCCTTATTAGACTACGGAATTTTGACCTCGCGTTAAATTAACCAACTGTCCAAATTCTACACATTTTAATTCGCAAATCAGTTGTACCAGACTACGAGCCGAGAAATGTCTACTCCGATTAGAAGGGAGGAATCTGACCTCTCCCCCCTTCCTCTTGACGGTTTGTCTTATAAATCTTTTTTTATTTCGAGAATTAAAATGTTAAACTATTTAAAATTTTACACCTTTTTTAATATTTACAACTTTAATATTGTTCAAGTTAATGGATAAGCACAATAACTAATAGTTATTACATCTAAAAAGTAAAGCTAATGTTTTAAATCGAATAAAAAATCATCACACCATTGTGAATTTCAAAAGACAACCTCGTAATCTTCCCCTTTCAAACCTCTTTGACAAAACTGGGGAATAAATCACATTGGAAAGTGATCCTCTTTAAACATGAGTCCTCATGACAAACAAGAATTGAAGGGTGGAAGAAAGGGTCTACGTTCTACAGAACGAACCCCCAGAGGACCCCTTTTGTAACTGACTGGGAAAGTGCTTTTGCTCCATCCTTGGAAGTCAGCATTGCGTTTGATGGCAACATGGAGTGTCCATGGATGGCGTTGATGGCAATGCTAGGGGCTTCAAGTGTGCTTTCAAGTGGTGTTGGGCATCTGTTGTGGACCTGGAGGCGGAGTAGGGGTCTTTGGATTGGGGGGAAGGGGTTGTTTGAGTGAGGGTGACGTAGGGAATTGTCGCGTGAAGTGGGGGTGATGGCCTTGATGGAATGGTAAAGATTCAGTGGAATTAAAATTGATTTTTAGTTGATGGTGTTTGTAAGTGGATGTGTCATGCCGATGAGTTTCTGTGGAAAAACCTATGCTAGATTTCGGCAATTCGTTTTCAATTTGAAATCATTTTTTCAGCATTTGCAATTCACCTTCAGTATTTCAACAGCATTTGTAATTCGTATCTACCATTGTAATTTATTTTATTTTCAGCGGTAAGTGGAAGTTATGAACTTTGCCATGTAAATCGAAATGTAACTTTTCAATATTTCAGCATTTGTAATTATTTTCAATATTTTACCAGCTGCAGCTTATGTTCAATATAATAGTTCATTTTCATTTTCAACTGGAGTTTAAGTAGAATTTCATTGTGCAAATCAAAATCAACCTTTTCAACATTTCAGTATTTGCTATTCACTTTCAGTATTTCAGTATTTGTTATTCATTTTCAGTATTTCAGCATTCATTATTCGCTTTCAATATTTCAGAATTTACTATTCACTTTCAGTATTTCAATATTTTCTATTCAATTTTAGTATTTCAGCATTTACTAAATATTTTCAATATTTCAATATTTGCAATTACAGTATAATAATTTATACAGTTACATGACGTATGTTATATGACGATGCATGTTACAAAGACGATACAGTAATATATACATTATTATTATTATTTTCATTCTAACTGCAAGTTAATGTAACTGAATTTCATTGTATAAATCGAAATATAACTTTCAATGATTCAGCATTTGCAACTGACTTTCAATATTTTACTAGTTTCAGTTCATAAACATAAAAATTCATTTTCATTTTGAACGGTGAGTTAAAATAGAATTTTATTGTGCAAATCGAAATCTACCTTTTCAACATTTGCTTTTCACTTCCAATATTTCAGCATTTGCAATTCATTTACAACACAGTAGTTTATTTTCATTTTTAACGGTAAATTAAACTGACTTTCTACGTCTAAATCGAAATCTAACTTTTCAATACTTCAACCTTTGCAATGTTTGAATATTTTACCATTTGCAATGGTTCATATTCAATATAATAATTCATTTCTATTTTCAGCTGTGAGTTAAATCACAATTTCATTGTGCAAATCAAAATCTACCATTTTAGCAATCTCGTATGGTAGAATGGTCTATCCTCAACTACTACGGTAAACTCATTTTTTGAGTGACTGTATCTATTTGCTCAACGTTTAATTTAACAAAGCACACTCGTGTGATAAGGTCTCCAAATTAAGAAATATAGCAATAAAGATTGCCCTTATTCTTCTAAATAAGAAATAAAGCAACCTTTTTGAAAAGTCATTTGTTACATTAAATTTTCAACAAATAAAATACTTTTTAACACAAATTGAACAAACATATTAAATCGCAAAAACATTGCAAACTGGTATTGCTACTACGCACAAATTTAAATTCTTCAAAGCAGTTTGTGCTTTTTACATCCGTATCCCGAAAACAATGCAGTGAGGAGGGGTGGGTTAGGGGTAGGGTAAGATTTATTCAGATCTAGCCTTGAGAGATTTAACTTCAACTGTAACGACGAAAGTTTCCTATTTGGAAATAACGAGCCACCGTGCATGAAAAACTTGAAAATCGAAGTTTTTACTTTTTTTTTTCTCTCTTTCTCTTTACAATTCCTCATTAGCATTTATTCGCATAGCGTTTTCTTTCCGCTTTTATTTTTATATCTTGCAAAAGAAAACGAAAAAAAAAATTGCTGCAGACTTTTTTTAAAAGCGATACGAAATGGGCTTTTGTGTTAGATTCGAGTCAAACTGCGCTTTCATTATGTAAAATATTTCTTGTTTGTAACTGTGGATTTTTTTTTTTTTTTTACTTCGGCATCTTTTTACTTGACAAAAAAAATAACGAAGAAGTTTCCGTTTAAGTTAAAAACTAACCGTGTTCATTAAATTGCTTTATATGTATATGTATATGTTATTTTTAAGATTTTAAAATGTTACAAAAGGGACGACAAATTTATCGTTAACAAAAACAATGAAAACTGTAAAGATACTTCTTTTGGGTCTCTTATTGCAAGAACTTCTCTGTTATAATAATGAAACTGTTGTCATAGAAGATATTTTTTAGATGAAAAAAAGGGTTAACCCCTTCCTTACCTGCCGAGGAAAACTTACGAGATGCGCTCCCCAGTGCCACCGTTTTTCATACAGGCGCGCGTAGTTATGCGATGTATTGGAGGAAAAAAAGAGGTGCGTTTTGCAACATAAAACCTTTTTACTTTCACAGAAAAAATAAAATGTAAAAAAAAACAAAAATTCTAAATTTAAAGTATGGAATAACAGTGTAATAAAACAGATGTTAGAATTTATCTGCTGTGTGATATTTCCTAAAACAAGAATTCTTTATTGTTTCATATGTAAAATAGGATAGAAGAAATAACTATTTATTTAAAATATCTAAACTTGTTTTTTATAAACCAAAATCACATTCATTGCATTGATAGCTGGTTTCACGACGAAACGGAAGCAAAAGAAGAATAAAAAAAAAAGCACAATCTACTCAAACAGAAACAGAAGCAAAAACTGCACAGCTATGACTCACCGTTTCAGAAACATCCCCTTTACCAATACCCTATCCCTTTTCTCTGAAATAATAAAATCCGTTCCAAACATTGTCAAGGTCATTTTGTGGCATTGCAAGACCGTGGGAACAGTTTTCTTTACAGCAGCGCAATGCAAAGGATCGTACTTCGGAAAGGCGTATATATACGCCGGTGGCAGTGAACGCATCGGTTGAGTGAGGCGTATATATACGCCGGCGGCAGTTAAGGGGTTAATAAATAACCAGTTATGAAGTTTGCTGGGTTTTTATTTAACAATTTTTTAACGACAAGATTTAAATTATTATTTTTTTTCTTGATTCTTATGGCTATACAACTAAATCGTAGATTACTATAGAGTTACTGAATATTTTATTTCCTTATATATTTATTTCATGATCATATTATTAAAAATACTTATAAACTATGTTAGGTTAAACTAATTCTTATTAACTAGTATAAATAATGATCAAGAGCATAATAAAAAGAAGTTCCTTTATACATATACATGCACATATGTGCTTCTTCACTGGCACAACAGCCCCATGGTAGGCCAAGGGCGTCTGCCTATTGGCAGATTCCGAGATAGGTTTGGTTTGTTTGTCGCTCTATGGTCATTTTGTTCACACTTTGCTTGCTAACTAGACTGGAACCTACAGTTTAAAGTGTATTCCGAACCACTAGCAAACATCCACGCCACCCCCAATATTCGAACCTGAAGCCTGTGGTACCAAAAGCTAGAGTGCTAGCCAATTAGACATCAGGCCATCCTCGTATGAGAGAAAGTCCCAACAAGGGCAGGTGTTAGATCTCTCAACTGCTGCGATAAACTCATTATTTGAGTAACTATCGGTTTGCTTAACGCTTATGGTAATGAAACAAACTCGTGTGATAAGGGCTCCAAATTAAGAAACATAATAATAAAGATTGCTCTTATAATTCCAAACATAGCACAACCAACTTGAAAAGTAATTTGTTAAGTTAAATTTTCTACAAATAAAATACTTTTTAACACAAATTGAAAATATAACAAACATATTAAAGCGTTTTTTCAAAAACATCGCAAACTGGTATTGCCACTACTACGCGCAATTTTAAATTCTTCAAAGCATTTTTGCTTTTTATATCCGTATCCAGTAAACAATGCAGTGGGGGTAGGGGTAGGGCAAGATTTATTCAGTTCTAGCCTTGAGAGATTTAACTTCAACTGTAACGACGAAAGCTTCCTATTTGGAAATAACGAGCCACCCTGCATGAAAAACTTGAAAATCGAAGTTTTTGCTTTTTTTTTTTTTTTTTTTTTCTCCTTTACAATTCCTCATTAGCATTTATTCGCATGGCGTTTTGCGTTCCACTTTTGTTTTTATATCTTGCAAAAGAAAAGGAAAAAAAAAATTGCTGTAGACTTTTTTTTTTAAAAGCGATACGAAATGGGCTTTTGTGTTACGTTCGAGTCAAACTGCGCTTTCATTATGTAAAATATTTCTTGTTTGTAACTGTTGATTTTTTTTTTTTACTTCGGCATCTTTTTACTTGCAAAAAAAATAACGAAGAAGTTTCCGTTTAAGTTAAAAACTAACCGTGTTCATTAAATTCCGTTATATACATATATATTGCAAGAGGAACGACAAATTTATCGTTAACATAGACATAGAAAACTGTAAAGATACTTTTTTTTGGTCTCCTATTACAAGAATTTCTCTGTTATAATAATGAAACTGTTGTCATAGAAGATACTTTTTGGATAAAAATATAGGTTAATAAACAACCAATTATAAAGTTTGCTAGGTTTATATTTGTAATTTGTATAACTATTCATTTCAAATAGATTAAAATTATTTGTTCTCTTAATTTATATGCGTATACAATCTAATTACTAGGCTACTATAAAGTCACTGAATATTTATTTTTTGTTAGATTTTTATTTATCATTTGTATAAGTATTCGTTTGATAAAGATTAATTTTTTTTGTTAATTAATATAGCTATACAAACTAAACACTAGGTACTATAGAGTTACTGAATATTTTATTTCCTAATAAATTATTTAATGATGATATTATTAAAAATACTTAACTATTTTCATGTAAAAAAACTTCTGATTTACTAGTTTAAATAATAGTCTAGGCCCAACTCGGAGATAAGTGGCAACGGGCGCCGCTGTTATGGCTGAAGTTCATTCCCTGGCTAAAATAAATTTTCTGATGCATTAAGCAAGATGCACTAATTTCGACAAATGTAAAAAAAATGGTCATTAATTGGGAGGAGGGGCGGTAATAGATAATAAACAGTGTTCATTTACCACTGCTGTAAAACATATGTATGGTTCTTTCGAAAGGTCATAAATCCGATAATGCTTAACCAAAAGACGACACTAAGCCGAGCGGTAATTCTTCACTTCCAAAAGCTGACAATTAAAATCGCGCGTACATCAGTTTCTACCTAACCTACACCATACTGGTTTGATGTGGGGCTAAATACTTTCACTTGTTAATGTGTATAAGTATTCTTTAATTTTTAATATCGGTAGGTGTTTATGGGGGGAGGGGAGAGACGAACGATAGAATTTACCTTTTGGGAGGAAGTGGACAGAGAAGGTAAGTATAAAAACTTATCTAAAAGATCTGATTCTTACAAAAATCTCTATTCTAAAGCACGGAAATCATTGTTCGTATACAATGGTATCTATCCCAATAATCCTCCCCCTATTCTGTAGGAAGAACAATGCCACCTTTAGTCACAATGCTTTTCAGGATTCTGTAAACCCCTCCAACGCTCTCGGCGTTTTAGTCAACATATCACGGTGCCGCACAAGGATAATAAAGGACCAACAAGGAGTCGATAAGGAGTCAGCTCCTAGAAAGGATTCTTGACGCATTGTTCCATGGGTCTTCTGTTTGCACCGATAGCACGCATGGTGGGACAGTTCTAACTTCGTGGTGGTCTGTGTTCCCCATGTGAAAGTCTCGTTGAGAAGTGGGTTTAAGAATTTAACCTAAAAAGGTGGTAGCTGGCTTGCGTTTGGTGCCAGTTTAAAACCTTCATTATAAACTTTATGTATTAGATATATGTGTGTGTGTGTGTGTGTAAATTTGTCGTGAATATTAAGCATTTAAACCAGTGACTTGAGAAATGAATATTTTAAACTGATCTATTGATTTAATAATTTACATATAAATATGCAAATCACTGAATATGTTTATCGAAGTGAAATACGGTATTTTTAAGATTCATGATTATGGCAACCTTAACTATAAATTATATATCGCGTTATTCCAACATATTACACATTTAAAAGTACTTAAAATCTGAATTTTTAAAATGTTATATATTTTAACGTAATGTAATAACATAATTATAAGTAAATATATGATTTTAAATATTAAGCATTTAACCCAGTAACATGAAAAATCAAATTAAAATTGAGGAATTTTGGTTCTAACAACACAGTATTTAAATATTCAAACAGCATTTCTAGTTGATCTATTGATTTAATAATCTACATAAAAATATGCAAATCATTGAATTGAATACGATATTTTTAAGATTTATGATTATGATAACCTTAAGTAACAATTATATATCACGTTATTTCAAAACACGTCACATAAACCCCATATTTCAGATATCCATAAATTATTAAAAGTATACAAAAGAATACGTAAGTAACTAAAAAAAATCGATATTGGAATTATTTTATAGACTTTAATCTTTATTGTTATTGTAGCAATTTTCATAAAATAACAATTCCACTTATTTTAAATCTCCATCGATAGTTGCGGCCAACATGTAATTTATAACGTTTTACTTTTCAATAACTGTTTTCCTGTTATGATTTATGAGTGAGCACAAAAAAATGCACAAAATAAAAAGCACGAAAACCGAATGGAACTATCCGCCCCATCTACAGCTTTAACAGCTTATTTGTGTCCTAAATTACATAAGCTTTTCAATACGATCACGCTACCTTGTAAAAATTCATGCATAATTCATGAACCCTATACCTTGTTAAAATATAATTTCGCTGCTTCAACGCAAATCAATAGAATAAACTTGGGGAATAATAGAATTTTAGGCTTAAATTCATGGGAAAGTGCAGCCCAAAACCAAATGTGAGAGTAAAAGAGGATTTTGGTAGCAATTAAGGTGGGATTTGGAGAACGAAATATTAAATTCTCCACTGTAAATATTAAATTGTGAATAATTTCTGTAGCTTTTACTGTAGTTTTCCGTATTTATTCCTGTTTCCAGTAATGTTACGGTAGCATTATTGTAGTATTTGCTAAAAGACGTTTTCATTTGAGGTAGTAGAATTATGATGCAAATTATTTGAGCTATTTCTTTGATAATATGTGGTAGTTACTTACTGGAGATGTAGCCAAAGATTCTATTTAATCTTTTTCGAAAATGGAGCGTTTTAACCACCAACAACATTTGTGATATATTCTGTAATTACAAAGTTATACATTTTACATAAAATGGCAATTTGTATACTTTGTGTTGTATTCCGATTATAATTCAAAATATCTTTTATTTAGTTATCATGGTTTTAATATGTATAGAAGTAAAAAGTTATTGCTTTAGAGGGTGTATTTTATTCTGAAGAGATTCAGATTTTATTCATTTTATCTTAAAATTATTGAATCAAAATTCAGTTAGAAACTTGTTTTCTAAATATTGCAAAGAAGCATTTTTTGTGGAACAAGGAATGTAAAAGCCGTTAACGGAAAATGAGTGAATAATTTAATGTCAATATTAAGTTGTGAATAATTTCTGTAGCATTTGCTGTAGTCTTCTATATTTATTCCTATTTCCAGTAATGCTAGGGTAGCATTACTGCAGTATTTGCTAAAAGACGTTTTCATTTGAGGTAGTAGAATTATGACGCATATTATTTCAGCTATTTCTTTGATAATGTGTGGTAGTTACTTAAAAGTAACTACTGGAGATGTAGCCGAAGATTCTATTTATTATTTTCACAAAATGGTATGTTTTAACCAACAACAATATTCTTGACATATTTTATAATTATAAAGTTATACATTTTACATCAAATGGTAATTTGTATAACTTTGTGTGATATTTCAATTCTTCAATATGTGTTTTATTCAATTACGATGGTTTTAATATGAGAATATGACTAAAAATGCACGTGTTATTGTTTCTGAAATGGTTAAGTGACCAATGCGTCTTCAAAACATAATTTTATTTTATTTATTTTTTGAACAGAAATTTAATTTTTTTTAAATAATTTTTTTAAAAATCATTAGATGTGGAAGAGATTTTTGTGTATGCATGGTGTAAAAAAAATTTTAAATGGGTATTTCTTATTCGCATGCGATACTGATTTTATTCATTTTACCTTAAAAGAAATTAAATTAAAAATGCTACAAGGAAGTATTTTTTTTTGTGTGTGGGGGTGAAGTATCGTATAGGGTCCTAATGGCCGAATGACTAGCGCTCGGTGTCACAGGTTTCGTTTTCGTGTCCGGCTGTGCCATTGATGTTTGTAGCGTTTCGGAATCCACTTTAAACCGTAGGTCCCGGTATAAAATTACTATAGGGCGCTTTATTTGTTTGCATAAGGCAATATGTCATGTTTCGGAATCTGCCAGAAAGCAGATGGCCGTGGCCCACCTTGGGGTTATTGTGCCAGTAAAGACGAAAAAGATGTAACGTATAAATCGTCATTGTAAATTTTAAGTTGCCGAACAAGAGTCGTCAAAAGATTCTCAAATGTAGCCAAGTCTCAGTTTGGAAAGGAACTGTTTTTACTTTGCTAAGGAACTGTTACTATTTTATGACCGGAAAAAGCTAGAAAAAATGTTAGAAAAATTATATACATAAGTATAGGTTTTTCTTATGTTTGTCTAACAAAACAGGATAGGTGATTTGTAAAACTTTAACTTGTTGGCGCCAATGTACAGCTATAACTAACAAATAACTTCCGCTTTTAACACTTTACCGATTAAAAGCTGTGTGTGCTTACTATTTCCGTCGATTTATGTTTTGTAGAAATAGAGAAAGTAAAAAGATCATCAGTCCTTTGAAAAAATTGAAGAAGAAAAATAATATTTAATCAAAGCAGAAAAGGAGTCGGATATATAATATATAAATATGCATTTCTTTTAATTTGCCTGGGACTGGCAAATTAAAATTTTATCCGCGGGCCGGATAGAACCTTTCGGCGGGCCGAAGTTTGCTCATCCCTGCCTTAGAGCAATACAACAGTGACAATTCCGAATATAACTAACCACTGCCTAAGAATGTGAATACCACGCTGTTTGACGGATGTCCACGGACCCTTTAAATCCCCTCATCAACTGACCACAAGTCATATTCATCGCCCACGCATCACTTCCACCAAGTGGTGAGGATTCTGAGGCCGGACAATGCCGGATTCCCCCCGTCTACTGATTGCACGCCTTGTGCGTATCTATCCGGCCGTTAACGGACGATCCGGCTACGAATCCTTTGATATTACAATGCCAGCTGAGCCATGAGTCCGGTTGACCGTCTAGTCTCGCTGTCCAAGAATGGAGTTCATTTGCATTTCATTCCCAAGTTTCGGATCAATCCCGTGTGTTCCTACACCTCTACAGTGGAGTCCGTCATTTTGCCTGTATTGGCAAGGCTTAAGTTGCATCATGTTATCTGAAATGGGAATTGGTTGTTCTGTTAATGATGGTGGTGGTTGTTGTTACAATGATATTTATTGCAATAAATATTTATTGGGGCCTGGTGGCCGAGTGGCTAGCACTCTGTCCCACAGGTATCGGGTTCGAATCCCGGCGGTGCCATGGATGTTTTTAGTGGTTTGGAATCCACTTTAAGCCGTAGGTCCCGGTCTCATATGACCGTACAGCTTCACAAAGACCAATCAGACTTCTTCTCACCCACATCATTCCCAAACTGTAAAGGGGCAACTCAGCTCTAGGCACAGTGATTTGATGTGGTAGTAGTAATAAGTATTTATTGATTTTCACACTCCAATGGCTGGGTTCAAGTAATCATGAGATCGGATAAAAAAATCATTATCTTTGTTTCCACATTAAAAGTTGAATTTATCATATGAATGTATACAATAACCCATAATAATATTACTGTATTTATATTCGAAAAATAGAAATACAAAATTGTTTTTTGTCACGTAACAATTTTATGTAAATATACATCATTCAATATTATAATTATTAATTTTTATTAACAAAATTTGAATTATTCTTTCAATTCCTTCTATTACCTCACACTCTCCCTATATATATCTTGTTCAAATTCTCAATCGTTCATAAAATCCTCTTTATTCATCCACTCAAGTTCAAATACATTTTTTTTTGAACTTGCAGTGGATGGCACTGGATGTTAATACAGTTTTTTTCAAATATTAATATAGCAATTAAATTAAATTAATTAATTTTAGTTTGTTTGGATTTAAGTTACATATATCTACCAATAGATGGCGCCAGATAAACTTAAAAAAATGAATGAAAATTATTTATAAATTACTTCCTGCAATAGAGAAAAAAAAGAAGGAATTGACTTAAAAATGTTTTTTATATATTACTTGTTTTTATACATAATGTGCCTAAAAAGTATATGCATAATTGCTATATAATATTTTTGTTAATTTTTTTAATGTAAATAAATTACTTTGATTAAATTACATATTTTAGGCTTTTCAAATATTAACGTGGCATATTTAGCTAAAATTATTAATTTGGCATGACCTTATTTTCAAGCGGAAATTGTCTGTGTCTCTCATTTCCATGTCAAAAAAATTCCATGTACCCATTCACTGTCGAAAAGGTCCTTGTCATCAATTTATTGGTAAAAGGGTAAGAAGCTCTAGTTTTGCTGGCAATAGAACTCTTTTTACTGGTAAAAGAATGGTTAAGCAAAGGTAATGCTGGTTTACAAAGGTTACAAAAGACATTTCATTGGTTTCAATAGGTAAAAGGAGGACAGATGAAAAATCTATAAAATGATATCTATAAAATATGATATAATATTAATAAATATGCTTTTCTAAAGACTCATTAAAAACAAGTAATATTAAAAAAAAATTTAGAGTCAATTCCTACTTTTTTTTTCACTCTATTGCAGAAAGTTCTTTATAAATAACTTTTATTCATTTTTTTTAAGTTTATCTGGTGCCATCTATTGGTAGATACATGCAACTTAAATCTAAAAAAAACTAAAATTAATTAATTAAATCTAATTACTGAATTAATATTTGTAAAAACTGTATTAACATCAAGTGTCATCCACTACAAGTTCAAAAAAATGCATTTGATCTTGAGTGGATGAATAAAAATTATTTTATTAACAATTGAAAATTTTAACAAGATATATATAGGGAGAGTGTGAGCTAATAGAAGGAATTGAAAAAACGGATATAGTAATATGATACATATACGATAAACATAAACTATGATCTACTAATAAACCAGTGCTTTTCCATTATATTTATAAACATTAATAAAGTTTTCTTATTAAAAATATCAGTATTTAAAATACTGAATGTTGTATATTTGTATAAAAATATTATGTAATATATTAAATTGTAATTATAGAACAATAAATATTAAACAGCAATTTCTTGAGTGTTCTATGATAATTATCTATACAAAACATGACTGCATGACATGTATAGTAGATTCTACCTTAATATTGAATACCCAGAATTGAAGTATATCAGACAAAGTCAAAGTCCTTTCACTCTAAATCTTCACAAAAATCTAGTGTAACAGACTTTGCTTTTAAATATGTAACGAATGATTTTCTGTTAACTTCATATATATAAAAAATTATAGTTTAAAAAAACTAAAAAGCACGCTTTTAGAGTTAATCAAACTAAAAAGTAAAAAATAATTGATAACGTAAGAATAAAATTACTGACCAGAAAATGAATGTCACTGTTCTGAAAGCGCGGGGTGCTTTGTATGACATTTTTAAACTATTTCTGCATTTCGGAATGAAACTAGTGAAAAATTAAAACGATTGATATCGAGCACCCCACGCCACATTAGCCCATTATGTTTTTTAGTTTTTTTAAACTATAATTTGTTTGTTACTTTTTAGTTTGATTAACTCTAAAAGAGTGTTTTTTAGTTTTTTTAAACTATAATTTGTTTTTTACTTTTTAGTTTGATTAACTCTAAAGGAGTGTTTTTTAGTTTTTTTAAACTATAATAATTAAATGAGGTCCTGGTACGGAGGACTGGAGCTATAGTTCTTACAATAATTTAATTGTGAGTAAAATATAGGCTAAATGCGAATATGTCGAGTCTGCCATGGAACCTCCTGATCCGCAGTCGGGCGCGTTATCCATGGTGCCACTGTCCCACGTAGGTTTGAATGTCTTAGGTACTTTCATTCTACATGGGTTAAATTGCTCTTCATAAGTTAAAATGAAATCACTAATCCTGCCGATCCTAATCATGATGAGATAATAAACTTACAAACTATTTTATTGTCGTCGGTCCTTGATAAGTCTGCAACGTGTAAATTAAATCTGATCGCTTAAAGTAGGGCAAAATCGAGTTCAAAGAGTCAGTTACAAACAAACATACAGGTGAAACTAATAAAAGCGTATTAACAAAACAGGATTTTTGTTAAATAAAGAGAAGAACAAAAACTTTGCAAAAATTTTATTCATAGTTCATTTTTTTTTTCCATACTCTGTTGCGTATGGAATGGACAGAATTTTCCCTATGTAGAGAAAAAAAAACCCGTCGATTTCAGATCAATAGCGCTTTAGACAAAAGATTGATTCCTAAAAATAGAAAATGAAGAAAAGTGGGGTTTGAAAGGGAAGAAATAAATAAAAAAATATATTGGATTTATATATTTTTTTTTCTCTACTAGAGAAATTTTTGTTTCATGAACTGACAAGTCATTTTTTTCCGGTGGATTTCTATATATATATATTAAGTTATTTATCGAAACTTTCGTTTTTGAAAATATCTTTCTTTTCTTCCATTATTTCTAGCGGTCAGTAAACTGACCTAAGATATTTTTCTAACAAAATAATTTTTTCTATTAAATAAATTTAATTCGTTAGAATTTTGATAATAAAAATTCGAATCCGTTACGCTATAATAACTAACAAATTGCCTAATAATAATATTATTTTAAATATATATATAAGATAATATTATTGCAAACAATTCGAATTTGTTACGCTATAATAACTAATTAATTGTTTAACAATAATATTATTTTAAATATATATATATATATATAAGAAAATATTACGCTATAATAACTAAATTGTCTAACAATAATATTATTTTAACTATATATATAATATTATTGACCGTTACGATATAATAACTGACAAATTGTCTAACAATAATATCATTTTAAATACATATATATATATATTTTTAAAATAATACATTCGAATACATTACATTATAATAATTAACAAATTGTCTAACAATAATATTATTTTAAATATATATACACGTTTAAAATAATATTATTGTTATACAAATTAGTTAACTATTATAGCGTAACAGATTCAAACCCAACTTTAAGTATTTAAATTTATAAAATAATATTTATATATATATATATTATTTTATAAATTTAAATACTTAAATATATATAAGTATATAAAATACATATAAATATATATATATATATATATATATATATATATATATAATATTTTAAAAATTTATGTCGAGAGTTTTTCTGATGAGTTCACATCTTTTATGCATTTCAATATTTTAGTGTAATTTTTAACAAATTAGATTAATTTGCTCTACTCAAATATAAATATATTTATGTTACTAAAATTATTTAAGTGACATATTTAATTTATCAAATTAAATAATTACTAGGCTTTATTATTTAATAATTTTGTTTTCGTGGTATTTTATACATTTCGAAATATTATTTATCAAATTATCATAAACTGGCTTATTGTTTTAATTTCTATAAATTTAAGTGAACAAAAAAGAACAAAGTTTAGATTAATGTCATGTGCACATAAATTAATATCAACTTGGACATGAAAAGAAACGTTAAAACTGTTTCTTTTATCTTTCACAATCTTTTCTAAATTAGTTTTGTTTTTAATTTAAAGTTATTATATAATTAATTAAATTTCTACGACCTCTTTCCAAATTTTAATTTCCAGTAGCCCCCTTTTAGATTTAAAAATTTACAACAAACCCTGCTATTGATGTGCAAAAGAATATATTTATATGGAAACGACATTGTAGGAAGTCTATATTTTACTACACTTTCGTAATAAACCATTCCTGAAAAAAATATTTGTAAATATTCACAAGAAATAAAAATTGAATAAAAGGCACTATAGTAGATAATACATTCTAAAAAAATAATAATAAATAAACAATTTTAACGCAAAACCTTCGAACATGAAAAGTAGAAATGTCCAAATTTTTTTTTTCGACATCAATTTTATTTTTTGCAATTCCCTTAAGAACCACTGATTCATACTATTTACAAGCTCACTGACACTGAAGATCATTGCTTTCCGCGAGAACTTTCAAAATTTTCTCATATTTGAGTGTTGTATGAAAGTAAACTCTGAAAACTTCCTCTATGCAGCCAGACTTCAGATGTAAGAAGCTTATACAAGTAGTCACAATGGCTATCAAGTCTCATTTCTAGAGGTTTAACTGTATTGACGCCATAAGTCGATTTGATCCCTATACATCCTACACACTAGCAACACACGTTATCATTGGATCACGAATTGGGCATATAGTTATATAGTTATATATTTAATGCGATGTTATTAAAAATGCCTTCAATTCATGAATTATTTTATCCAATTTAGCATCAACTGTTGTACACGAATATCTAATAATAAAAACAAATTTATATAAGAATGGGCTAATGTAATGGACTAATATCCATTACATTAGCCCATTAATGTAACGTTTCTGAGATCACTATTACAATCTAAACGATTCCAATACAGATTTGATGAAGACGTACATATGCTTTTTACATCAGCAATTAATAGCCTGCGGGTGATAATGAATAAAACACTTATCTGATTCCCCCTTTCCTCCAATTAAAATATAGGCAATATTATTTACAATCACTATCAAATCTCGTTTCTGAAGGTTTAACTGCATTGAAACCATAAGTCGATTTGATCCCTATACATCCTACACACTAACAACACATTTAACCATTCTATCTCTAATTGGGATTACAAATAATAATTAAATGTTTAACATTTTTTTTGTTCTCATACAGCTAGAAAATATTTAGACAATTGTCTTGGATGCCCTAAGGTAAGCATTGCACCGACGTTACTCACTTACCACTACCCAGTAGATGCGTGTAGCCCTGGATGTTTACCATAATGTAATAAAATTTATTTCAATTTATGGATTATTTTATCCAATTTAGCATCTTTTCTACACGAATATCTAATAACAAAAACAAATATATAAGTGGTGTAAAGGTTTATATATAAACAGGTTTAAAGTGGATTTCGAACAATTACAAACGTCCATGACACAGCCGGGACTCGAACCCGAAACCTGTGGTACCGAGCCCGAGAGCTCTAGCCACTCGGCCATTCAAGCCCATCTCAAATTAAACAAACATTTCAAAATTCAGATTTTGTTTAACATAATGTAATAAAAAAATATTTCAATTTATGGAATACTTTATCCAATTTAGCATCGACTGTTGTACACGAATATCTAATAGCAGAAGCAAATTTATACAAAAAGGGGGTAATATAATGGACTAATATCCATTACATTAGCCCATTAATGTAATGTATCAAATCACTATTAAAATCCAAACCACTTCAATACAGATTTGACGAAAACGCACAGATGCTTTTTACATCAACAATTCATAGCCTGCAGGTGACAATGAATAAAACACTTATCTGATTCCCCCTTTCCTCCAATTAAAATATACGCAATATTTATTTCCCGTTACGGTAACAGATGGCTAATGCGTATGCACGATAATATTAACAGAAATATATGCTCATGCATATAAATCATATTCATCACACCGTAAAACGCACGATATGGGATAGATTACCGATAGCGTTAAACCCAACTGACTGCCAACGTTAGTACAGCTTATCTTTTGAACTGCTCTTCTTTACCAACAGAATGTGCAGACGATATCGTTGCGTTGCCATCTGCCGCAAAACAAACAATGCCATCAAAAGGAAGGTGCTATTTTTGATCGAACGATATTAATAGCTGGATAGTAAACTGTTGATTTTAGGCGTAGGTGGTATGTGTTTTGACAAAAGGCTATTTTTAAGGCTTTTGAATTGTGTTATTTATCTGATAGCTTGCTGTTAGAAAATACTTTTAAAATTTATTTGAAAATCAATACGTTAAATTTTAAACGTATTTGTGGAAAGTTATAAAAAAATTTTTATTTATTTTTGCCGCTTATTTGTTTGATGTAATAACAAAAAAAGGATTTTTAATAAAACTGTTAATCTTTAGTTCAGTGTTTATTATTGAATATATCCTGTCAATTTTGATGAATGAATTTTTAATTGTGAATGAATTAATAATTGTTGTAATAATATACATTTTTCAGATAAATACTTTCAGACTCAAATAGTTTTTAGTCAAATTTATTCAAGTTTATTATTTATTTTGAATTTAAAGACAAATCATTACTTTTTCATTCTGTCTCCTTTTGAAACTTTAAATCTTATTTATTTTTTCAAAATATTATAATATATTTCCACAATTGTAATAGTAATTACAGAACATTTAAGTGTAATAAGCCGATGATTTTTAGAACATTTTTTTAAAAGTACTGAATTTGTAGCACTTTATTTATTTACTTTTTTTTTTTTTTTTAGAATATTTAGAATATTTTTTAGAACTTTTTTTGCAGAATTTTGCTTTTTATTAAAGATTTTTTGGGGGGTATTATTCTTTTAAACAGAGGTAAGTGATAAATTGGGACCTTGCGCTCTTTCGCTCGGTGCCACAGGTATTGGGTTCAAGTCCCGGCGGTACCAGGGATGTTTGTAGTGGTTCGGAATCCACTTTAAGCCATAGGTCCCAGTCTAGCATGACTATTAGGCGTAGGGCTGACAATCCTACCCCGTAAACAGAACACATCTTTTGTTTCGGAATCTATCAGTACTTGGACTGCCATGGCTCAACATGACTGTAGTGGCAGAGAGTTAGTTAATATATATATATATATATATATATATATATATATGTGTGTGTGTGTGTGTGTGTGTAAATTTGTCATGAAGGAAAATAATTGATTGTTAACAACGTAGTGTTTTAATGAATTGTATCTAAACATTAATCTGGCAATAGGCAGATGGCCTGATGTACCATGGGACTGTTGCGCCACTGATTGTGATCAAGTGATAAAACGCGAAATATCACTAAATAAAGCAGGTTTTTATTTCTATAATTTGTGTTTCTTAAGTTGATGAAAGAGATTAAATTTAAATTAAATTATTTGTTTGTTTCTGAAAATGAGTACTTTTTTTTTATTTTCAAAATTGTTTATATTGCTGATTTTGTTGCATCGTGGCCGAAACGAAAAATCTGATGCCAAAATTTGCACCCAGCCAAGGGAAAAGTACTGCGCATCAGAAATAATAATACAGGAATTTTATTTTTCGTTTCAGTTATATACGAATTTGGAGCTTAGGTAAATTTTTTGAAGAAAAAACGCACTCTCTGCTTATACATGGATCGATTCATATTCGAAAATATACTTCAATTGTATCCTTTATATTCACTAGATTGGTTCAATTACCAATATTGAATTAGTTTAATTAACAATATTGAATTAGCTTAATTACCAATATTGAATTAGTATAATTACCAATATTAAATTAGCTTAATTACCAATTAGTTTGGGTATTACCTTCTTGAAATTATAATATAAAAAAATTATATATGCATAATTTTTTTATTAATTAATAAAAAATTCGAATAATTAATTTTTAAATAAATTAATAATATACTTATAATTCTTTTTTTCTATCTAATCAATGGGCTTAAAGCTTAAGAAACTTACCTCACTCATAAAGCAGGAGATAGGGGTTGCTAAGCAACCAAGGGTCTCCGTCAATCTGGCAAATCGTCGTCGTCGTCGTTGCCATTAGTTTGGTTCAATTCTAAGTTCATTGGTTGATTGATGCTCTGGACGATGGCTTTTTTTGTTGTGTACTTACCGATGCTTAGACGGACTTGAGCTTTGCGGAAAATTGCTTATTGAACTGCATGTGTGATGAGTATTAACGCAGGAATTTCCAGTATGAGGGAGATGGAGACATTGGTTGTTTGCACGTTAGATTTACGAAACAAAGAATCTTGATTTCAAATCCGACGAATGAGGTCAAACCAACCGCTTCCGTAAGTATTACACACACCACGAGAAAAATCCGTAAGTTAGAGAATCCTACAGTTAATCTTAAAACCCTAACGTTTAAAAGAAGGGTGCAAGCTCCCTACATGCCCCCTTACTTTGTACGACAATATTACTTGCAATGTGCACTTGCTTGCTCACTAGATACAAGACCTAATGTATGCCAAAATGCAACTCACAATGTGTGACCTTAATGAACTCTCTAGAGGCAACCCTTAATATGGGGCCAAATGTGACCTGCTATGTGTGCCCTTAATGAACTTCCTAGACGCAAATCTTACTACGTACCCAAATGTGACTTGCAATGTGTATGTGTGCCCTTAATTAAATCCCTAGATGCAACCTTTACTGTATACCCAAATGTGACCAATGTGTAGTCAAATGTGACCTGCAATATGCGCTCTTAAAGAACTCTCTAGATGCAACCCTTAATGTGTGGCAAAATTTGATGATCCTGTAATGATCATGATATCCTTGTAATGATCATGATATCCTTGTAATGATCATGATATCCTTGTAATGATCATGATATCCTTGTAATGATCATGATATCCTTGTAATGATCATGTGTATCCTTAATTAGTTCTTTAGAAAAAATCATTATTGTATAGCTGAATGGACCTGCAATGTGTGGCGAAATGAGACCGGCAATGTGTGGCCAAATGTGACATGCAATTTGTGCACTGAAGGAATTCCCTGGATGCAGCCCTTAATGTGTGGTCAAATGTAACATGTAATGTGTGCCCTTATTTAGTTATATAGATGCAAACCTCTGTACCGAAATGTGACTTTGCAATATGTAGCCAAATGTGACCTGCTAGTGTGCCCTTAATAAATTAGATACGCCTTTAATGTGTGGTCAAATGAAACATGTAATGTGTGCCCTTATTTAGTAAACTAGATGCAAACCTCTGTACCCAAATATGACCTGCAATATGTAGCCAAATGTGACCTGCTAGTGTGCCCTTAATAAATTAGATACGCCTTTAATGTGTGGTCAAATGAAACATGTAATGTGTGCCCTTATTTAGTAAACTAGATGCAAACCTCTGTACCGAAATGTGACTTTGCAATATGTAGCCAAATGTGACCTGCTAGTGTGCCCTTAATAAATTAGATACGCCTTTAATGTGTGGTCAAATGAAACATGTAATGTGTGCCCTTATTTAGTAAACTAGATGCAAACCTCTGTACCCAAATATGACCTGCAATATGTAGCCAAATGTGACCTGCTAGTGTGCCCTTAATAAATTAGATACGCCTTTAATGTGTGGTCAAATGAAACATGTAATGTGTGCCCTTATTTAGTAAACTAGATGCAAACCTCTGTACCGAAATGTGACTTTGCAATATGTAGCCAAATGTGACCTGCTAGAGTGCCCTTAATAAATTAGATACGCCTTTAATGTGTGGTCAAATGAAACATGTAATGTGTGCCCTTATTTAGTAAACTAGATGCAAACCTCTGTACCCAAATATGACCTGCAATATGTAGCCAAATGTGACCTGCTAGTGTGCCCTTAATAAATTAGATACGCCTTTAATGTGTGGTCAAATGAAACATGTAATGTGTGCCCTTATTTAGTAAACTAGATGCAAACCTCTGTACCGAAATGTGACTTTGCAATATGTAGCCAAATGTGACCTGCTAGTGTGCCCTTAATAAATTAGATACGCCTTTAATGTGTGGTCAAATGAAACATGTAATGTGTGCCCTTATTTAGTAAACTAGATGCAAACCTCTGTACCCAAATATGACCTGCAATATGTAGCCAAATGTGACCTGCTAGTGTGCCCTTAATAAATTAGATACGCCTTTAATGTGTGGTCAAATGAAACATGTAATGTGTGCCCTTATTTAGTAAACTAGATGCAAACCTCTGTACCCGAAATGTGACTTTGCAATATGTAGCCAAATGTGACCTGCTAGAGTGCCCTTAATAAATTAGATACGCCTTTAATGTGTGGTCAAATGAAACATGTAATGTGTGCCCTTATTTAGTAAACTAGATGCAAACCTCTGTACCCAAATATGACCTGCAATATGTAGCCAAATGTGACCTGCTAGTGTGCCCTTAATAAATTAGATACGCCTTTAATGTGTGGTCAAATGAAACATGTAATGTGTGCCCTTATTTAGTAAACTAGATGCAAACCTCTGTACCCAAATATGACCTGCAATATGTAGCCAAATGTGACCTGCTAGAGTTCCCTTAATGAATTAGATAAGCCCTTAATGTGTGTCCTGATGTGACCTGCAATGTGTATGTGAGCCCTAAATTAGTTCCCTAAATGCAACTCTTACTGCATACCCAAATGTGATATTCACTGTGTGCCCTTAATTAGTTCCCTAGAAGCAACTCTTATTGTGTACCCAAATGTGACGTGTAATGTGTGTCAAAATGTGAACCGCAGTTGGTCACCTTAATGAACTCCCTAGATGAATTCTTAACTTGTGACCAAATGTGACTTGCAAAATGGGACCTTGATCAGTTCCATACTCTTAAGGTGTATCAAAATGTGCATTGTGTGGCCTAAAGAGATCAAAATTTGTATTCAGTATCGCAGATCCTAGCCACTAGCTAATGCTGAGTTTCATATTTGCTGTTGTAGTGGCAAACGACCGTATTACAGCAGCATATCTTAAATGCAAAGCCAACGGCCATACCATGCTGAATATACCGGTTCTCGTTAGATCACCGGTCAAGCATCATTGGGCGCGGTCAGTACTTGGGTGGGTGACCACCTGGGAACACTGCGTGCCGTTGGCAAATTTGGGACCTGAATGCCCGAGTGTCTAGCGCTCTGGCGCTCGGTGCCACAGGTTTCGGGTTCGAATCCCGGCGGTGCCATGGATGTTTGTAGTGGTTCGGAATCCACTTTAAGCCGTAGGTCCCGGTCTCCGATGACTGTAAGAGCGTCACGGAGCCAAAGTCAGACTTCTACCTACGGGTGCTCCATCACAACAGAAGCTGCTTCTTTCCCCTTCAATCATGAGTACGTATGGGCTCGAGGGGTTGGCCAGCCAAGTGGGATAAGTAACAACAAACAAACAACATATCTTAAATGCTTTATGACAGAAAAATTCAACACCATATAATATTTAATCATCCTTTTCTTATGTCCTTTTATTTCTTATATGTTTTTATATTTTTTCATGCACATAAAAAATAAAGGATTCACAACATGAATGTATCAGCCGAAAAAGAAATACTTTGTGACTAAATCCAACGATACATTTATTCACATAAAGTGGCAACAGAGTATTGTCCCAGGAATTCAAACAGAGCCAAACTGAAGTTTACAGCCTTCAAAAAACCAAAAAGCAGACTGATTTACTGTGGGTCGAATTCGAAATCTGTTAAGAAGTACCACAGAAGAAAAATGAAGTTTAAACACAAAAGTTAATGACTGTTTTGGGAACGCCAAACACGTTAGTATAGTTAGTTTAGTGAATTAATTCTCGGAAAATTATGCACGTTGTCTATGAAACTTGGAAAACTTTCAATTCCTTAAATCTACTACCAAACTAATAGAATTTTCTTTATAAAAAACTTCCACATACAATGAAATGCACAATGAATCTTTAACAAATTCCCTTTAATTAAATTTACTGCTTAAAACTTATAATTTTGTGAAAACATTTAACTATCAGAGAAAGATACAAACTATATATTAAACGAACCATGGATACATTGCAACTAAATGCTATTAAAAAAAACAAGTAAAAATGCCTATAAACCTTACATAATTAATTTAGAGTGAAGTTTTAAGTTTGTCGATTTAAAATACTTCTGTAAGCTGAATTATTTTAGACACAAATAGAAAATAAATCATTAATAAGAACTTTAATTAAACAAGAAGGTTTCTTTTTTATCAAAACTTCGTAGTGAATTACAGTTCTTTTTTAAAGTAACAAACCATTCTCAAATCACGATTTTGAAGGAAAAAAACACATTTTGTTTGTTGTATTTTAAATATGAACCCTTTAACTTAAAACAGTTTGTTTAAAAAAATATTAGAAATCAAGATATGACAGTTTAATCACCATCTATTAGGATATTGAATTCATATATTAAAAATTTTATTTCCATTTTGAAAAACTTTTTTTTCTACACCATCATACGATAATAGTCATAACTATTATAATAATTTTCTGAATCTAATATATTTTAACTACATGTAGGTATGTAAGCAATGAATTAAAAGGTTTTTAATAATAAATTAATTCCCTAGATGCAGCCCTTAATGTGCAGTCAAATGTGACCTGCAGTGTGTATGTGTGTTCTTATCCTATATGCAACCTTTACGTGTGTGCCAAACTATGCATTATGTGGCCCTATTAAGTTAAATTTTCAGTACAGTGTAGCAGATCCCAGTCACTGGCTAATGGTGAGTAACTTTCAGATTTGCTATTGTAGTGGCAAATGACAGCATTACAACAGCAAATCCTAAATTCCTTTTGACAGAAAAAATCAACAACACATAATATTTATCACCATTTCCTTATATCCTGATTTCTTTCATTTTTTTCATGCACCTAAAAAATAAATGATTCACGACATGAACGTATCAACAGAAAAAGAAATACTTTGTGACTAAATCCAACAATACATTTATTCAGATAAAGAGGCAACAAAGTATTGTCCTAGGAATTCAAAGAGAGCCAAACTGAAGTTTATAGCCTTCAAAAACCAAAAAGCAGACTAATTTATTGTGGGTCGAATTCGAAATCTGTTCGAAAAGTAACACATAAGAAAAATGAGGTTTAAACAAAAAAGTTAATGACTGTTTTGGGAACGCCAAACACGTTAGTATAGTTAGTTTAGTGAATTAATTCTCGGAAAATTATGCACGTTGTCTATGAAATTTGGAAAACTTTCAGTTCCTTAAATCTACTTCCAAACTAATAGAATTTTCTTTATAAAAAAAATCCACATACAATGAAATACAAAATGATTCTTTAACAAATTCCATTTAAACAAATTTACTGCTTAAAACTTTTAATTTTGCGAAAACATTTAACTATCAGAGAAAGATACAAACTATATATTAAACGAACCATGGATACATTGCAACTAAATGCTATTGAAATAAACAAGTAGAAATGCCTATAAACCTTACATAATTAATTTGAAGTGAAGTTTTAAGTTTGTCGGTTTAAAATACTTCTGTAAGCTGAATTATTTTAGACATAAATAGAAAATAAATCATTAATAAGAAGTAAGTTTAATTAAGATAAGTTTATTCAAAACACAGTTTTATTTTTCAACAAAAACTCGCAGTTAATTATAGTTCTTTTTTTTAAAGTAACAAACCATCCTCAAATCATGATTTTGGTAGAAAAAAAAACCATTTTTGTTTTTGTTTTTTAAATATTAACCCTTTAACGCTAAAAAGTAATTTTAGGTTAGTTTCTTCTTATTGTTATTTTTGTTATATTATTGTTATAATAATTGTTGGATCATTGAAAACATTGTAACAAACCATCCTGAAATCATGATTTGTATGTGGGTAAAAAACTTAAAAAAAACAATTTTTTTTTTAAATATCAACCCTTTAACGCTAGAAAACAGTTTTAAGTTTATAGGTTAGTTTGTTAGGTTTGCTTCTTATTATTGTTATTTTTGTTATATTATTGTTATAATAAATATTGCAACATTGTAACAGGTCTCAGGTTTCATTACTTTGTAAATTCATACATCTTGAAACATCATAAATATTATTCTTATATTTTGTACAACACAATTAAATTTTTTTGATTAAAATAAAATTACTGATAACATTGTTAAGTTCATCATTTTTCACTAATTTTACATTCTTTGCTAGTAATAAAAAAATGCGGTAAACTTCTGCAAAATAGTGGAAAGGAATACAACTATGTTATTGTTCTGGTATGTTGCACATATTATTAGCAGAACCCGGCATACATTGTCCTGGGAAAAAAAATACATAGTAAAAATTACATATCCCAAATATATTCTCCATATCCCAATATATGTGCATACTAATTTTCATGGATATCGTTTGAACGCTATATAAGATGAAATGCTGCAGCACCATCTGGTGGCAATTAAAAATAAAGTGATAGCGCGAACCTATTTTCACACTCGAATACATATTATTACCTATTATAATAGCGATTGATTCAATGGCATAGAAGTTGATATACTGCAGCACCATCTGATGACGATTTACAACAAAGAGGATAGCATGGAAGCATTACCCATGTTTTATCAAACACACTCAAAAAATTTCATCAAAATCGGTTCAGCAGTTTAAGAGGAGTTCAGTAACAAACACACGTACAGAAGAATTATATCGATTGCATCGCCACCTACCGAGGTCAATTGTGAATCTAAACCATCTAGGGATCCATTCTAGGGATGGAATATGGACTATACCAGGAGGTGTTGCATCGTGATTGGTGATAGACCATGGGCTGGAGAAGTGAAGGAAGCTGAATTCCCCCCACCCTCCATTCTTGACGGATTTTCTTCAAGAGAATTTTTTGGAAAAGGAGAAAAAGAAGTGAATTCTGCGACGAGTCGACAAGAATTATAATTTTTCTTTATTTTGAAGTTTTTGAACTAACCGGAGATTCTGTCTGCTTAGAAAAGTGAGCAACTTGTGGTTATGTGTATCACGTCGTGTGATAATTAAGATCGACCGGATGCATTAGATTTGTCGTAGACTCGAGAACTATGAACAAAATCTTGAGAACAAAACCTATGAAACCTTGGAGTGAACACCACTTGTGAATTAAATTTATATTTTTAATTTTCATTCCGTCGTAAATATTTCATCATCACGAAACATCTTTTCATTTTCGTTTCTGTATATATATATGTACACTCAAGAGACAAAACATTATGACCACCTGTCAATAGAGAGTTTTTGCATACCGTATTTCGGGCGTCCGTTAGCTTTTTCTCCCTAACGCGCATGCTCATAGGAAATTGCGCATGCGTATCTGTAATAATATTTCCTATGAGCATGCGCGCTAGTGAGAAAAAGCTAACGGACGTCCGAAATACGGTATGCAAAAATTCTCTAATAACAAGTTGGTCCACCTTTGGCGCGCAACACAGCAGCTTCAACCCACCTTGTCATGGATGCCACAAGTCCTTGGTAGAGGGCCGGAGACAGATTGTACCACATGTTTAAGCAACGGTCACGCAAATCCGAGATATTGCGAATTGGTGGTCTTTGAACTCTGAGCTGACGTCCCAGGACATCAAAAATGTGTTCTATCGTATTGCGATCCGGTGAGTTAGGCGGCCAGGACATTAACTGGAATTCAGCATCATGTTCCTGGAACCACTCCAACACAATTTTAGCCTTGTGACAAGGGGCGTTGTCCTGTTGGAACATTCCATTTCCAGCTGGAAAGACAGAGGCCATGTAAAGATGCAACTGGTCCGCAATGATGTTCAGATACCCTATAGAATTCATAGTCTGCCCTACCACAACCACGGGTCCCAGAGACGCCCAAGAGAACGTCCCCCAAAGCATAATACCGCCACCACCGGCCTGTGTATGACCTACTGTACATTGAGGGAGCAACTGTTCGCCTGGAAGACGGCGTATCCTGACACGGCCATCAGCGTGATGAATGACAAACCGTGATTCATTTGACCAGGCAACTCTCTCCCACTGATCCATGAACCAGTCACTGTGTTCCCGGGCCCAGCGCAGGCGCAGTTGGCGATGACGCTTGGTCAGCAAAGGCATACGAGTGGGACGTTTGCTGCGTAGGCCCATATCCAGCAGTGTCCGCTGAACAGTGTGCTCCTATACTATTCTACTTGACCCTGCATTCTATTGGGCTGTCAGCTGAGCCACTGTCTGGCTCCGGTTTTGCTTCACCATGCGAGACAGTCTCCGACGACCTTTTTCTTTGATAGCGTGTGGAAGTCCAACACCATGTCGTCTACTGCTGGTTTCACCGTCATTCATCCACTTTGCATAAGTACTAACAACTGTAGATCGCGAACAACCCACGAGTCGTGCAGTTTCGGAAATACTTGTTCCGAACCTTCGAGCCATTACAATCTGCCCTCTATCAAAGTCACTTAGATCCGCAGCCTTTCCCATCACACACAGAAGTAAGTGAAAGAATGATTCTTCAGACTCTCCAGCAGCAGTTAAATACCACTTCCACCTGATCACGTGCCTTCCACGTCATCCAGGCGAGTTCATTGCAATATGTAGGGGTGGTCGTAATGTTTTGGCTCTTGAGTGTATAATGCTTGTAAATAAAATTTAAAATGTTCTCATGAACCTGAAAGTGGCCCTCTTCTTGAAGCTGTTATATGTCTAATGTAGGCTGAGACGTTACATGTAGAACAGAACTCGAAATACGGCAAGTCATTATCTTTTTCGGTTAATATCGTTATAGAGGTAACTATTGATTAATTCATGGATAGTTTATAGTCCAATAGACATTATCATGTCTTGCTATTATCTTTCAAGGTACTGGAAGAACTTTCATTATAACCTGGTACAAACATTTTTCAACAAGCGAGCCGTATACATTAGATGCCATCTACAAAATAAATACCACATCGAACAATTACTCAGGATTTACCTTGGCTTTAATTACAAAATCGAACTCTCCGCCTACAACAAGATGGTGTTAATTACTGCTCCAAGTCTGGGCCGAACAATGAAAATACGAAAAATATGTTCCTTTTTTCTTTGGAATCGGAACATCATTTGTCGTCCTAATGTCCCAAATGGCTTGCGTTCCTTCGTTCTCTGATGCTGCTTTTTGAGATAACGTGCAGTATTGCTTGGGGAAAATATTGCTTGTTTTATTTGTAATGCAAAGCGAAACCCCTTTATCGTCTTTTTTAACTTTTTTTATTTATTTATTTATTTTTCATTTTATGCGGTGACCTTTATTAATAAGGAAAAAGTCTTGAAGCTGTCTTTGTCTTTGATACTTTATTACTTACTTTCTGATTATAAACTCGTGGCTGCTGAATGCACGTCGGCTGAATGTCAACGTGTTGGTTAGATTTTTGAAATGAGTTCAAAGAGGGAGGTTTTTTTTGTAACTATTGTAAAATTGTGATTAGGATTTTCTTAATTAAAACTGATTGGAATGAAATATAGACTCATGCCAAAAATTGAAAAGATTTGCTTTTAAAAGATTCATAAAAAGATTGTATAACTGAAAACTAAAAGAATGTGGAAATAATATATGCTTATGACAATACAGAGGTGCCATTGTAGTCTATTATCCATTGCAGATACTGGGGTTTATATCTACTACTACTACACCCCATCACTGTGCCTAGAACGGAGTTGCCCCTTAACAGTTTGGGAATGATATGGGTGAGAAGAAGTCTGACTGGGCTCTGTGACGCTCTACAGTCATATGAGACCGGGACTTACGACTGAAAGTGGATTCCTAAGTACTAAAAACATCCATGTCATTTGGCATGGATGTATGCTTTGGCCTCAATGGCATTTGGCATTTTCAACATCCATCGAGATTCTAATCCGAAACATGTGGTACCGAGAAACAGAACGCAAGCCACTCGACCATCAGGCCCCCCACTTAGTTTAATATCGACTTTTCTCTAACTTTTATAATTTGCGACCCAATTTTCCATTGCAATTCCAACTCATTTCTACCTCTAGCAGTAGCCTGCTGACCAATAGGTTAGCGATATAGCCTTTGTCGTCACAGGCTTCAGGTTCGATTCCTGGTGGCGGCATGGATGTTTATTAGTGGTCCGGAATCCACTGTAAACAATAAGGCCTGCACTAATTAGCCTAAAATATGCAAAAATGACCTTAGAAATCCCAAACCCAAGAGGAAGTACAATTATCTTTTAAGGAACTGGCAAACGTTTCGTTATAACCTGATACAAACATTTGTCAACCGGCGAGTCGTAAACATTAGATGCCACCTACAAAATAAACACTACAGCGCACAATTACTCATGATTTACCTTGGCTTTAATTACAAAATCGAACTCTCCGCCTACAACAAGATGGTGTTAATTACTGCTCCAAGTCTGGGCCGAACAATGAAAATACGAAAAAGGTGTTCTTTTTCTTTGGGATCGGAACATCATTTGTTGTCCTAATGTCCCAAATGGCTTGCGTTCCTCCGTTCTTTGCTTGCTGCTTTTTGAGATAGCGTGCAGTATTACTTGGGGAAAATATTTTGCTTGTTTTATTTGTAATGCAAAGCGAAACCCCCTTTATCGCACTTTTTAAATTTTTTTTATTTAATTTTTTTAATTTTTTTTTTTTTTTGTAGTGATCTTCACTAATGAGGAAAAAGTCTTGAAGCTGTCTTTGATAGTTTTGTTGCTTAGTTTCTGATTGCAAACTCGTGGCTGAATGCACGTGGGCTGAGTGTCAACGTGAGGTGAGATTTTTTAAATGAGTCTAAAAGGCATTTTTTTTTTTTTTGAAATTTTGCAATTAGGATTTTTTTTAATTAAAACTGGTTGGAATGATATATAGACTAATTGGATAAATTGGTGGGCAAGTGGCTAGCGCTCTGGCCTTTCGTATCCCAGGCTACATGTTCGATTCCTGGCGGTATCATGGATGTTTGTGAATGGTTCGGAATCCACTTTAAACTGTAGGTCCCGGTCTGTTTAGCCTATAGTGTGCACAAGATGACCGTAGAGCGACAAACCAAACCATTGGACAGATTGGAAAGATTCACAAGAAATAATATAACTAAAAACTAAAAGAATGTGAAATAATTTGTAAGGTTTGAAGTGAAAGTCGTAGAGTAGCTTTAACATCAAAATATATTATTATTGTATGCATTTTTATTGTATAAAAGGGTTAAGTCTGTCATTCTACAGTCATTTTTTGTACACTTTAGGCTAATTAGACCGGAGCCTACTGCTTAACGTGAATTCTGAACCATTACCAAACATCCATGATCCTACCAGGATTCGAACCTGAAGTTTGGGGTACCAAAGGCTAGAATACTAACCAATTGGTCATGAGGCCGCTGTGAGGTGGAAAGGCGATGGAATTGTAATGGAAAATTAAAAAGCAGATATTGAAAGTGTGGGATACGTCGTTATAAAACCAAATATCTGGATAATTGACGATGGATACAATTATCCAAATGGACCAATAGAAAGAGATGCCTTGGTATATACCATATATCCAAATGGATAATTGACATATACCAAGACCCCTCTGTATAGTCATAAGCATATATGCTTGTGAATACACAGTAGCAACCTCAATATATGTCTATTATCCATTGGAGATTTTTGGGCTTATATCAAACAGGACGTATACCAAACAAATGTTTTTTTTTTCTATATCTCTATAAAAATTCATTTGCATACCATGCAAAAAGATATCTGGATTTTTATTCAAATGATTCATAAAACCCCTTCATAACTGCCAAATTAACAGAATGAGAAAACGAATTATGCTTATGAATATACAGTGGTAACTTGGTACTTCTATTATCCCTTGTAGATCCTTAGACATTTCAAATAGAATGAATACCAAACGAATTTATTTGTATACCATGATAAATCTCTGTATTTTGTATTAATGTTTCATAAAAGAACTCCATAGCCGCAACGCTCAATTAAAAGAATGTTGAAATAAGATATGCTTAGGAATACACAGTGGCCTAACACCTCACTATATGTCTATTATCAATTGCAAATCCTTGGTCTTATCTCAAACATTACGTATACCAAACGCATTTTTCTATATCCATTTAGAAATTTATGAATATACCATAAAATATCTCCGGATTTTGTTTTAAAAGATTCATAATGAAACCGCATAACTGCAAACTGAAAAATAATTGATAACTGAAAACATAACTAAAAATGGTTGGTAAGAGATAATAAGGGATCGTTTTCAAGTCACACTGAAGCGGATTGAAAGAGCTTTCGTGAGAGACAAAAACACCCGAGGCTCACGCATTAAAATGTGGACGTATTTTTAGCAGCATGTGTTCAAAGACATTTCAAGGAATTTTCCATGCATAGAAAATTGATAACTCTACAGGAATAGTATAAATTTACAATTTGTGTGTTGATAATTTACAATGGTGCTTTACTATTTGTGTATTTATAATTTACAATTGTGCTTTATAATTGGTTTGTTTACAATTTACAATTCGTGTGTTGATAATTTACAATTGTGCTTTACTATATGTGTATTTATAATTTACAATTGTGCTTTATTATATGTGTATTTATAATTTACAATTGTGCTTTATAATTGGTTTGTTTACAATTTACAATTCGTGTGTTGATAATTTACAATTGTGATTTACTATATATGTATTTATAATTTACAATTGTGCTTTCAATTGGTGTGTTTACAATTTACAAAGCAATACCAATTTACATTTCTTACACGAATGTCTCTATATCCATATAGAAATTCATGAACATACCATGAAAAATCTCCTGATTTTGTTTTAAAAGATTCATAATGAAACCGCATAACTGCAAACTGAAAAATAATTGATAACTGAAAACATAACTAAAAATGGTTGGTAAGAGATAATAAGGGATCGTTTTCAAGTCACACTGAAGCGGATTGAAAGAGCTTTCGTGAGAGACAAAAACACCCGAGGCTCACGCATTAAAATGTGGACGTATTTTTAGCAGCATGTGTTCAAAGACATTTCAAGGAATTTTCCATGCATAGAAAATTGATAACTCTACAGGAATAGTATAAATTTACAATTTGTGTGTTGATAATTTACAATGGTGCTTTACTATTTGTGTATTTATAATTTACAATTGTGCTTTATAATTGGTTTGTTTACAATTTACAATTCGTGTGTTGATAATTTACAATTGTGCTTTACTATATGTGTATTTATAATTTACAATTGTGCTTTATTATATGTGTATTTATAATTTACAATTGTGCTTTATAATTGGTTTGTTTACAATTTACAATTCGTGTGTTGATAATTTACAATTGTGATTTACTATATATGTATTTATAATTTACAATTGTGCTTTCAATTGGTGTGTTTACAATTTACAAAGCAATACCAATTTACATTTCTTACACGAATGTCTCTATATCCATATAGAAATTCATGAACATACCATGAAAGATCTCCTGATTTTGTTTTAAAAGATTCATAATGAAACCGCATAACTGCAAATTGAAAAAGAATTGACAACTGAAAACATAACTAAAAATGGTTGGTAAGAGATAATAAGGGATTGTTTTCAAGTCACACTGAAGCGGACTGAAAGAGCTTTCGTGAGTGACAGAAACACGCGTGGCTCACGCGTTAAAATGTAGACGCATTTTTAGCAGCATATGTTCAAAGACATTTCAAGGAATGTTGCATGCGTAGAAAATTGATAACTTTACAGGAAAAGTATGCTTTTACAATTTGTGTGTTTATAATTTACAATTTTTGTGTTGATAATTTACAATTGTGCTTTACTATTTGTGCATTTATAATTTACAATTGTGCTTTACAATTGGTGTGTTTACAATTTACAAAGCGATTCCAATTTACATTTCTTACTCGAAAGTCTCTATATCCATATACAAATTCTTGAATATACCATGAAAGTTCTCCGAATTTTGTTTTGAAAGATTCATAATGAAACTGCATAACTGTAAACTGAAAAATAATTGATAACTGAAAATCGCTGGTAAGAGAAAATAAGGAGATTTTTTCAGGTCGCACTAAAACGGTCTGAAAAAACTTTCGTGAGCTACACTCAAAGCTAACGTATTCAAATGTGTACGAGGATTTAGCAGACATTTCAACGAATGTCCCATGGTTAGAAAATAGGAAACTTTACCAGAGAAGTGTACTTTACAATTTGTGAGTTTATAATTTAAAATTGTGCTTTACTATTTGTGTGTTTACAATTTACCACTATGCTTTACATTTCGTGCTAACAATTAGCAATTTTGCTTTACAATTTATGTGTTTACAATTTGTGCAAGACATTTCAATGAATGTTCTATGGATAGAAAATTGGAAACTTTACTAGAAAAGTGTGATTTACAATATGTGGGTTTACAATTTACAATTATGCTTTACAAATGTGAATTTATAATTTACAATTTATTTTTAATGAAAAAATCACTCTTTAAAAATAGTTCAATATTTTGCTTTTAAAACTTTATTATTAATAATTATAATAGTTTGGAGTTAAAGTCATATACAGTCCTGTTTATGTGGAAATATCGAAAAAATGAGTTAGTGCACGAAACGATGAAGTAAGTCAAATTTATGTCAATTCTTGAATCATGCGTCTTGCAACACAAACAATCATCTTATCATCACCCAAGTCCAAAAGAAGCTCCTCAAACCACGAGTTTTGTTTTAATAATACCTTTGTAATTCAAAATGTCGGAGCAAATTTTAATTATATAGCACTGGCTTTTATTACAAATGCAGTTGTTTAATCAATGTGTTTCCTTTTAATGTAGAAACTATTTAGATTAGCTAAGAAAAATTTTCTCCTTTCATTTGCAAATATATAATAGTCGCCCTTACCACAATTTTTATCTAATAAAGATGTTTTTTAATTTTATGTATATAAAAATCATCAATTTGAAATTATTAGTCAAATCAATAATAAGTAGGAAATTTATTTTATTTTTAATAAAACATTGTTTGATTTCTATGTATGTTTGCAATTTACACTTGCGTTTTACATTTTCTACGTTTACAATTTACAACAATGCTTTGCATTTTACTTTAATGAAAAAATCAATCTTTAAAAACATTTTAATATTCTGTTTTTGAAACCTTAATATTAAGAATTATAATATTTTGAATTAAGGTTATATTCACTCCTGCTTGTGTGGAAATCTCGAAAAAAAATGAGTTAATATACGAAACGATGAAGTAAGCCAAATATATGTCAATCCTTGAATCATGCATTTTGCAACACAAACAATCATCTTATTATCGCCCAAGCCCAAAAGAAGTACCTCAATCCTCGACAGATGATGACACAGTACCAAGTCCACCGTAACTCAACTTAAGGCCGTTTTTCGGCCCACTAATACGCCCTGGTAGGCCCTGATAGAGACTACGTTCCGGTCATATTTTCCCGATCCATAATCCCCATTCACACCTCACACATTTTACAGGCGGGTCAGAGCTTCCTGGCAGGAGGGGCCCTTAAATCTTGATGATTATGGCGGCAAATCTCATGTTTTATAGGTTCGCCTTATAATGGGCAAAGCGGATTCTACAATTCAGACATCGTTTGCAGTAATTAATGGACATAATCGGTATCTGGGTTACTACAGATAACGAAAAAATCTCCCCCGGACCTGGTGATTTAGTGGCTTGATTGTTACTTAAGTTTTGATTACTTATTCCATAGGACGTGTTTGCTTTAGGATATGCACAAGGGGAAAAAATTATGGCTTACTTACTAAAAGGAGCATTAAGTTATTCAGGATTTACAATGGATTTATTGGTGTGTCTTGTTGAAAAAGGTGATATGTGTTGGTGCTATTGGATTTTGTTATATTTATCACCACAATTTTAAGCTAATGTAAACAATTTAAGGCATTCGAATGTCAGACATCCTTAATTTTAAATCGTAATACTATTTTGAAACTTCGTATATAAATTAAAACAATTATCCAAGTTATAAATAAAATCTCTATTGCTTAAATGTAAAAAAAAAAAAAAAAAAAAAAAAAATTAATTATGTATAATTTTTAATTTTACTTTTTTCGTAGGGTTTACATTATCCTAGACTAATTCTAAAAGTTTCGACAAAAAAGAATTATAAATTTTAAAATAAAAATAAAAAATAATACCAATGAATTTTGAAAAAGGCATTTTACATTAATTAGAATTAAATTAGCTTTTAAATAATAAGATTAAATAAAATATATGTACATCACGTTTTGTTTCAATAATAACTTTTTAATACGATTAAATTTAATTAAATTTTAATTGAAACAAATTGTAATTATATATAACACAGGCTTTTATAACTCATGCAGTAATTTAATCAATGCTAGATCAATCAAAACGTTTATCTTTTCCTTTGTAAATATTTAACAGTTGCTGTCACCATAATATTATCTAATAAGTTATCGTTTAATTTCTGCATATAAAAAGTATCAATTTGGAATGATTAGTTAAATCAAAAAGCACGATACAAACATTTATTTTATTTTTAATAAAGTATCGTTTGATTTCTGTATAAAAAATGTGTCCAAATCAATAAAAAGTACGAAACAAGCATTTATTTTATTTGAAATTTAAAAAAACATTTGATTTCTGTATATAAAAATTATCAATTTTGAAATGATGACTCAAATCAACAAAAAGTACAAAACAAACATTTATTTTATTTCTATTAAAATATCGTTTGACTTCTATGTATAAAAATAAACCGATAATTTTTAAAGATTAATCAATTAATTAAATTATCAATATAATCATTTAGATGATTGGTCAAATCAATAAAATTTACGAAAAAAAATATTTATTTTATTTTTAATGAAATATCGTTTGATTTATGTGTATACAAATTATCAATTTTGTAATTAATCAAATCAATAAAAAGTACGAAACAAACATTTATTTCGCGACATTTAAAAACGTTTTGATGAGTTTAACAGTTTTAAATAATATTTACCGCTAATGTTAGAATATTATTTAGCACATTTAATAGAAAAACTTCAATCATAAATACATGATTAAATATCTTTAAAAAAGAAAAAAATATACAAAAATTCGTAAGCAGATTAACCAAGATATTCTGTGCATGTATTCGTAAAAATGGTGAAAATGAAAAGCAGTTAATTATTTATTTTTATTATTATTCTAAGCCGGTTTTATTCCAACAGTAATTAAAAACAAAAATAAAATAAAAAAATCACTTCCTAACTAATTTTCCTCCTGAATACCACTTATAAAAATTTAAATATAATATGTGTATAAAAATTATCAATTTGAAATGATTAGTCAAATCAATAAAAGTACGTAAGAAATATTTATTTTATTTTTAATAAAATATCGTTTGATTTCTGCACAGAAAAATTTTCAATTTGAAATGATTAGTCAAATCAATAAAAAGTATTTACAAACATTTATTTTATTTTTAATAAACGCTTGTTAAAAACTATTTAATAAATTTTTGTTTATTTTATTTTTAATAAATTATCGTTTGATTTCTGCATATACAAATTATCAGTCAAATCAATAAAAGTACGTAAGAAATATTTATTTTATTTTTAATAAAATATCGTTTGATTTCTGTACAGAAAAATTTTCAATTTGAAATGATTAGTCAAATCAATAAAAAGTATTTACAAACATTTATTTTATTTTTAATAAACGCTTGTTAAAAGCTATTTAATAAATTTTTGTTTATTTTATTTTTAATAAATTATCGTTTGATTTCTGCATATACAAATTATCAGTCAAATCAATAAAATGTACGAAACAGACATTTATTTTATTTTTAATAAAATATCGTTTGATTTCTGTACAGAAAAATTTTTAATTTGAAATGATTAGTCAAATCAATAAAAAGTATTTACGAACATTTATTTTATTTTTAATAAACGCTTGTTAAAAGCTATTTAATAAATTTTGTTTATTTTATTTTTAATAAATTATCGTTTGATTTCTGCATATACAAATTATCAGTCAAATCAATAAAATGTACGAAACAGACATTTATTTTATTTTTAATAAAATATCGTTTGATTTCTGTACAGAAAAATTTTCAATTTGAAATGATTAGTCAAATCAATAAAAAGTATTTACAAACATTTATTTTATTTTTAATAAACGCTTGTTAAAAGCTATTTAATAAATTTTTGTTTATTTTATTTTTAATAAATTATCGTTTGATTTCTGCATATACAAATTATCAGTCAAATCAATAAAATGTACGAAACAGACATTTATTTTATTTTTAATAAAATATCGTTTGATTTCTGTACAGAAAAATTTTCAATTTGAAATGATTAGTCAAATCAATAAAAAAGTATTTACAAACATTTATTTTATTTTTAATAAACGCTTGTTAAAAACTATTTAATAAATTTTTGTTTATTTTATTTTATCGTTTGATTTCTTTTTATCAGTCAAATCAATAAAATGTACGAAACAGACATTTTTTTTATTTTTAATTATCGTTTGATTTCAATTTGAAATATTAGTCAAAAATTATTTACGAACATTTATTTTATTTTTAATAAACGCTTGTTAAAAGCTATTTAATAAATTTTGTTTATTTTATTTTCAAATTTCAATAATCAGTCAAATCAATAAAATGTACGAAAACAGACATTTATTTTATTTTTAATAAAATATCGTTTGATTTCTGTACAGAAAAATTTTCAATTTGAAATGATTAGTCAAATCAATAAAAAGTGTTTACAAACATTTATTTTATTTTTAATAAACGCTTGTTAAAAACTATTTAATAAATTTTTGTTTATTTTATTTTTAATAAATTATCGTTTGATTTCTGCATACACAAATTATAAATTTTCAACTGACTAGTCAAATCGATAAAAATTACGAAACAAAGATTTATTTCATTTTTAACAAAATATCGTTTTATTTCTGCATATACAAATTATCAGTCAAATCAATAAAATGTACGAAACAGACATTTATTTTATTTTTAATAAAATATCGTTTGATTTCTGTATATAAAAATTATCAATTTGTCTGGATTACACAAATCAATGAAAAGTATGAAACAAACATTTAATAACTTTTCTGTTTTAAATAATATTTACCATTAATTTTAGGATCTTATAGCATATTATTTAACACATTTAATCGAAAAATTCAATCATAAATACATAACCAGATATCGCTGAAAAGAAATAAAAAATTTTAAAAATTCATAAGTAGAAGAACCAAGTATTCTGTGCATGTATTCGTAAAAATGCTGAAAATGAAAAGCAACGAACTTGAAGCTGCGAAAATTATTTTTTTTATTATTCTAAGCCGGTTTTATTCCAACACTAATTAAAAAAAATATTTAAAAAAAAATCACTTCCAAATCAGTTATCCAACTGAATACCACTTATAAAAATATAAATATAATATTTATATAATAATTATTAATTTGAAATGATTAGTCAAATCAATAAAAGTACGTAAGAAACATTTATTTTATTTTTTTTAATAAAATATCTTTTGATTTATGTGTATGAAAATTATCAATTTAGAATTATTAGTCAAATCCATAAAAAGTTCAAAGCAAGTATTTATTTCATTTTTATTAAATTATCATTTGACTTTTATGTATAAAAATAAACCGATAATTTTTATAAATTAATCAATCAATTAAATTATCAATATAATCATTTAGATGATTGGTCAAATCAATAAAATTTACGAAACAAATATTTATTTTATTTTTAATAAAATATCGTTTGGTTTATGTGTATAAAAATGATCAATTTTGAAATGATTAATTAAATCAGTAAAAAGTACGAAACAAACATTTATTTACTGACTTACTGTTAAATAAAAATAAATAACAATAGCAATTAACATTAGAACAACAATAACATTAGAATATTTTAGTGTATTATTTAACACATTTAATGGAAAATTTTCAATTATAATTACATATCGTTAAAAAAGAAAAAAATACAAAAATTCATAAGCAGATTAACCAAGGTATTCTGTGCATGTATTCGTAAAAATTGTGAAAATGAAAAACAACGAACTAGAAGCAATGTAAATTTTTTTATTATTCTAAGCGGGTTTTATTCCAACAGTAATTAAAAAAAAAAAATCTCTTCCCAATCAATTTTCCGACTGAATATCACTGATAAAAATTTAAATATAATATGTATATAAAAATTATCAATTTGAAATGATTAGTCAAATCAGTAAAAAGTACAAAACAAAACATTTATTTGGCGACATTTAAAAACTTTTTGGCGAGATATTTTTAAATAATATTTACCATTAATATCAGAATAATATAGTATATTATAACACATTTAAATAGAAAAAACTTCAATCGTAAATACATGAGTAGATATCGCAAAAAAATAATTAAATAAATAAAATTAAATTAAAATAAATAAATAAAAATAAATAAATAAAATAAAAAAATTCATAACTACAGGTACCAACGTATTCTGTGCATGTATTCGCAAAAATGGTGAAAATGAAAAACAACGAACCAGAAGCAGCGAAATTTTTTTTTTATTATTCTAAGCCGGTTTTATTCCAACAGTAATTAAAAAAACAACAAAAATAAAAAAATAAAATCCCTTCCAAACCAATTTTCCGACTGAATACCACTTATAAAAATTTAAATATAATATGTGTATAAAAATTATCAATTTGAAATGATTAGTCAAATCAATGAAAAGTATGAAACAAACATTTAAAAACTTTTCTGTTTTAAATAATATTTACCATTAACTTTGTAATAATATAGTACATTATTTAACACATTTAATAGAAAAAATTCAATCATAAATACATGATTAAATATCTTTAAAAAAGAAAAAAATATATACAAAAATTCACAAGCAGATTAACCAAGGTATTCTGTGCATGTATTCGTAAAAACCGTGAAAATAAAACGCAACAAACCAGAAGCAGCGAATTTTTTTTATATTTTTTTTATATTTTTTTATTATTATTATTATTCTAAGCCGGTTTTATTCCAACACTAATTAAAAAAACAAAAATCACTTCCAAACCAATTTTCTGACTGAATACCACTTAAAAGGGGGAAATTTAAATCACAACACGGACAGGCGAAAACAAGTGAAATTACTGGAAGACAGCCATGACCTTGTGGGAAATACGGAAACTGCATTTACATTAGTTTCACTCAAAAAACCGAGGAAGTCAAAAAGACAGATATTTAAAGTCGGTGGCTTCACCTTTGAAGCGAAGTGAAGAGCGAAAAAGAAAGAATAAAAAAAAATAATAATAATATCCAGATGTAAAAACAAACATAAACCAAGTCGGGACGGAAATCGTCTGACATTCATTAGTCCGCATGGAAGGCTTCGAACAAAAAAGCACGCAGAATACACCCTCCGCCAATTAATATTCCCAACACATGCGCTCCTAGCTGTCATTTTCCAAAATGGCGGACGATGGAAAGACAGATTTTTACCGCCAGGAGCGTTCTGATTTCTAGAAAGGCGTGCTGTCAAACAAAGCATTTTCGCTTTTTTTATTTTTTGTTTTTTTGAGGATTGGTGAAAATGATTCCGATTTCTTTCGTTTTTATTTTGATTTCATTCTCCTCCCCTCACCTTTATTTATTTATTTTTTATTTTTTAATCTAATGTACTGTATGACAAGTTAAGAACAAAATGCTGTACTTCGAAATTGGTTTTCTACATCGGAACAGTGTAAAAAAAAGAAAAGGTTTATATAAATGTATTCTTATTTTTTAATTTAATAACTTGTAAACACTTAGATATCCTACATGTAATTTTACATGTAGGGTCCATAATACTACATTACATGTTTTTATTTTATTATTATTTTTACTTTTATTTATTTATTTTTTGTGATTGTGAGCTTGCATTTTCACGTAATGATAAACACTGACTTTAGTTCATATGTTATTGGCTAAAATCTGCTACGTAGCTTTGTAATAATTAGTATTATTGGTTAAAAAGCTATGTTAGCAGTTTGGGTTTTTTATCGTTGCTATGAAAAATAAGTAAACAAAAAACGAATCGAACAGTGTGATAGTGTGTCAGTATTGTGACAGTTTGTCTCGCATCGACAAGATATTTTCTTATTAACACTTCTTAAACCTCATTAAAAGTGATAGGAGCGTTCTGATTTCTAGAAAGGCGTGCTGTCAAACAAAGCATTTTCGCTTTTTTTATTTTTTGTTTTTTTGAGGATTGGTGAAAATGATTCCGATTTCTTTCTTTTTTATTTTATTTAATTTGATTTCGTTCTACCCCTTCCCCTTTTTTTTATTATTATTTTTTTTTTTTATTTTTTAATCTAATGTTCTGTATGACAAGTTAAGTACAAAATGCTGCACTTCGAAATTGGTTTTCTAGATTGGAAAAGTTTAGAAAAACAAAAGGTTTATATAAATATATTCTGATTTTTTTTTAATTTAATAACATTTATAAAGACTTACCTCAGTCTTTACAAATGTTATTAAATTAAATTCTGTGTTATTACTATTTAGTGTTATTATGTGTTATTCTAGTTAGTGTTATGTGTTATTCTAGTTAGTGTTATTATGTGTTATTACTAGTGTTACCTTAGTCTTTACAAATGTTATTATATTATAAAATAATAAAAAAATATACGTATACACAGTATACCTATATTTTATATATATTTTTTTCCATTGTGACTGTAAGCTTGTATTTTCATATAATGATAAGCAGTGATTTTTACTCAGATTTTACTGACTAAAATCAGCTACATAGCTTTGTAATAGTTAGTATTCTTGGTTAGGGCAGTTGTTATTATATTGTTTCTTATGTTAGTAGTTTAATTTTTGATTTTGATTTCATTCTCCCCCTCGCCTTTATTTAGTTTATTTATTTTTTTATTTTATTTTTTAATCAAATGTTCTGTACTACAAGTTAAAAACAAAATCCTGCACTTCGAAATTGGTAGAAAAAAGGTTTATATAAAATTATTCTTTTTTTTTTTTAAATTATTTTTTAATTTAATAGCATTTGTAAAAGCTTAAGAATCCTAAGTGTTATTTTTTTTCCTTCGGGATTGTAAGCTTGTATTTTCACATACTGATAAGCAGTGATTTTTGATCAGTTTTTATTGACTAAAATCTAGTCTGTAATAGTTCTGTAGTAGTATTCTTGGTCGGAAGTTTTTGTTAGTAGCTTGTTTTTTTTTATCGTTTCTATCGAATATGAAAAATAAGTAAACAAAAAATGAGTCTAAGAATCACTTTTTCCGAAGATGTGTTTGTAATTTTTAATGTAAGTATGAATAATTGTATCTTTATCTTCATAAAATAATTCCTATTTTCATAAAGCGAGATTGTTGAATTTTGAAGCCAATGCATTCTTTACTTTAATTTGCATCAACTGTAAACGAACATCAGTAATATCAAAGTATCAACAATCAACAATTTTATATTTACCTTCATAAAAGAACAAATTCCTGTTCTAATAAGTCCTTAATTTTGAACTATTGAAGCGAGATTACTCAACGCTTCTTTGCCATAAATCACATCCACCATAAAACAACATCTACAACGTTTCAAGAATCCTTAATTTTATCTGTATCTTGACGAAACAGATTCCTGTTCCATTAAGGACACGCCTTACTTTTACACTGATAAAACAAGATTGCTGACTTTTGAAACCAATACATTGAATTAGTTCAAAATCAACGTCAATTTTGCAAAAATCAATAATTTTACACATATCTTTTTAATAAAAATAATAATGAAGAGGACAAATCATTATGTTGCATTGGTGAGGTAAAATTCTCAATTTTGAAATCAACAGTCTTTTTCTTAATTTGCATAACCTGTAAAAAAAATCCTCCCAATAGCAACAACATCAACGTTACAAGAATTAACACTAACATGTTTATTTTTATGAAAGAAAGAATTTCTATTGTAATAAGAACACGCCTTAATATTGTACTGACGAAGTAAGATTTATCATTTTTTTAAACTAAAATGTCTACGCTTTTATTCACATCAAAATTTAAAAAATTAAAATGTTGAAATGCTATGCATTTGTTTTTAAATGAACTACTAATTTTTAAAACCCAATCCATTTTTGCCTTAATTTTTAAATAAAAGTACTTTGTTAAACCCTTTAGGTTATAACAACGTAATTAAAACAACACCAGCAATAAAGCAACATCAATAACAACCTTAGAATAATCAATACTCTTATCTTTATCTTCGTAAAGGAAAGAAATTCTATTGTAATAAGGACACGCCTTAATATTGTACTGACGAAGTAAGATTTATCATTTTTTTAAACTAAAATGTCTACGCTTTTATTCACATCAAAATTTAAAAAATTAAAAGTTGAAATGCTATGCATTTGTTTTTAAATGAACTACTAATTTTTAAAACCCAACCCATTTTTGCCTTAATTTTTAAATAAAAGTACTTTGTTAAACCCTTTAGGTTATAACAACATAATTAAAACAACATCAGCAGTAAAGTAACATCAATAACAACCTTAGAATAATCAATAATCTTATCTTTATCTTCGTAAAGGAAAAATTTCTATTGTAATAAGGACACGCCTTAATATTGTACTGACGAAGTAAGATTTATCATTTTTTTAAACTAAAATGTCTACGCTTTTATTCACATCAACTGTAAATAAAAAATATACCAATAACATCAACATATGCATTATAAGAATCAATTTTTTTTCTTTAAAACAATTTTGAAATATTTATGTATTTGTTTTTAAATAAAGCTAGATCACATAAGTTTTAAAACCAATCCATTTTGTCCTTCATTTGTAAATAAATGTATTTAGTTTGCTAAACCATATAGTTTATAACAACATAATTAAAATAACGTCAGCAGTAAAGATCTTCGTAAAGGAAAAAATTTCTGTTGTAATAAGGACACTCCTTAATATTGCACTCATGAATCGAGATTTATGATTTTTTTTTAAACCTACACATCTTTATTTTTATTCACATTAACTGTAAATAAAAACAAATACCAATAACATCAACATCAACTTACATTTTGAATCAATTTTCTTCTTTAAAGCAGTTTAGAAAATGTTTATGCATTTGTTTTTTAAATGAAGCGGGATTACGTAATTTTTAAAACCAAACCCATTTTGGCCTTAATTTCTAAATAAACCTACTTAATTTTTTAAACTTCATAGTTTTTAACAACATAATTAAAGCAACATCAATAACAAAGCTAGAATGATCAATAATCTTATCTTTATCTCCGTAAAGGAAAGTATTTCTATTGTAATAATTGACATGCCTTGATATCGCATTGATGAAACGAGATTGCTGACTTTTGAAACTAATAATGAAATTAATTGTAAAAAAAAAAAAATAATAAATAAAAAAAAAAAAAATAAATGAATAAGTACAAGTCCTTATGTTACATTGATGAGGTAAAATTTTTCATTTTGAAATCAACAAGTCTTTATCGTCATTTTTTTTTATCAGCCTTACACGAAATAACGCTTGCATATTTATCTTAATAAAAGAAAAAATTTCTGTTATAATAAGAACACTCCTTAATATTGCACTGATGAAGTAAGATTTATGATTTTTAAATCAACGTATTTTCGCTTTTATTCACATCAACTATAAAGAAATCAAATACCAATAACATCAACATCGACGTTATAAGAATCAATTTTCTTCTTTAAAACAATTTTGAAATGTTTATGTATTTGTTTTTAAGTGAAGTAAGACCATAAAATAATTTTTAAAATCACCCATTTTGGCCTTCATTTGTAAATAAATGTATTTAGATTATTAAACCTCATAATTAAAACAACGTCAGCAGTAAAGCAACATCAATAACAATCTTAGAATAATCAATAATCTTATCTTTATCTTCGTAAAGGAAAGAATTTATATTGTAATAAGGACACGCCTTGATATTGTACCGATGAACGATTGCTGATTTTTGAAACCAACACGTCTTCGCCTTTATTCATATCAACTATAAATAAAAAAAACTAATGCCATCAACAACAAAGCTATAAAAATCAATTTTCTTCTTTAAAATTGTTTTGAAATGTTTATGCACTTGTTTTTAAATGAAGCGAGACCACTAACTTTTAATACCCACCCATTTTGGCATTACTTTGTTTATGTACTACTTTGCAATGCTACTTAATTTGTTAAACCCTTTTGTTCATAATTAAAACAACGTCAGCAGTAAAGCAACATCAATAACAACGTTAGAATAATCATTAATCTTATCTTTATCTTCGTAAAAGAAAGAATTTCTATTGTAATAAAGACACGCCTTGATATTGCACTAATGAAGCGAGATTGGCGATTTTTTTAAACCAATGTGTCTTCGCTTTTATTCACATTAACTGCAAATAAAAAATATCAATAACATCAATATAGACGTTATAAGAATCAATTTTCTTCTTTAAAACAGTTCTGAAATGTGTATGCATTTGTTTTTAAATGAAGCGAGACCACATAACTTTTAAAACCAGCCCATTTTGGCCTTAATTTGTAAATGTACTTAGTTCGTTAAACCGGATAATTACAACAATGCTAGTAAAAACTATGCTTTGATAATGTACTGATAAAGTAAGATTTGTAATCTTCTTTAACCAACATGACTTCACTTTTGTTTACATCAACTCTAAATGAAAAAAATACCAATAACATCAATATCAAAATTGTAAGAATCAACAATTTTCTTCTTTAAAACTGTTTTGAAATATTTATGCATATAACAGCATAATTAAAACAACGTCAGTAGCAAAGCAGCATCAATAACTACCTTAGAATATTCAAATTTTTATCTTTATCTTGGTCAAAGGAAAGAATTTCTATTGTAATAAAGGACACGCCTTGATATTGCACTGATGAATGAGAGATTGGCGATTTCTGAAACCAACACGTCTTCGCCTTTATTTGCAACGTCCGTAAAACAAAGGCGACACCTTAACGAGAAGTAAACCCACGCCCGCCCAATTTTATTTGGCCACTTTCTGTCCTGTGGCACGCAAAATTCAAGAAATTAATATTCCGAGCAAGTCCAAACTCACTCTCTCCCCTTTCCAAATCCAAACCTCACCTCCCAGAAGGCAAAAGCAGACGGTGGCTATTTTGTAGTGCACCAAATTTGGGAAGCACGAACCTCAACAGTTTTCTAGTCAAAACTAATTCCGAGGACCCCAGCTTGCTTTTAATCACTACTGATTAGAAACTGTCACGCAATGTCTCAAAGGTATATCTGGTCTTCACCGGCAACACACTCTGTATTTTTTTCCTGGTTTCGATCTCTGTATTGTATCGCACGTATTGATCTGGTGCAGGTATGGCCAAGCGCAGAAAAGCATGGCGTGACGATTTCAATATAGAAATTGGGTTTTTGGAGTGTAGAAACTCAATTGGTTTGAGTTGGAATCATTAATACGTAATTTGTATCACAATTATTCTCTCTCTTTTTACAATTACATGGTTGTTCAACAATTACTCTCTGTAGTTTTCCCCGTAGAGATATGGTTAATTGCCATTCACTAAGAAGTATAATGGGTATGATTATTGTTGAAGTCATTGAATAATTATTGTAGGGTAAGTAAGATGTGGATTTTAATAAGAAATACTGTTGAGAATTAGGTATATAAAAAAGTAGAAATTTTTTTAACTTAAATGGAACATGTTTTGGCAGTTATCCAGTAAAATAAGTTATTGATTTTGAAATAAGTTATTGATTTTGATATTTACAAAGCAATGTTGACAAATATAGGGCCTGAAGGGCCGAATGGCTAGCGCTCTGGCTCTCGGTACTACAGGTTTCAGGTTCGAGTCCCGGCTGTGCCATGGATGGACGGTGCATTATTATTATATATTGTAGTGTGCAGATTGGCCAACCAGATTGTAACCGGGTGTGATTGGATTGAGATACTTGAAACACAGGTTTGAGAACTCGCACACAAGCACATATACCACACACGCTCTGGCACTTGGTATCACAGGTTTCGGGTTCGACTCCGGCGGGGCTATAGATGTTTGTAGTGGTTCGGAATTCACTTTAAGCCGTAGGTCCCGTACAGTTTTCTAGCCACAATTAATTCCGAGGACCCCAGCTTGCTTTTAATCACTACTGACTAGAAACTGTCTGTCAATTCTGACCTGTCTCAAAGGTATATCTTGTCTTCACCAGCAACATACTCCATATTTTTTCCTGGTTCGTTTCGATCTCTGTATTGATCGGGTGCAGGTATGGCCAAGCGCAGAAAAGCATGGCGTGACGATTTCAATATAGAAATTGAGTTTTTGGAGTGTAGCAGTTCAATTGGTTCGAGTTGAAATAATTAATACGTAATTTGTATCACAATTATTCTCTCTCTATTTACAATTACACGGTTATTCAACAATTACTCTCTTTTGCAAGTTAAACTGTAGTTTTCCCCGTAGAGATATGGTTAATTGCCGTTCACTAAAGAAGTATAATGGGTATGGTTATTGTTCAAGTTATTGAATAATTATCGTAGGGTAAGAAATAAGTGGATTTATAATGTTTTTAATAAGAACTGTTGATACAAAAAAGTAGATAATTTTCAAACTTAAATAGAACATGCTTTGGCAGTCGTCCAGTAAGAAATGTTGTTGGTTTTTAAATGCCAGGCTATCTTGCCGACATTCTCTACTGAAGAGGTAGATACATAGATTTGATTTGCCACACTATAATCTTTGGGGGTTTTCTTGCACACCAAAGCTAATTAGACAAGCACCAAAAATTAAACTTGGATTCGAACCTGACGCCTGTTGTACCAAAGGCCAGAGCTATTGGTTCTCAGGCCAGTCAGCTACTTGACCATCAGGCCGTTGTACATGTGTGGAAAATATAACCAAAGTGCATCACCAGGACATTTTACATGGCACATTTCTCCACCACGAATTTAAATAAATACTACTGGGTACCTGATGGCCTAGTGGCTGGCGCTCTGGCACTCGGTAATACAGGTTTCAGGTCTAAATCCCGGTGGTGCCATGGATATTTGTATTGGTTCGGAATCCAGTTTAAGTCGTAGTTTCTGGTCTCATATTACCGTAGAGCGTCACACAGCTCAATCCGTAAAGGGGCAACTCTGCTCTAGGCACAATGATTTGGCGTGGTGTGGTGTAGTAGTAAATAAATACTACAAGGATCAAAATTCCTCTAGCCCAACGGAGAGGCTTTGCAATATACTGATTTTGTGCATTCTAGTTACATGGACGAGAACTATCGATTGGGCTTCACTTGTTGTATTTGGGTTCCGAGAATTATGAAGCCAGGTTGCTCAAACCTCTAAAAGGACAGTAAAAAATCATAAAATTACAACAACACCAACAACAAAAATTCAATGCTTTCTGACAAATAAAATTCATTTTGAGTTATGAATAAAATTATATATAGTTATATTATTTAGTTATATAATTATACTAGTTATGAATAAAATTATACTACATGTATTATCCCTCATGGAAGGAGTTTCTGTTGGGATGCAGCACCCGCAGGAAGAAGTCTGAATTAGCTCCATGTCGCTGAAGGAGGAGACAAAGCCTTCCGGATGACTTTTAGGAGGGAATTACCTGGTTGTCATATGGATGAAAACCAGGAAAACTCCCACCAAATAGTCCGACCCACAAGGCAAGATGCTGAACATCCCAAACGCCATCGAATCTTCTAGCTTTTTGAAACAGTGTCTACAACAAAGCTGCCAGCGGATTGCTCACCAGCGCCGAACGTTGCCATTGAGCCACGAGTCAGGCATTATATTAGTTACCGATTTGATTGCTGATTTTTGGCTATAACAGGGCATATGGAAACCCTTTTGTATTTATAGAGAGGTAACCTGAAAACCTCTCACCGGGTAATCTGGACTACCAATGTCAGTTGCTTACACTTGAGTCTGCTTGTATCTTAATGCAGTGACTACATTACTCGCCATCAGAGATAATGAATCATTAGACCATAAGTTGGGTCTGAATGGTGGAGTGGCTAGCGCTCTGGCGCTCGGTGCCATAGGTTTCGGGTTCGAGTCCCGGCGGTGCCATGGATGTTTGTAGGGGTTCGGAATCCACTTTAAACTGTAGGTCCCGGTCTGTTAAGCCCTAGTGTGCAGAAAATGACCGTAGAGCGACAAACCAAACGAAACTATGACTCGAGTAATCTAAACATTGCGATTGAAATGCATTGTCACCCTGATTGACAATTTCACGGACTGAACTGATTTTGTATTGACATGCATCAATTTTGTATTTGCTTGGAATACAATTTTTTTGTAGTAATGTACAGTATAATCTAAATAAATAATTAACACAAAAATGTATAAATGAAAACGTTTGTATTTCATTCCTAAGGCATTCTCTTTTTTAACAAGAGAATTCTGCAATATATTATTTCTGTTAAATAATCGAGTTGTAACATAAAACAACATTATAATTATTCGTAGTTTACTATAATTATATAGTAAAAAAAACATTATAATTATACATAAATAATACAAATAATAATTATAATACATAAATAATAATTATACATTTTTATAATTTTTTTTCTTACGGATGTTGGTAACAGTTATACTTTAATTAAAAAATTACATCCAAAAACTAAAAAATTTATTTCTTAATGACATAAATAATTATTAAGAAAAATTTTCATTTGCTTCAGCAAAATCATTTTCTTCAATCATTGCAATGATTTTCACACTTATTGCAACCATCTGATAATTTCCTTTTTTGTTTACACTGGCGCCATCTATTTTCTGAAAACAAAACACTCAATGGCATTTTTGTTTTAAGTACAAAATTCATCACATTTTATCAACAAAATATGATTTAGCGTATTAAAATATTTGCATTGTCTCTCATTTCTGAATTTAATTTCAATTTTATTAATGTTATAATTAGTTCTTTTACTTTAATTTTAATAACATTTGTAGAAAAATTTAGGTTTTTCAATACATATGTTTCTTAAATATGTGATTTATTTTTTGCCATATAATTATTTTGTTGTAGCCAATTGAAAAACTTTTACATTTAAAAATTAAAGTATCTCATTTTCAAATGTTAATTTGTGTAATTATTTTTATCGAAAATTTTATCGTTAAGAGAAAAAAATGTATAATTCAATAATCTTTCATTATGTAATGAAGAATTTTATAATAATAATAATATTTCAAAAAATCTAACTTCTTTATGTATTACTTTAAAAATTTAGAGTCATGTGATGTACAATGAAAATAGTTTATTCATGGGTCAAAGTTAACAATATCCATCACGATATTTGAAATTTGAAAAAGTTAGTATTTGAAAAGTTAACAATATTCATCACGATATTAAAAAATTTTTCCTGTTTGAAATATTCGCTGAATATTCACTTCACATTCATTTTAAAACATCATAATATGGTTTGGACATATTTTTAACGTTTCGTTAAAATTTATATTTTATTAATTAATTATTGAAGTTATATTTGAACATTATTTATATTTTTAACGCTTCTTTAAAAATAAATTCAATATACATCACATTTTGAATATGTGAAAAAGTTAACAATATCCATCACATTTTGAATATGTGAAAAGGTTAACAATATCCCTCATGATATTAAAATTTTATTGCTGTTTGAAATATTTACTTTACATTCCTTTTGAAACATCAGGATATGGTTTGGATATACTTTTAACATTTCGTTAAAAATATATTCAATATCCATCCCATTTTGAAAAACGGAATATTTGAAAAATTTAACAATATCCACAACGGTATTAAAATTTTATTCCTGTTTAAAATATTCGCTGAATATTCACTTCACATTCATTTTGAAACAACACGACATGGTTTGGAAATGTTTTTAAAATTTCGTTAAAAATATATTCAATATCCATCACAATTTGAAAAATGGAATATTTGAAAAAGTTAACAACATCCACAACGGTATTAAAATTTCATTCCTGTTTAAAACATTCGCTGAATATTCACTTCACATTCATTTTGAAACAACACGATATGGTTTGAATATACTTTTAGCATTTCGTTAAAAATCCTTTTAACATTTCGTTAAAAATATATTTAATATCCATCACAATTTGAAAAAGAGAATATTAGATAAAGTTAACAATATCCATCACGATAATAAAATTTTATTCCTGTTTAAAATATTCGCTGAATATTCACTTCACATTCATTTTGAAGATAAGGTCTGGTTATATTTTTAACATTCCTTTAAAAATATAATCAATATCTGGAAAATTTTAGATGTAAAGTAATAAATCATATAGCTAGATATTCAAAAAGATTATAACAAAATAATTAACAGGCTTTGGGTATATTTGATACTTAACGATTATTAAATTAAAATTAATTTAAAATCGAATAAATTATAAAACACTGTAGGCATATCATATACATCATACAAGTTTGAATGTAAAATATTGAATGAAATGGTAATTGTTCTTAAATCTTAGTTGATCAGTGATTGTTTTTAAATTTTAAGTAGGGGAGTTTATATTTTGTCAGAGCTCATTTTGTATGAACGTCGTCTTATAAGAGCTATGTTATAATTCAATATATGAGTCCTGTTATAATTCAATATATGAGTCATGTTATAATTCAATATCTGAGGTATGTTATAATTCAATATATAAGCCGTGTTATAATTCAATATATAAACCATGTTATAATTCAATACATAAACCATGTTATAATTCAATATGTAAGCCATATTACAATTCAATATATAAGCCATGTTATAATTCAATACATAAACCATGTTACAATTCAAAATATTATAATTCAATATATAAGCCGTGTTATAATTCAATATATTAGCTATGTTATAATTCAATATGTAAGCCACATTACAATTTAATATGTAAACCGTTATAATTTAATATGTAAGCCATATTATAATTCAATATATAAGACATGTTATAATTCAATATGTAAGCCATATTATAATTCAATATGTAAACCATATTTAAAATTCAATATATTTAAGGCATGTTATAATTCAATATATGTGAATAAATATGATAAAAAATGTAACAAAATGCAAAATAAATATAAAAATTTTAAAAATAATAAAAATTTATATTGTCCTTTTTTCTTATGATTATCACAATAGAACTTCCTTTAAAAAACATAATGGTGGTTTTAAGCAGCAAGCGAAAAATTGAACAAAGCAGAAATGTTTTGACTATAATAAAAACAGTCATTGTTACATACTTAAAAAGTTAATAAATATGAATAGTAGCCATTAACATAATTTTTTTTTATATAAAAACAAAGTAATATAAGTATTTTGTTTTTAAATTAACATTAAATTTGACATAAAAAAAGTTAAGAAACTACATATAAATTTATGAAACAAAAAACATTCAATAAATCATTAGCAAACAAAAGAGATCTCTAAAAACGGAAAAACTTCTAGTTTTTAGATATTACTTTCGAGCAAAAATTTAGAACACTTTCGCATGGCGAATCAGAAACAAAAACCCCTTTCATTCTTTGAGAACCCCCTGCCTCTTAGAAAACCTCTTTCTAAAAACTTATTTTCCAGTAGCTTTTCTCAAAAAAGAAAAAAAAGAAAAAGAAAAATAATAATAAATGTATAAAAATTGCAAGAATCTTTCTTTCAGAAGATAACGACATAAAATTCTTAAGGAATATGGCAGCAGCAACAGTTTCTTATGAAGTGAACTGAAGTACTCTCGCTAGCAATTATGAGTTTTCTTTCATTCTTTGTTTACTGGCTACGTCATATATCACGTGAGTAGGGAAAAAAGAAAGGGAAGATGGGGAACTTGAGGGATTTCACCAAAAAGACTTCGAAAAGGGTGATGAGATCGGAAAGAAAGAGTGGAAAATAAAATAAAAATATAAATAAATATATATATCTATATATATAAAAGAAAGAAACTGTAAAAAAGAAAAATTTCAATTTCGTAATTTATCCCGAGTGTTGAAGAAGATGGAAGTGAAAAGAATACTTTCAGTGTCGTCTGGAGTGATTCGATGCATTTCTTTCCATCGGTTCCATTCGATAGAAAGATATATCGTAATCGTAATCTTTTCGGGGCATCACCGACTCGCAAATCTGACTTCTGACAGTTTAAATCTCAATAAAGTTAACGTGAAGAATACATTTAAAAAAGTGAAATAAAAGCACATTTCTCAAAATGCATTTTTTTAACCCTTTATTTGAAACAAACAAAAGACATTTTAGAATCTGATGTCCTTCAAATCTTAATCAATCATATATAATCTGTTGAAACAGATAAATTAAAATGAATGTATGTACCATAGATTATCAATTTTCGTATTTTTAAAGAATTCTGCTTTGAAAACAATTTTTATTACAATTAAATTAATTTAATTAATGGGTGGAAATCGATTAGTATTGTAGCGTTTTTCCAACGGGAAGAGTTGTGGCATTTGGTTCTCAGGAGAGAGGAATGTATATGGACAAGTACATAAAAATAACCTATTACTCTAATTCGACAGCAGACAAGCAGTGTTGTGGGTAGTTATATAGTTATATTACATGAAATTAGGGTTTTGTATTAATGAGAACAACCTGTCACTCAAATCTGATAGCATTTATTCAGTGTCATCGATAATGAGACCTCATAAAATAAATTAGCGATTGTCTATACGAATTTTATGATGCGAATCTGCGCAATTACTCACGACAATTACAGATGGAATATGAACATTATGAGTTACTCTAAATGTCTACTCTAATGGGAAGTAAGGGACGCTGACACCCCCTCTTGACGGATTTTCTTAAAGGAAGTTTTTGGAGAAGAAGAAGAGAATTCTGCGATGAGTCGACAAAGAGTGTTATTTTCCTCTAAAGTGCACAACAGGCCGGAGTTTTCTCCTGCTTCCAAAGTGAGCTCCTTGTGCTTCGTTTTTCACGCCGTGTGATAATTAAGGCCTGCTGCAGACCTGGTGAAATAGATTTGACGTAGACTCGAGACCTCTAAATACCCCCGACCTTGGAGTGAATTGCACTTGTGAATCAAATTATCTTTAATTTTCATTTTTTATGCAAATAGATTTTTGTATATGTATTTATTTTTTTTTTAATTTGTCTATCATTACAAAAAAAAAGAAATAGTGATTTTTTTTGTAACATTTCGAAACTGAAAAAATACAGATTTCTTAACGGCAAATTTTTCGTGATTAACTCCACTTTTTTTAAACATAAAATAAAATTAAATACATTAAATTTCTCGATTCTAAATAATTATTTAATTTATTTTACAGTAATGGATAATGTATTCTTTATATAATCGTCACTTTTAATATCGATTAACTGAATCGTTAATCATTAATACTTTCATCGCAACATGTAAGAAAAATAATCAAGAATAAAAATAGATAAATTATACAATTTCATTTAATAAATATAATGGATTCTTCCGTTATTAGTTATTAGTATACTAAGAAATTTTCATTTAATTAATTATGCATTTAAATTAAATAGAGAATAAATGCATTAAATTTTGAATTCCCAAATTTAATTTTATTGCATGTTTATTTATATGATTTTAAAAGATTGTTTTTAAATCCCATTAATCAAAACTGCATACATTTTGTAATTTCTCCTTTTAGAAATAATTTCCAAGTTTGTTATTTCAAATGATACATTTCATGCATATATTTCTTTCTTACAAATAATATGGAAGTATTTTTTTTTCCTTTGAAATAAATCATAAACATAATTTATATCTTAAAGAATACGAATTCAGTATAAGACAAAACTCCTTTGCAATAAATTAAATTGCAAATATTTCAAGTTTTCTTCTGTTCTGCTCTTTCATATTTTTGTACTTTATTCCTCAAATTTGCAGATTAATATTTATTTTTTACTGTCAGTAATTTATTTATTTTAATCTTGTGAAGAAAGTAACTAAATAAACATTTTTTTATTATTTATTCAGTTTTCATAAAAAATTATTTAAATTTTTATTCATGAATTTCAAGACAGCAACCTAATATTTCATTTAGTTATTAAATTACATTTTTATGCAAAAACTTTTTTGTAATTCATGTGGAATTTACTTTTTAATAAGATTTACTAAAAAAAGTATTAAAATATATTTGTTTCAGTAAGAAATTTTATGAATTATATGTATTCCTAAGGATAAATAAAATTTGGCGAAAAATATTCTTTTTTCGTTTAGTAATATTATGTTAATTAAAAAATAAAAATAAAAATTTTTTAATTAAATTCAGTTTAAAAAAATCCAAACATTTCAATTATTTCTTTATTTTTCTCCAAAAACAAATGAATCGGGTAAAAGTTTAAACGAAAAGGTTAATATGAGTAGATAGCAGAATAGATAGCATGAATAGATAGCAAATGCAGTTTTAAAACTGGTGAATTAAGTTGAACAAAGAAACAAAAATAATAAAACTCATAAAAATAAATATTAACAGCTGTTGCAGACTTAACAAAGCTTAGCAATTGTATACAAAATAATAACAGCTGTCACAAATCAAAAAAGCGATATCTAATAGTTCGTATATACGTAAAGAAGAACAGAGAAATTCAGAATCCATATAGAAAGTGCTAGTTATGCAGTATTTGTCAGAATACTCGAAAGTGTGGAATACTCGTCACAATACATCTTACAGAATGTATGAAATATTCCTTAGAATACATCTTACAAAATATATTGAATATTCATTAGAATATATCACTAAGTCACGAGAACTATTGAAGGATTTGCTTAACAACTTTTAATTATTTTTAATGCAGTTAGTTATACAGTATTTATCAGAATACATCGTACAGAATGTGTGGAGTATTCATCTGAATGAATCGTACAGAGTGTATGGAATATTTATCACAATACATCTTACAGAATGTATGGAATATTCATTAGAATATATCGTATATAAAGTATTCTTTAGAATATCTCATACGTCATCAGAATTATTGAATTAATTAATTTTAATTATTTAGTAATGCAGTTAATTATGCAGTATTTATCAGAATACATCGTACAGAGTGTATGCAGTATTCTTCAGAATACATCGTGTAGAATGTATGGAGTATTCATCGCAATACTTCTTACAGAATGTATGGAATATTCATCAGAATACATTATATATCATACCTCGTCATCAAAATTATAGAATTATTTCTTAATTACTCTTAATTATTTAATAATTCAATTTATTATGCAGTATATCAGCATAATGTATGTTATATTCATTAGAATACATCGTATACGATGCGTGTATTCGTTAGAATGTATCAAGTCTCTCCATCAGAATTATTGAATAAATTTTTTAATTATTTATTAATGCAGTTAATTAAGCAATAATTACGTGAATGCACCGTACAGAATGCATGGAGTATTCATCAGAATGCATCATAAAGTGCGTACGGAGTATTCATCACAGTACATTTTACAGAATGTATGAAATATTCATTAAGATGCGTCATATATAACGTATGTATTCTTTTGAATACATCATACCTCGTTATCAGAATTATTGAATGATTTCCTTAATTACTTCTAATTATTAGTAATGCAATTAATTTTACAGTATTTATCAAAATATCAGAATACATCTAACAGAGTGTATGGAGTATTCATCGCAGTAGATGAAATACAGAATGCATGAAATATTCATAAGAATACATCTTATAGAATGCATTGATTTATTTGAATACATCTTATAGAATGCATTGATTTATTTGAATACATCGTATACAATGCATGCATTCGTTAGAATATATATCATACCTCATCATCAGAATTATTTAATGAATTCTTAGTTAATTTTACTTATTAAGTAATGATAATTCTGCAATATTTATCAGAATTCATCGTATAGAATGTGTGGAATATTCATCAGAATACGCCTTACAGAATATATGGAATATTCATTACAATACGCCTTACGGAATGCATGGAATTTTCATTAGAATATATCGTATATAATGTATGTATTTGTATGTATATAATATATGTTTTCGTTAGAATATATCGTACCTCGTCGTCAGAATTATTGAATGAATTCCTTAGTTACTTTTAATTATAAAAAATAAATGAAATTAAATAAAAGGATTAGATAGAATTAATACAAAAAATAACATTAAAATCTTAAAAGAATTTAAAAAATAAACAGGGTAAAAAGAATAAATAATATTCAAACCTATTTTCATAATCTTTTTCAAAATTTATTTCTAATTTTTGTATTTATTTTTATGCATCCATAAATACAAATTTCGTAACAAAAATTATACATTTTATTAGCAATGTATTTCCTCTTTCGAAACAAACCAGGCTTTATTTTTCAAACATGAATAATTATGCTAATAACCCATCATTAATCTAATCTTTTTATCTGATCTCCTTTCGTAATTTCATGGCTTCAAGATATCCATTTCAATTAGAGTAAATTTTCTCGGAGCTCGCTTAAATGCGACAATCATTAATTTTGACAAAATTCTCCTTTGACCATTGAGAAAACAAGCTTTCTTTTTTTTTTTCATCCGCCTACTTCATATCGTAAACGACGTCCCAGATGTTTTAAGAGAAAACATAAATCTGTGAGAAAAAAAAAATGGAACAGGGTCTTGTCTTTACAATTTTTTTTTATATGAAAGCACAGAAATACAGAATGACACAGGGAACTTTCGGAATATTTTCATTCCCTTGAGAGAAAAAAAAAATGGTGCTAAGATAATAATAACACACATTTTTTTTTTATTTATTTATTTAAGAAAGCTGCTTATGATCAATTAATAATGATGAAAATAAAAATAAAAAAACCAGCAGATGTTGTTTAAGGTTTGATGTTAGCATTTGTTGATCAAATAACTTTCCTAATTTATGCTAACATAATCAATAATTTTGTTGTTTTTGTTGGAAATGATTTTTGAATTCTGAAGAAGAAATATTTGTCATTCGTTTGTTTGTGCTGTCTAACATAATCAATAGCGATCTAATTTAGGTTAGCATAATCAATTGCTATCTAATTTATGCTAAAATAATCAATTGCGATTTAATTTAGACTAACATAATCAATTGCGATCTAATTTATGGTAACATAATCAGCAGCGATCTAATTTTTAATTTAATTATTTAGAATTTATAATTTTATTTAATTTAATTAACGACGTCCTAGATGATGTTTTAAGAGAAGATATAAATTTGTGAGAAAAAAATAACAGGGTCTTGTCTATTCAATTTTTTTTTTTTTTCTTATATGAAAGCACAGAAATACAGAATGACACAGGGAACTTTTAGAATATTTTCATTCCCTTGAGAGAAAAAAAAAATGGTGGTAAGATAATAATAACACACATATTTTTTTTATTTATTTATTTATTATTTATTTATTTATGAAAGTTGCTTATGACCAAGTAATGATGATGAAAATAAAAATAAAAAAATGAGCAGATGTTGTTTAAGTTTTAATGTTAGTATTTGTTGATCAAATAATTTTGTTGTTTTTGTTGGAAATGATTTTATGAATTCTGATTATGATAATGATTTTATGAATTTATGAATTTCATTCATTTGTTTAGTGCAGGCTAACAAAATCAAGTGCGATCTAATTTCGATCAACATAAGTAGCTGCGATCTAATATAGACTAACATAATCAATTGCGATCTAATTTAGACTGACATATTTAATTGCGATTTAATATTTTTTTAAAGACTGAAGCTTCTAATTCGTAGAAAGCATCTTTTGCAGTAACTAATGTGTATTTTGTTATTATTATAGGAAATTTTTGAGAATTCTGAAGAAGAAATATTTTTCATCTGTTTGCTTAATGCAGGTTAACATAATCAATTTCTATCTAATTTAGACTTTTTAGAGAAAACATAAATCTGTCAGAAAAAAAAAGGAACAGGGTCTTGTCTTTCTAATTTTTTTATAGATAAAAGCACAGAAATACAGAATGACACAGGGAACTTTTAGAATATTTTCATTCCCTTGAGAGAGAAAAAAATGGTGGTAGAATAATAATAACACACATTTTTTTTTTATTTATTTATTTAAGAAAGCTGCTTATGATCAATTAATAATGATGAAAATAAAAATAAAAAAACGTGCAGATGTTGTTTAAGGTTTGATGTTAGTATATGTTGATCAAATAACTTTCCTAATTTATGCTAACATAATCAATAATTTTGTTGTTTCTGTTGGAAATGATTTTTGAATTCTGAAGAAGAAATATTTGTCATTCGTTTGTTTAGTGCAGACTAACATAATCAATAGTGATCTAATTTAGGTTAGCATAATCAATTGCTATCTAATTTAGGCAAACATAATCAATTGCGATCTAATTTAGGCAAATATAATCAATTACGATCTAATTTATGCTAACATAATCAACTTGCTATCTAATTTAGACTAACATAATCAATTGCGATTTAATTTAGACTAACATAATCAATTGCGATCTAATTTATGGTAACATGATCAGCAGCGATCTAATTTATGGTAACATGATCGGCAGCGATCTAATTTTTAATTTAATTATTTAGAATTAATAATTTTATTTAATTTAATTAACGACGTCCCAGATGATGTTTAAAGAGAAGATATAAATCTGTGAGAATAATAAAAAGGAACAGGGTTTTGTCTTATCAATTATTTTTTATATGAAACCACAGAAATACAGAATGACACAGGGAACTTTTAGAATATTTTCATTCCCCTATGAAAAAAAAAAAATGTGGTAAGATGATAATAACACACAATTTTGTTTTTCATTAAAGAAAGCTGTTTATGATCAAGTAATAATGATGAAAATAAAAATAAAAAAATCAAGCAGATGTTGTTTCAGTTTTGATGTTAGTGTTTGTAGATCAAATAATATTGTTTGTTTTGTTGGAAATGATTTTATGAATTTTGAAGAAGAAATATTTTTCATTCGTTTGTTTAGTGCAGGCTAACATAATCAATTGCTATCTAATTTATGCTAACATAATCAGCTGCGATTTAATTTAGACTAACATAATCAATTGCGATTTAATAACATTTTTTGCACTCTCTAACGTGTATTTTATTATTTTTGTTGGAAATGATTTTATGAATTCTGAAGAAGAAATATTTTTCATTCGTTTGTTTAGTGCAGGATAACAGAATTTATGCTAACATAATCAGCTGCAATCTAATTTAGACTAACATAATCAATTTGTGATCTAATTTATGTTAACATAATCAGCTGCAATCTAATTTAGACTAACATAATCAATTTGTGATCTAATTTATGTTAACATAATCAGCTGCGATCTAATTTCTGTTAACATAATCAGCTGCGATTTAATGTATGTTAACATAATCAGCTGCGATCTAAGTTAGACTAACATAATCAATTGCGATCTAATTTAGACTAACATAATCAGCTGCGATTTAATTTTTAATTTAATTATTTAGAATTAATATTTTTTTTAAATTTAATTAACTAATTTTTAATTTAATTAACGACGTCTCACATGTTTTAAGAGAAAACATAAATCTGTGAGGAAAAAAAAGGAACAGGGTCTTGTCTTTCCAATTTTTTTTTAAATGAAAGCACAGAAGTATAGGATGACTCAGGGAACTTTTAGAATATTTCCATTCCCTTGAGAGAAAAAAAAATGGTGGTAAGATAATAATAACACACATTTTTTTTTTATTTATTTATTTAAGAAAGCTGCTTATAATCAAGTAATAATGATGAAAATAAAAATAAAATAGTAAGCAGATGTTGTTTAAGTTTTGATGTTAGTATTTGTTGATCAAATAGTTTTGTTATTTTTGTAGGAAATGATTTTATGAATGCTGAAGAAGAAATATTTTTTTCCGTTTGTTTAGTGTTGACTAAAATAATCAATTGCGATCTAATTTCTGCTAACATGATTAGTAGCGATCTAATTTATGCTAGCATAATCAGCAACGATCTAATTTAGACTAACATAATCAATTGCGATTTAATAGCATTTTTTGCACTTTCTAATGTGTATTTTGTTATTTTTGTTGGAAATGATTTTATGAATTCTGAAGAAGAAATATTTTTCATTCGTTTGTTTAGAGCAGGATAATAGAATTTAGCCTAACATAATCAGCTACGATCTAATTTAGACTAATGTAATCAATTCCGATTTAATTTATGGTAACATAATGAGCTGCTATCTAATTTTTAATTTAATTATTTAGAATTAATGAAAAATTATGATGAAAATCAAAATTAAAAAAAATGGAGCAAATGTTGTTTAAGTTTTGATATTAGTATTTGTTAGTATTTTCGATGTTAGTAGTTGATCAAATAATGCTGTTATTTTTATTGGAAATGATTTTGTAAATTCTGAATAAGAAAATTTTTTCACTCGTTTGTTTAGTGCAGGCTAACATAATCAATTGCGATCTAATTCATGTTAACAAAATCAGCTGCGATCTAATTTAATCTAATCGATATGCGATCTAATTTAATCTAATCGATATGCGATCTAATTTAACACAATCAATTGAGATCTAATAACATTTTTTTTAGAGACTGAATATCTAATTCGTAGAAAGTATCTTTTGCAGTATCTAATATGTATTTTGTTGTTTTTGTTGGAAATGATTTTGTGAATTCTCAAGAAGAAATTTTTTTTTCCATCCGTTTGTTTAGTGCAAACTAACATAATCAATTGCAATCTAATTTAGACTTTTAAGAGAAAACATAAATCTGTTAGAAAACAAGTAATATAGAAAAAAAAATTTAAAGTCAATTTCTACTTTTTTTTCACTCTATTGCAGAAAGTCCTTTGTAAATAATTTTCATTCATTTTTTTAAGTTTATCTGGAGCCATCTATTGGTAGACATATGCAACTTAAGTCTTAAAAAAGAACTAAAATTAATTCATTAACTACTGAATTAATATTTGAAAAAACTGTATTAACATCCAGTGTCCTCCACTAGAAGTTTAAAAAAATGTATTTGAACTTGAGTGGATGAATAAAAAGTATTTTATGAACGATTGAATATTTGAACAATATATATATATATATATATATAGGGAGAGTGTGAGCTAATAGAAGGAATTGAAAAGAAAAAAGAATGAGGTCTTGTCTTTCCAATTTTTAAATATGAAAGCAGAGCAGAATGACACGGAGAACTTTCAGAATATTTTCATTCCCTTGAGACTTAAAAAAAAAAATAATGGTAAGATAATAATAATACATTTTTTTAATTAAAGAAAGCTGTTTATGATCAAGTAATAACGATAAAAATAAAAATTAAAAAACGAGCAGATGTTGTTTAAGTTTTGATGTTAGTATTTGTTGATCAAATAATTTTGTTTTTTGAATAAAGCTATGTCGTACAGAAGAGGAGTATTCATCAAAATACAAATTGCGGAATGCATGGATTACAATTATTCATTAGAATAGTAATATATGAATACTACTTTGTATTTGTATTGGGTATTCATCAAAATATATCTTTTAGAATGTGAGTATTTATTAGAATACATCGTACAGCATACATGGAGTTTTCATCAGATAGTTAAGTTGCCCAATCGAGTTGTCGAAATCGCATCGATAGATAAGTTGCCAATCACCATCGAGTTTTCAAGTCTCATCTTTTACGGCAGGCGAATATAGTGCGTCTTAAAATCCTCTATTCATTGACCGACAATGCACTGTTCGTGGCATGTATAAGTGGAACATGAGGCACACGAATGCTCTACAAAATGAATATATATGCCAGGCAAATTTAGAACACTTACCACTAAATATTCCCGCTCCCCTTCATTGACCTTCAGTGGGCTGTTCACCAATGGCCCACCAATGTTCTACCAAAATAATATATACGCCAGGCATATGTCAAACTCAAACACCTATCACTAAATATCCTCCATTCATTAATCGTCAATGGGCTGTTTGTGGCAAACATAAGTGAAACATGAGGCCTACCAATGTTCTTCAAAATGAATATATATAATTCCAACAATTTAAAATTTAATTTAGCAATAACTATACTACTTTATGACTTGTTTTTCAATTACAACCATCATTTCATTTTGAATATAAAAACAGTAGCTTGAAATCTGCATTATAAAAGCCCATATCAAATTTTCATAATGCAAACCAACTTTAAACATAGCATGATATATACATTTCTACAGCTAAAAATGAAATCTTAGAACACAAACAGAAGGAAGAAAAATCGTGTCAAAAAGTTCCATTCTATTCTCACTCTCAATTTTTTTTAACAGAACAACACACCCAATAACAAAGCAGGACAGAAATAATATAATTTATATTTTACTCCTATTTAGACAGCTGCAGTGGCTGGGATTATTTTGAATCACAATCGTATCGTGTCGCTGCTACGCGCCTGAAAACAACAATAATAGATCCTTCACAAGCAATGATAACAGGAATTGAATATTTATTAACAGAGATGGATAATCAGTAGCCCTCAGGCCATATTCGTTTCCAATAAAACACAACATTGAATATTTGACGGTGGAGCTACTGAAAACAACAACAGACCGTCAGTGGGCTGTTGACTGACTGTCTGTTGTTGACAGTTGAGCCCTTCATTGTTCTACAAAATGCATATATACACCAGGCAAATGTAGAATATTTACCATTATATATCTTCCCTAAGTTGACAAGTCTGTGAGCTGTTGCTAGCCTGCATAAGTGGAACATGAAGCCCACCAATGTTCTACAAAGTGAATATACACGTCAAGCAAATGTAAAACACTTACCATTAAATATCCTTCCCTCAACGACCATCAATGGACTGTTGGTGGCAGGAATAAGTGGAACATGAGTCCAATGTTCCACGAAACGACTATATACGCCAGGCAAATGTAGAACACTTACCACTAAATAACATCCCTACATTGATAGTCAGTAGGCTGTCTGTAACATAAGATTAACATGAGGGCCATCAATGTTCGTCAAACTTACTATATATATATCATAATTTATATCCTATCATTTAGAATGTAAAACATCTTAAAACAGTAGGTTCAGATTTGTATTATAAGAGTTCATGTGAACTTTTCACAATGCAAACCAACTTTAAACATAACATGATATTTACATTTCAACAGGTAAAAAGAAATCTGAAAACACAAACAGAAGGGGGAAAAATTGTCTGAACAAGTCACATTCTGCCTTCCCCCACACTAATTTTTTTTTCTTTTTGGATATGTTTACAGAACAACACACCCAATAACAAAGCAGGACAGAAATAATATAATTTATATTGTATTCTTATTTAGATAGCTGCAATGGCTGGGATTATTTTGAATCACAATTGTATCGAGTAGTCACTACTACGCGTAGGACAACAACAATAATGACCTTTCACAAGCAATGATAACGGGAATTGAATATTTATTAGCAGAGATGGATAATCAGTAGCCCTCAGGCCATATTCGTTTCCAATAATACACAACACTGAATATTTGACAGCGGAGCTACTGAAAACAACAATGCGAAGTCAGGAGAGCGAAGTATTTTTCAGAAAAATGAATTGTCCTGTTATAACAATGTCCGTGTTTACTTTTAAGGCGAGCAGATGGTTTGGTTGAAATAATCTGTACAACACGGCTGTTTGTTTTTCGTGGTTCTTTCTCGTTACTTATTTATTTAATTAAAAAGTTTTGAAAGCGTTGTTAAGTTCGGTTTATGGAAGGGTGAAGTTAGTTCTGGAAAAATGAAAGAAAACACATAGAATGAATATGTGGTCTGGTATAAATTCTTGGTTCACTGAATAATTCTGGCGATGTGTTTTGGGTATTTTCCTAACTTCCATTATATATCTGTTCTTCCTTCAATATATTTGCTAATGTTTCCTATTTATTTGAGGAACTATTCTAAATTTTGAATTAATATTATGTTTGTTGGATTTCAAGTCGTATTTCAAAATTTCTTTTTTTAATTTTATGGAACTATAAATATTCAGCAAATAGTCTTTTGAAAAGTATAAATTAGATTTTTTGAGGGGTGAATTTGAAATCTTGCATTTATAATAAATCAAAATTAAAGCTTATTATTTAAATAATCTAATCAGTAATTACTCATTGGATCCGAATTTTTCAACAATAATTTCTTATTGTATTTATAATTTTCGTGTTCCTAAAGCTGAAAACGTATGAGTTTAAATATCAGTATACAGGCTATTCAAAAAGAACCTTTGAACATTTAAACATTTATAAAAATTAATAAATAAAGATACGGTTTCTATAGATTTTATAACTTTTTTAATTCAATAAAAAATCTTCTTTTTTTTTTTTTTTTTTATGGTGTTCACAGTATTTCAATGTAAACATCATTAATTCTATACTTCATATAGAGTTTTGAATTTCTTTTATACCTTGGACATTTTTTAACCTTTTTTCATGGGGATATTTGAGAAATTCTTCTTTTTCTTAATTGGCTCAACATTCCATGGCGGGTGAAGGCCGTCTGCCTACTAGCAGATTTCGAAACAGGAGATGTTTTCTTTTTACGTTATAGGGTTATCAGTTATACGTCTAAAGCTCTAGAATCATATTAAACCGGGACCTATGGTTGAAAGTGAATTTTGAATCACTACAAATATCCATAGCACCGCCGGGGCTCGAACCTGAAACCTGTAGCACCGAGCGCCAGGGCACTAGTCACTCGGCCATCAAGCTCCAAAGAAACTTATGGCTTCTATTATTTTTTACATTTTTTTTTAATTCAATAAATAAGTCTTTTTTTATTTTGATGATGTTCACAGTATTTCAATGTAAGCACCGTTAATTTTACATTTTATATGGAGTTTTTAATTTCTTTTATACCTTGGATACTTTAGAACCTTTTTTCATGGAGATATGTGATATACTGATGATATTAAAATATCGCATCATTAAAGGACACCCAATTGGAAGCCTGTATCGGCAAGAGACCAAGACTTCAGATTGACTGGCGTTCTATGACGTAAAATTTTATTATATGGTGGTAACCCACTTTGATACGTGTGCATATAATATATATATATATATAATAATTTCCTGTTGGTATATGTGTTTGCTCAGATAAAAGCATATAATATTCATTTGCATCAATCTTAAATATTTAAAATATTTTTACTACTGAGATTTAAATTGTAATCTTAAAATCGAATTTTGGGTAAAATGAATTTAAATTTACCATCGCGTAGGGGGATCACCATAGCAACATACACAATTTTAGAAAATTTCATATTAGATGATTGATTATTTTGATTATTTGATTGATGCTTTATGATTATTTGATTGATCTTGATGATTTTTTGATTGAACAATTTACGAACAATTTTTTCGATTGAACAGTTTTGATTATGTTGATTGAAACTCGTATTCAAGACATTATTTGTAATACATTGAAATTCTATACTTAAATTTCAGGAATTTCAGTAATCATTAAAATTGATTTTATATATTACTTTTTAATTTATATTTTTATTTAAATTAAATTATTTTGCTTCTTACGCAAAATCCGTAAGCATATTATTACCGTTATATACAACTTTTATATTTTTTTTTATTTAAATTATTTTACTTTTTATACAAAATCTGTAAACGTATTACCGTTATACACTTCTTTTTTATTTATATTATTATTTAAATTAAATTATTTTGCTTTTCATACAAAATTCGTAAGCATATTACCATTATATACAACTTTTCTGTTTATATTTTTATTCAAATTAAATTATTTTACTTTTTTTAAAAAGTAAATTGCCATTATATACTTTCATTATGCAAAATCCATAAGGATGTTACAGTTATATACTTCTTTTTTATTTATATTTTTATTTAAATTAAATTATTTTACTTTTCATACAAAATTCGTAAACATACATATTACCATTATATACAACTTTTTTGTTTATATTTTTATTCAAACTAAATTATTTTACTTTTCATAAAAAGTAAATTACCATTATATACTTTCATTATGCAAAATCCATAAGGATATTACAGTTATATACTTCTTTTTTATTTATATTTTTATTTAAATTAAATTATTTTATTTTTTTATACAAAACCAGTAAACGAATTTACGATTATTACTTTATTTTATTAACTGATTTTTCAATACAACTATGTAATTCAAGAATAAAGTTCTTAAGTTAAAAAAATTATTTAAACTACTTTTCAATCATTTTAAAATAATAATCCATTTAAAAATTGTTTTGCTATAGTGATATATCATGAATAGAATCATAATACATTATTAAAATTAAACACAGATTCTTACAGGTAAATAAAAATATTTATTTATTTAAAATAATTGTTTTGCAAACTTCTGTACTAGCAAATAAAAATTTAAAGCAGCAATGCAATAAGCTATCAGCATTTTTATTCTAATATGTTAAAACTATTTATTTTAGAACAGAATCGTTCGAACATTGTCAGCTGGGTTTAAGCAGGTGATAAATCATGTCAACAAAAGATACAATGGATTAATAACAATAAATTTTATTCTGAGAAGAAGACGATTTTATTTATTACAAATAACAAATACGATTCGTTATAAAATGTTACAATTCGAGACAGAATTTAAATTAATTTTCTTGATACAGTGCGTTGCCTAGAAACAGTGAATGAAAAATTTATAATGTTATACTTTTAGTTCCCCCAAAAGTTTTTGTCACAGTAAATGATAAAACAGAACTATACTTTTGATTAAAAAAGTTATAAATATGTCTGCTTGATTTATAAGGCTTGCCCTTTTCTTGCATTTATTTTCTAAACTACTGACGTTTAAAAGGATTAAAAATTTAAAAGAATATGTAAGAATTAAAACTGTAGAGTTCTTTGCATTTTATTTTTAAAAATTCAATTTTAACTTTGAAAAAACATTTTATATTTTATTTTTTTATTTAATTATTTAACTTTTTAAATATTCTATTCTATTTTATTTCATTTTATTTATTTCATTATTTAACTTTTTAAATATTCTATTTTGTTTATTATTATTGTTATTTTTTCTTGCTTATTTAAATAATTATTCTAATGTACAGAGAGTCAGCAAAAAGTATTAGAAGCATGTTATAATGGTTTTTTTTATATTTGTAATACTTCCGTTCGTTTTGAAATTGCTTTAATTATTATTATTGTTTGCATTAAAATACCATATCTACCTTTTTATACAAAATTTAAATGTAAATAATGTCATGTCAGGATTAAAAAATCTTTTTGTCACAAGGAATTAAAAAAATTAAATAAATAAATGGGAAACTTATTAAAAAATATTTAAAAGGGAAAATAATTTATTTTATTAATTTATCCATTTTACTTCAATTAATATTAATATTACTTTGAAATAGTGAAACGTACAATACTTTTGAAATTGTTACTATTAATATTATTTGCATAAAATACAATATTTACTTTTTTTATACAGAATTTAAATGTAAATAATTTCATGTCTATTTAAAAAGAGATATATGTCAATAATTTAACATTCAACTAATTTAACATTCAACTTATTATAAATATATAGACAATTTGTTAAAATTACTTTTACTATGGGAATAAAAAAAATTGTAACAGATTTATTTTATTCGTTTATCTATTTTACTTCAATTATTATTATTATTACTTTGAAAAGTAAAACTCACTAAACTTTCGTAATTGTTGTTATTGTTATTATTTACATAACAAAAAAAAATATTTTCCTTTTTACGCAATATTTAAATATAAATAGTGTCATGTTAGGATTAAAAACTTTTGTATTCGCCTGCATAAAAATACAAAATTTATGAGAAACATATAACAATTATTTAGAAGGGGTAATGAATAAAATTAATTTAAAATTTTTATTCAACTTATAGGCAATTAGTTAAAATTAATTTTAGTATGGGGATAAAAATATTATTACAAATTTATTTTATTCATTTACCTATTTTACTTCAATTAATATTGTTATTACTTTGAAAAATTGAACTTACAAAATTTTTTGTTTTTATTATTTACGTAAAATACAATATTTACCTTTGTATGTAGAATTTAAATACAAATAATTTTTTTAAAATATGAATTTATAGATGTACATTCAAAGTTTTACAGTAAAAAATGACATATATTAGGGTGTTTCGTGATGCAACGTACTATACTTGAATTAACAATAGCTTTTTGCATCTCATTTTAAACCTAAATAATTATTGTTCGTTTTCTTACATTATTTAGAGAAGTTGTCTATGATAGAATGACTGTAAGTATAGGGACTATGGGAAATTTTTTCATTGGTTTTGATTAAATTTTAACTTTAATTTTAAATTTAATGCTTTTTTGATTTTCGCAACTCATTTTAAACCTAAATAATTATTGTTCTTTTTTCTTACTTTATTTAGACAAGCTGTCTAAATTTTAACTTTTTATTTTTTTGCAGTACAGGGCAACAGATATCATAAAAAAAAAAATTCAAAGAACAAGGTGAGACATATCCAACTTTTTTCAAGGTGAGACATATCCAACTTTTTTCAAGGTGAGACATATCCATCTTAAGTTTAACTTATAAATAAGAAAAAAATTGATTAAGAATTCGAACGAATTTAAGAATGAATTTGTAATAATGGAAATAAGAAAAAAAAATTTCACATACAAAATTGTGGTTGATGGTTGACGTATTCTTTTGGAGCTACTTAGCCCCTGGGGGGGCTCCATGTCCGATATGACAGGATAAATATAGTTGAAACAATCAAAATTGCCCAGAATATGTTTATAAATATAATATAAATTAACTGACAATCATAAACAAATAAAAGAAATGACAAATATTTTTAAAAAAATTAAATTAGAAATTAAACTAAAATTTTGCTCTGACGTTTTAAATCATAATTGGGATCGTAAGAGTCAATCTCTTGGATTGCAGTATTTTCATGATTAACAAGCGTGTCAACAAATTTAACAGAGATGTATTTAAGAAAATCTTTTAAGGAAGGAATGTTAATAGCTTTATAGAAATCAGAATTGCGCATGAACCATTTAGCAGAGGTAATTTGGCGGACAGTGATATTTTGTAAAGATTCAAGCGTTTTTAAATTAAATTTAGCTGTATAGGACCAGACCGGGCAAGCATACGGGAGAATTGGGCGTAGCATGACCGCATAAAGAAGAATTTTATTATCTCTGGTCATAGTAGCATTTCTATTTATAAGTGGGTAGAGTTTTCTGAAAGCAATACGAAATTTAGTTTTGATGTGCAGAAAATATTGTTTCCAAGTTAAATGCTGATCCAGTATAACTCCTAAATATTAAGTTTGACTATTCCAAGGAATACTATTATTATTAATCTTAATCACGGGTTTTTTACGCTTATTTCCAATAGAGAATAAAACAGCTTCAGTCTTATCTAAGTTTAAAAAAAACTTTCCGTTTAATGAATCAGTTATTGAGAATTTTAAGGGGATTATTAAGGGTGATAGCTGAGAATTTAGTGTTTTTATTTTTGCAAAGGATGCAAAGGATTGCAGTATCATCAGCGTAGATAGTAGTTAAGAGTTTAGGATTAGTTGGGATGTCAACAAATAAAAATAGAGAAAAGAAGAGGTGAAAGCTTACTACCTTGTGGAGTACCAGCCATAATATTTTTAATAGAAGATAGAATTTTGTTTACTTCAACAGAAAAAGTTCTGTGAGAAAGATAGGAGCAAATAAGTTTAATTAAGTGAGGTGGAAAGTTGAGAATAATAAGTCTATATAATACATAATATATTATAAGAGAAGATAAGTTATACAATCAAACAAGAGAAGTATAAGTTTATACAATCCAAACTCTATCGAATGCTTTCTGAATATCAAGAAATACCCCACCCGTGCAATATTTGTTTTGAAAAACCTTCAGTAATAAATTCGATAGTTCATGTGTTCGATAGTTCTCAGTAGTTGATGTGTGATAGAAAGTTTTTTCTGTAGCCAAATTGTTCAGGATTTAAAGCCTTACTTTCAGCAACAAAAGTATTGAGATTCTTAAAAATGATTGCTTCAGCAATTTTACTGATGGATGAAAGCAAGGAAATAGGTCTATAGTTATTTGGGTTAGTGGGATCTTTTCCAGGTTTGAGAATAGAAAGTAGATCAACAGTTTTCCAAGCAGTGGGAAAATAATTTAGTTCAAGTATCTTATTAATCAGGTAAGTTAGATAGATAATGGTGATAGGAGTTAAATGCTTAATCATTTTATTAGTTATATCATCTAATCCTGGAGCTTTCTTAATGTTATGTTTATTAATTAAAGCAACAATATCCGAGGGGTTTGAAGTAGAAGGAGTATTAGTTTGATTTAAGTAATTGAAATTATTAAGAGTGTCTTTAACAATATTATCCATCTCATTATTATCAGAATTAAGCTGGAAATGAGTCTCCGTGATGTTTGCAATAAGTTCAGCCTTATCTTTGTCAGAAGAAGCAATAGAAATGGTCCATTTAAATGTGCTACTTTAGGTCTATTATTTTTATTACCAAATTGTTGTCTCTGAGCTACTATTTAAATACAAACCTCCCCCATCCCCTTCCCATAAAAAAAAAGGTTAACACCCACGTTCCAAAACTTCGCATTCGATTTCATCATCAGAGTTAACCGCAACCTAAGTGTAACAAGATATTTAACCAGCGAAATAAATGCATCTTAATTGTATAACTCATCTGAAAAGAATTTCACCATGGACTTCAACGCATTGCATATATAAATAAGTTTCACGATCGACAGTAGGATCCTTGTATTAGCATTAGCTTTTAGCATCTCATTTTAAACCTAAATAATAGTTCTTCTTTTTTCCTATATCATTTAGACAAGCTGTCTACGATAGTATAGCGGTAAATATAGCGACTATGGGAAAATTTTTAATTAATGTTGATTAATTTTTAACTTATAAATAAAAAATAATAATTAAGAATTGCATGTATATTGTATTATAAAGTTAACGTTTAAAATGAGATGCAAGAACATCTCATTTTAAGTCTAAATCATTTTTTTTTTTTTTTTTTTTCCTTAAATTATGTAGACGATCTGTCCATGATTATATGGGGGTAAATACAGATGATAGGGGAAAGTTTTTCATTTATATTCATTTAATTTTAACGTACTAAATAAAAAAATTAATTAACAATTCGAACAAATGTAGGAATTAATCTGTAATAAAGAAAGTAAAAAAAAGTTTCAAAACCAAAATTGTTGTCTCTGCGCTACCGTTTAAAAACCAACCTCCCCTTCCCACAAAAAAAAAAAAGTTTAACACCCACGTTCCAAAACTTAGCATTCGATTTCATCATCAACAGTACGCCGCAGCCCAAGTGTAACAAGATATTTAACCGGCGAAATAAATACGATGCATCTTTCTTGCACCCGTTTGCCACGGTATTTGTCATAACTCATCTGAAAAGAATCTCCCCGTGGACTCCAACACATGTTGGTACGAAGTGGGGGTAAACTTTCATTAGGTTCCAGCCAAGATGACTCTGGGGAGGACCGAAAAAAAGAAGGAAAAAAAGAAGGGGGGAATGTTCCACCCCACTAGCCTCTGGAGGTAGTACGTGATTCGTCCGGAACCGCTGGGGGAAAAGGTGATGACCCTTTTCTTTTTTTTTTTTATCGTCTGCTTTTCCCCACTGCTGTCTTCTTGGTACCAAGACTTCTTGCCGCCACTACAAGAAGTCGTCTTGCTTCACACGATTGACTTCTAGGCCCAACCCCCCAAATCAAGTTGGGAGGTAGATGCGGTACAACAACAACAACATCAGCAGCAAAATAAAAGAACTGATGTGTACTGTAGTAGTGTACCACCCTCTGGGATGGTAGAGCAATAGATTCGTAAACATGGAGCATGGGTTTTTGTTTTTGATTTGGTTCTCAGATTGCATCCCCAAGTAGGGTGGGTGTGGGAAGTCCTTCCCCATTTCCTATAGAATGCCTGATTGCTTAGTGGTTCTCGAGGGATTTATTTATTTATTGTTTTAATTTTGTCTGTAATAATTTAATAATGGAACAAGTACAGGAATGATATGCAAAAAGATATTGCAATAAAAAAATTCTTATAAAATATTGCCGTGAAAAAAATCGAAAATTTTCGTATTCTTATAACCAACTCGAGTTTTATACGATAGATAAATCTGAAAAAATGAACGGCCATGATAGCTTCTTAATAATAATTTAATATAAACTAGCAAATAATGTAAAATACTAAATAATAATTTAATATAAAATGTGAAATGCTGAGTAATAATTTTATATAAAACGCCAAATAGTGTGAAATGCTAAATAATGTAAAGTTAGTAATAATTTTATGTAAAATGCCAAATAACGTAAAATACTAAGCAATAATTTCAAATAAAATACCAAATTATGCAAAATGCTAAGTAAAAGTTTAATATAAAATACTATTATATTGATGCAATTCAGAGCATGAATTGCCATGATAGATTTTTAATCATAATTTAATATAAAATATCAAATAATGTAAAATACTAAGTAATAACTTTATATAGAATACCAAAAAATGTAAAATGCTAAGTAATTTAGATTAAATACCAAGTAATATAAACTGCTAAGTAATAATTTTATATAAAATGCCAAATAATGTAGAATGAATAATAATTTTATATAAAATAATAAATAATGTGAAATGCTAAGTAATTTATGTAAAATACCAAATAATGTAAAATGCTAAGTAATAATTTTGTATAATACTAAATAATGTAAAATACTAATTAATAATTTTATATAATACTAATTAATAATTTTATATAATACTAATTAATAATTTTATATAATACTAATTAATAATTTTATATAATACTAATTAATAATTTTATATAATACTAATTAATAATTTTATATAAAATGCCGAATAATGTAAAGTACCAAGTAATAATTTTATTTTACATTATTTGGTGTTTCATATAAGTAATAATTTTATATAAGACACCAAATAATGTAAAATACCAAGTAATAATTTTATATAAGACACCAAATAATGTAAAATACCAAGTAATAATTTTATATTGAAAATAACACCAAATAATGAAAAATAATAATAATTTCATATAAAACACCTACTAATGTAAAATACCAATTAATTTTATATGAAACACCAAATAATGTAAAATACCAATTAATTTTATATAAAACACCAAATAATCTAAAATGCTAAGCAATAATTTTAGATAAAATACAAAATAATGCAAAATGTGAAGCAATAATATAATATAAAAAACTTTTATATTAATACCCTTCAGGGCTGAGTAAGAAATCTGAGCAGGTGTCATGTTTAAAACGCTGCAAGAAAAATAAACTTGTTGTTTTGGTTCGTCATTTCCATTTCATTATTATTGTTATCAATGGAAAATGGTGAAGTAAATTGTCATACTGTTACTGTGGCCAACGTTACCGTCATTACTGTTATCAATGGTATTATGGTGATTTGTCAAAATCGTGATGATGCGAATTGCATAAAAAATATATAACATTTTTTAAAAAATTCATTGAAATTGCTGTAAAATAACACACACACATATATATATATATATATATAACCAAAAAAATGTGAAGGAAATGTGAAACGCTAGGCAAGATAAACATAGGAAAGCATAATAGAGGTCAGATAAATATGGGAATTTGAAAATACGTTGGGTTTTCAGAAAAAGTTTTGTCGATAAATACACTTTTTTAAAATTTATTTTCAAATGAAATATTATACTCGGATAATTAATAATATTATACTCGAATTAATAATTTAAATTATATGTGGGTGATTTTAAATGCAGAGGAAGAAATCTCATTTTCGACTTGATGAAAATCATTTTAATTTTTCAAATTTGAAGGGGAAAAAATATCGTTGAAAACAAATCATGTAAGGTCCATTATTAATGACTTACATCATTTAAACGATTCCGAAGGAACCTGGTAAAAAGTCTTGAGTTTAAAACCTGGACAAACGAAACTGAACAGAAAACTCCTATGTTTATTCTGGAAATAGGACGATAAAGCTGTAAGCCGAAAATTCCTTAGTAGAAGGGCGTTAATATCCCTAGATGCCACCCTTAGGCTAGACGTAGAAAATTATGGCTTTAATACCTCAGGGCCAGGGGTAATCTGGGCTAGATTTATCTAGCTTTATCTACCTTTCAATTGATAGATTACCTCAGATCTTAGCACCTGGCATTCAATAATAATAAGCTTTGAAGCTGAGGGATAGTTTGAACTTACCATAAAGTGATTTATGAAGAAATATAAGCATGATATAAATATGTACGATAAAATTTATAACCTCTGTTACCTGCCAAAATGATGCCTTTATTCGTTAGTAGAGTATTGATAGAGATGATTTAGCAATTAACATTCTGAATAATATTATCAAAGTAGAAATATGCATCAAAAGCAGTGTTGCTGCTGGTTTTCTGTTTAATTTTTGGTATCCTAAAAAATCATACTTGAAATAAAACCATAAGTTAATAACTATAATAAAAGTTATGATAATAACTATATAGTCTCTGCCAATAGTTATGATAATACCATTTATCAGTAAACGTCAGAATAAAAGGAAAATCAATTAATGATTTTATGAAATCCTATATATAAATAATGTCTCTAAATCTATATATAATATAATATATAGTCTCTGCCAATAGTTATGATAATACCATTTATCAATAAACGTAAGAATAAAAGTAAAATCAATTAATGATTTTATGAAATCCTATATATAAATAATACATAGTTTCTAAATCTATATATAATATAATATATAGTCTCTGCCAATAGTTATGATAATACCATTTATCAATAAACGTAAGAATAAAAGTAAAATCAATTAATGATTTTATGAAATCCTATATATAAATAATACATAGTCTCTAAATCTATATATAATATAATATATAGTCTCTGCCAATAGTTATGATAATACCATTTATCAGTAAACGTAAGAATAAAAGGAAAATCAATTAATGATTTTATGACATCCTATATATAAATAATACATAGTCTCTAAATCCATATATAATATAATATATAGTCTCTGCCAATAGTTATGATAATACCATTTATAAGTAAACGTAAGAATAAAAGGAAAATCAATTAATGATTTTATGAAATCTATATATAAATAATGTCTCTAAATCTATATATAATATAATATATAGTTTCTGCCAATAGTTATGATAATACCATTTATCAATAAACGTAAGAATAAAAGGAAAATCAATTAATGATTTTATGAAATCCCATATATAAATAATACATAGTCTCTAAATCTATATATAATATAATATATAGTCTCTGCCAATAGTTATGATAATACCATTTATCAATAAACGTAAGAATAAAAGTAAAATCAATTAATGATTTTATGAAATCCTATATATAAATAATACATAGTCTCTAAATCTATATATAATATAATATATAGTCTCTGCCAATAGTTATGATAATACCATTTATCAGTAAACGTAAGAATAAAAGGAAAATCAATTAATGATTTTATGACATCCTATATATAAATAATACATAGTCTCTAAATCCATATATAATATAATATATAGTCTCTGCCAATAGTTATGATAATATCATTTATCAGTAAACGTAAGAATAAAAGGAAAATCAATTAATGATTTTATGAAATCCTATATATAAATAATGTCTCTAAATCTATATATAATATAATATATAGTCTCTGCCAATAGTTATGATAATACCATTTATCAATAAACGTAAGAATAAAAGTAAAATCAATTAATGATTTTATGAAATCCTATATATAAATAATACATAGTCTCTAAATCTATATATAATATAATATATAGTCTCTGCCAATAGTTATGATAATACCATTTATCAATAAACGTAAGAATAAAAGTAAAATCAATTAATGATTTTATGAAATCCTATATATAAATAATACATAGTCTCTAAATCTATATATAATATAATATATAGTCTCTGCCAATAGTTATGATAATACCATTTATCAGTAAACGTAAGAATAAAAGGAAAACCAATTAATGAATTCATGAAATCCTATATATAAATAATACATAGTCTCTAAATCCATATATAATATAATATATAGTCTCTGCCAATAGTTATGATAATACCATTTATCAGTAAACGTAAGAATAAAAGGAAAATCAATTAATGATTTTATGAAATCCTATATATAAATAATGTCTCTAAATCTATATATAATATAATATATAGTCTCTGCCAATAGTTATGATAATACCATTTATCAGTAAACGTAAGAATAAAAGTAAAATCAATTAATGATTTTATGAAATCCTATATATAAATAATACATAGTCTCTAAATCTATATATAATATAATATATAGTCTCTGCCAATAGTTATGATAATACCATTTATCAATAAACGTAAGAATAAAAGTAAAATCAATTAATGATTTTATGAAATCCTATATATAAATAATACATAGTCTCTAAATCTATATATAATATAATATATAGTCTCTGCCAATAGTTATGATAATACCATTTATCAGTAAACGTAAGAATAAAAGGAAAATCAATTAATGATTTTATGAAATCCTATATATAAATAATGTCTCTAAATCTATATATATTATATTATATATAGTCTCTGCCAATAGTTATGATAATACCATTTATCAGTAAACGTAAGAATAAAAGTAAAATCAATTAATGATTTTATGAAATCCTATATATAAATAATACATAGTCTCTAAATCTATATATAATATAATATATAGTCTCTGCCAATAGTTATGATAATACCATTTATCAATAAACGTAAGAATAAAAGTAAAATCAATTAATGATTTTATGAAATCCTATATATAAATAATACATAGTCTCTAAATCTATATATAATATAATATATAGTCTCTGCCAATAGTTATGATAATACCATTTATCAGTAAACGTAAGAATAAAAGGAAAATCAATTAATGATTTTATGAAATCCTATATATAAATAATGTCTCTAAATCTATATATAATATAATATATAGTTTCTGCCAATAGTTATGATAATACCATTTATCAATAAACGTAAGAATAAAAGTAAAATCAATTAATGATTTTATGAAATCCTATATATAAATAATACATAGTCTCTAAATCTATATATAATATAATATATAGTCTCTGCCAATAGTTATGATAATACCATTTATCAATAAACGTAAGAATAAAAGGAAAATCAATTAATGATTTTATGAAATCCTATATATAAATAATACATAGTCTCTAAATCTATATATAATATAATATATAGTCTCTGCCAATAGTTATGATAATACCATTTATCAGTAAACGTAAGAATAAAAGGAAAATCAATTAATGATTTTATGACATCCTATATATAAATAATAATAGTCTCTAAAATTATAATATATAATATAATATAATATATAGTCTCTGCCAATAGTTATGATAATACCATTTATCAGTAAACGTAAGAATAAAAGGAAAATCAATTAATGATTTTTATGAAATCCTATATATAAATAATGTCTCTAAATCTATATATAATATAATATATAGTTTCTGCCAATAGTTATGATAATACCATTTATCAATAAACGTAAGAATAAAAGTAAAATCAATTAATGATTTTATGAAATCCTATATATAAATAATACATAGTCTCTAAATCTATATATAATATAATATATAGTCTCTGCCAATAGTTATGATAATACCATTTATCAGTAAACGTAAGAATAAAAGGAAAATCAATTAATGATTTTATGACATCCTATATATAAATAATACATAGTCTCTAAATCCATATATAATATAATATATAGTCTCTGCCAATAGTTATGATAATACCATTTATCAGTAAACGTAAGAATAAAAGGAAAATCAATTAATGATTTTATGAAATCCTATATATAAATAATACAGTCTCTAAATCCATATATAATATAATATATTGTCTCTGCCAATAGTTATGATAATACCATTTATCAGTAAACGTAAGAATAAAAGGAAAATCAATTAATGATTTTATGAAATCCTATATATAAATAATACATAGTCTCTAAATCTATATATAATATAATATATAGTCTCTGCCAATAGTTATGATAATACCATTTATCAGTAAACGTAAGAATAAAAGGAAAATCAATTAATGATTTTATGACATCCTATATATAAATAATACATAGTCTCTAAATCCATATATAATATAATATATAGTCTCTGCCAATAGTTATGATAATACCATTTATCAGTAAACGTAAGAATAAAAAAGGAAAATCAATTAATGATTTTATGACATCCTATATATAAATAATACATAGTCTCTAAATCCATATATAATATAATATATAGTCTCTGCCAATAGTTATGATAATACCATTTATCAGTAAACGTAAAAATAAAAGTAAAATCAATTAATGATTTTATGAAATCCTATATATAAATAATACATAGTCTCTAAATCCATATATTATATAATATATAGTCTCTGCCAATAGTTATGATAATACCATTTATCAGTAAACGTAAGAATAAAAGGAAAATCAATTAATGATTTTATGACATCCTATATATAAATAATACATAGTCTCTAAATCCATATATAATATAATATATAGTCTCTGCCAATAGTTATGATAATACCATTTATCAGTAAACGTCAGAATAAAAGGAAAATCAATTAATGATTTTAGGAAATCCTATATATAAATAATACATAGTCTCTAAATCCATATATAATATAGTATATAGTCTCTGCCAATAGTTATGATAATACCATTTATCAGTAAACGTAAGAATAAAAGGAAAATCAATTAATGATTTTATGAAATCCTATATATAAATAATACATAGTCTCTAAATCCATATATAATATAATATATAGTCTCTGCCAATAGTTATGATAATACCATTTATCAGTAAACGTAAGAATAAAAGTAAAATCAATTAATGATTTTATGAAATCCTATATATAAATAATACATAGTCTCTAAATCCATATATAATATAATATATAGTCTCTGCCAATAGTTATGATAATACCATTTATCAGTACACGTAAGAATAAAAGGAAAATCAATTAATGATTTTATGACATCCTATATATAAATAATACATAGTCTCTAAATCCATATATAATATAATATATAGCCTCTGCCAATAGTTATGATAATACCATTTATCAATAAACGTAAGAATAAAAGTAAAATCAATTAATGATTTTATGAAATCCTATATATAAATAATACATAGTCTCTAAATCCATATATAATATAATATATAGTCTCTGCCAATAGTTATGATAATACCATTTATCAGTAAACGTAAGAATAAAAGGAAAATCAATTAATGATTTTATGAAATCCAACTAGCCAAAAAACGTGTTCTTTATTAACAGAATCAAAACAATAATAATAAAAAATAAATAAAAAAATCGATACTAATTTAAAAAAAAAAAAATTAACATGGCACTTTCTTCATATTCAGTCAAATAATAGAGAAGCCTATAAATTCTATAAAAAATGATAAATTAAATAAAAAAATAAGTGAATAATTATGATAATGTCATTTACCAGAGAACTTAACAATAAAAAGTTGAATCATTAAGGATTTTATGAAATCCAACTCGACATAAAATATATTCTTCGTGAGATTAAAAAAAAAAAAAAAAAAATGAATGGTAAAATAAATAAATAACTAAATGCTTAACATTGCAATTCATTCATTGAATTCTTTATTTTCAGTCACATAATTGTGAATCCTGAAAATTATGATAATAAAGAACATGTTTAAAATTAAAAAAAAATGACAAATTAAATAAAACAATAAGTTAATAACTATAATAGTTACGATAATGCCATTTGCCAGTGAACGTAACAATACAAAAGCAAAATACATAATGATTTTATGAAATCCCAACTCGCCATTAAACACGTTCTTTAACAGATTTTTAAAAAAAACCATTTGTGGAAATAAAAAAAAAATATGCATAATATAACAATGCGAATTCATCATATTCAATCATCAATTGAGAATGTGGGGGGAAAATAGAGGCTGGAGTGTAAGAGACATTAAAAAAAATATTTATATAAAAAAAATGGAAAATAAACCCAACTCTTTGAATCTAGTTGTAAAGGGCGGCGTCTTTAGAGTGCCACATGCACACGCTACGCAAATTCAACAAGACAAAAGTGTGGTGGTGGGGGTGAAATCAAAAGAAACCGCTCTTTCAGATGCGAGGGTGGGTTCGATAATTGTATTCCATGAACCTATTATGCAAGAACCCAGTTCCCAGAATGTAACTTCAGTTGGAGCTCGTGATAAAATGACAGCTGACGCGTGTTGACAGTTCGGTTCTGGAATGGTTGACAGTGGAGAACAGGTGGTTTGCGAACAAGCATCAACTTCATCTGTGTCGGCATAATCTCCGGTAGGAAATTTGAAAATAGACTTCTTGACAAGGTCTTTTGTTTAACGACTCTTTGCCGGCGGGCTTGTGTTTACACTACACGTTAAGCAAATAAGCAGCAGACGTATTTGTGCTTGTTTTGCTTTTAACGAAATGTGTGGTTTGTCTGCTCAGAAAGTCAGGTGTATATGGCTAGCGTTATGTAAGCCTTTATGACGGACGTGATTCAGGGAAAAATGGAATTTTCCAATTGCTTTTTAGTATGTCTGTCACTGAATATGTCCTATTATGGAATTGGCGCCTTATTTAATAAATAAAATGTAATCACCTTAAATCAAAAATTTCATCAAAAGTAGGGAATATTTTGATTGTGTTTAAAATATTGTAACGTCTCGATCCAAACTAGACTTATGACAGCTTCAAGAAGAGGGCCACTTTCAGATTCTTGGGAGTGTATGTGGCTAGCGTTATGTAAGCATTATGACGGACGTAATTCTGGGCAAAAATGGAATTTTCCAATTGCTGTTTTAGATGTCTTGTCATTGAATATGACCTATTATGGAATTGGTTTTCAAACCATGGCACATGACGTAATGGTGCATAATTTAACCATGGCGCATAAATTAATTATCTTAAATCAAAAATATTGAATATTTTGATTGTGTTTAAGATATTGCAACTTCTCGCCTGACTTATAACGGCTTCAAGAAGAGGGCCACTTTCAGATTCATGGGAACACTTTAAATTTTATTTACAAATATTATACATATATATAATATTTGTAAATAAAATTTAAAGTGTGCAGAACTCTACTTTCAAAAAATTAAAATTAAAGTTTAGTTTAGTTTGTCGCTCTACGGTCATCTTGTGCACACGAGGGCTAAACAGGCCGGAACCTACAGTTTAAAGTGGATTCCGAACCACTCTCAAATATTCATGCCACCGTGAGAATTCGAACCTGAAGCCTGTGATACTAAAGGCCAGAGTGCTAGTCACTTGGCCACCAGACTGTCAGGAAACTAAAGATATAAATTAGGTACACAAGTACAGTTCACTTCACTTCAGTTCCTCTTCATTTTCAGCGTTCTCGAATCTACGACTAATCTAAACACCTGTTTTGCGGCAGACCTTAATTATCTTACGGAGTGATTCACGAAACCATAAGGGGCTCACTTTGAAAACAGGCGGCAAACTCCAGCATATGCAGTCACTTCAGAGAGAAAAAAAGTCTTCTAATCTTCTGGTCGGTACGAGGAATTCATTCCACATAGCAGTGGCAAGCAAACTGAAAAGTGGGATAGCTATAGACGGGAGAAGTGTGCGTATATGGTGTATGTATATGCTGGTGTGGGTATTCATTTATGCCATACAACGAGGGGAGGGAGGGCTTTATTGCACATTGTTATACCAAGCAGATTGAAAACTGAGAAAGGTTAAGAGAGAAGATGGTACGAATCCTATAGACATTGGTATGGATATTCATTCATACAATACCAGGTGTTCATTCCATGTAGAGGTTCTAATCAGATAATCAAACTGAAAAGTGGGAAAGTTTAAAAGAGGAGATGGTACGAATCCTAGAGATATTGGTATGGATATTCATTCATACAATACCAGGTGTTTATTCCACATAGAGGTACTAATCAGACAATCAGACTGAAAAGTGGGAAACGAAAAAAAATTGAAAAGTTGCCGCTAATCTTAGAGATGATAGCGTGTGTATTAATTTCAAATTCCTGATATTGATATGGGTATTCACTCAATCCAGTTGGGTATTCACTCCAGATTGTGCTCTCAAAATGTGGGTACAGTGTAGCAGGCTGCATGCGATGTACCTTGAATAGTGCAGAAATTAATCTGTATCTGTAACTGAAGAAGTACATAAGCTCAAATTAAAATGTCAAACAATGGAAAATATATAAATCTCAAAGAAAAAAGATGTTTCTTGAGCTTTTATTTTAATAATATGGTGTTATCTTAAAATTAAATTAGCAAAAGCATATAAAAAAACTCTTTATTGTCTATTTGTTGATCATACCAGGTTCCCCTTAAAATTATTTTAATAAACATAAGTATTCTGCAATAGTTATATATATATATATATAAATAATTTTCAGAGATTTTATGCATATAATCTGCCATGTATTTAAAAATTTTAAATTACGTTTACAGCTAAAAAGAAAAAATTGGAAGACAGTTTCATAATAAAGTTTCGGTATGCAATTGGAAGTTTATTTTTTCACCTGCTGATAATGAAAGAAAAAGAAAAATAATAAATGTTTAGGTAAATTATTCTAGACCTTCTCCTTCACAACGCCATTTTTATTTTTTTAAAGGAGTTAATTCTTTTTATTCGAATGAAAACTACCAAAATGTTTGTACTTAAACAAAAGCCATATCGTAAACTTACTACTCGTTAAATAACAAAAATGCTTCTTTTCTTTCTGTTATTGTTATTATTGTCTTTCAAAGTCACAGAGAAGAAAAACAACATTGTTCTTCCATGAATGTTGGATGATTTGGTCTTCGATAAAACCAATTAGTATGCATAACGAACTCCTACATTGCCAACAGTAACAATTCCTATTATTTATTTACTATACATGGAATGAAAGTGGAATTCTTTGCTGGCTTACTACGAATGTTTAACAAATTTAAAAAAACGATAAATAATTTACCCGTTGGGACTTAAGGAGATCGTATAATGGAGAAAATATTAGTTGCTAAGAAATATCATCAACAAACAGCAAAGTTAAACATGGAAGGATTCATATTCCCACAGGTAAAAGTCAAATTCGACGATTATGTTTCGAAATTAAAGCTAATTAGTTATTCTCTTCTAAGTAAACACATATTTCTAACAGGGATTTTATAAAAATGTCAGTTGCTTTGAAGACATTTTCTTGTGTACTAAGAAATACATTGCAACTAGAAGATATCTTTAAGAAAAGAAAAAATATTTTATTTTGTTGTTGTTGATTGTGGGATGGTTATAAATATGTTGATTAAACCTCATTGAATCATTGGAGATTTGCAAAAACGTACATATTTTGAGTCGAATAACAAAAATTAAAGTTGCAAAAATGGTGAAAGTTGATTTGATGAATATTTGTTTTGAAGATGGTTTTAAAAATGGAAACAAATATGTACAAATACAAAATTTACAAATGTGATAGTATTTTTCAAATCGTTGTTGTTTCAAACTAATTAATTAGCAATCTCTTGAGTATTTCTTATAAAACAACAGCAAAAATAAAACAATTTTTTAAGCAGCATTCATAGATATTAAGAAAAATATTATAATTTAATAAAAGGTCTAAACAATATTTTAAGTAAAAAAAAACGAGTTTTGGGTAAATATTGGGATTTATAAAATATTTTAAGGCGCAATTTGAGCCAAATAACTTTTTATGCCAAATTAATTAGTTCTCATGTATTATGACGTGTATTTTATACCATAATATACATGTTTTTTATACCAAATTAATCAATTCTCATGTATTATGGCGTGTTTTTATACCAAACTATGTATGTAAGGACATATAGCTCAATGGATGGGTGCGATAATTAGTGTTTAAGAGTCTTGTTGTTTGACTAAGAGTTAACAGAATTTTAAAATTACAATATGGTGAGAGTTGATTTTGCTCCAAATTTAATTTAAAGATTGTTTTTAAAAATGAAACAAATAAGTACAACTACAAAAGCAACAAAAATTAATATCATTTTTCAAATTGTTCTCGTTTCAAACTAATTAATTAGCTCTCCGTGAGCATTTCTTATTCAACAACTGCAACAACAATAAAAATAAAACAATATTCATTGATATTAACAAAAATATTATAAGCTAAATAAAAAGTTCAATCAAAATTTTAAGTAAACAAAAACAATTTTTTGGAAAATTTTGGATTTATAAAATATTTTAAGGAGCAAAATGAGCAAAGTAAAGTTACATATGGCGCAATGGAATAGTGCGATAATTAGTGTTAAAGTGTTGTTGTTGTTGTTGTGACTGTGAAATAAGCTGCAAAAGTTGATTTGCTCCAAATTTATTTTGAAGTTTGTTTTTAAAAATGAAATAAATAAATACAAATACAAAAATACTATCACTTTCGTATAGTATTTTTCAAAGGGTTATTACTTTAATAAACTGTTCAAACCTGTTCGTTTTAAGTAATCAAAAACTAGTTTTGGGAAATTTTAGGATTTATAAAATATTTTAAGGCGCAAATTGAGCAAAACAACATTGCATATGGCTCAATGAAAATACGCGATAATTAGTGTTATTGTTTTGACTAATCCTCAGTGTCCGGCAGCATGGGACGGACATCTCATGAGTAGTCTACACATAGATGGAGGGAAAGTGGGCAGCTTCTGTTGTCATGAAGGTTGAAGTCTAACTTGGCTCTGAGTCGCTGAAGAGGCCTTCTCAGAGGGAACTACCCCGCATTGTATTGTATGGGAGAAAACCTGAAAAAATCCCACCAGGTATTCCCCTAATTAGCCAAATCATTAAACATCACATTTGGTTTGAATTGTTATACTAGGACCATTTTTTTTCACACTTTTGGCTAATTAATTCGGGACTCACAGTTTAACGTAGATTCCGAACAACTAACAAACATCCATGCCACCGTCAGGATTCGAACCTAAAGCCTGCGGTACCAAAGACCAGATCACTAGCCAATTGGCCATCAGACCGCTTATAAGAGGGTAAGTGTAAGAAAGGTTGCTTAAAAAGGGCATTCCCATTAGAGTCATGTACAGCTGCGCTATGTTGTGCCATACAAAATGTTGAGATTCGGAAGAGTCACGTACAGCAGTTGTTAGGTGCCATACAAAATGTTAAAATTCGTAAGAGTCAAGCCAAAACAATTAATTAAAAATAATCATTTAAAAAATCCCAATCGAATAATGATTTTTTTTAATTACATTTTATTTCTTCTTTTCTAAATCAAACCAACACAATTATCTTGTAATGTAAGACACTCATAGATATATTATTACATCTGTTATTTTATTCCAACCATCACCAATTACGACATGATCATTTTACGACTCTTTTCCTCTATTATCCAAAACCGTGCACTCAAAAGTCGTAAACACACACACACACATTTTATCCTTCTGAGATTCAGGTCATGGACCTCGAAACATAAATCTGAAATCCCTTGCAACACACATGCTCGACATTTATCGATATGTATTTTGACACTCCCCATCCACCAAGAACAATCAACTCCTTCACACGTTAGGCTATTTAGACTGGGTCCTACAACGTGGATTCCGAACCACTAATAAACATCCAAGTCACCACCACGATTCGAACGTGAAGCCTGATTGCAAAGGCTATAGTTATAAGAGGGAAAGTGTAAGAAAGGCGGCTTAAAGAAGGGCAAGTGTACGCCGGAATCATGTACAGTTGTTGTGAGGGGCTATACAAAATGTTGACATTCGTAGGAGTCCCGACAAAACAATTTATTTAAAAATTTTATTTTAAAAAACAATTAAAAAAATCCCAATTTAATTATATTCACTATCTAAATCAAAACTTCAGAAAATCTAGTAAGGGTATATATTATCGATATATTATTACATCAGTTATTTTAATCCACCCATTACCAATTACGACATGAGCATTTTACGACTATTATCCAAAACCGTGGACTTAAAAGTCATAAAAAACCAACATATTTTTTTATCTTTCTGAGATACAGGTCATCGGCCTCGAAACATAAATCTAAAACCCCTTGCAACACACATGTTCGACATTTATCGATATGTATTTTGACACTCCCCATCCACCAAGAACAATCAACCTGTTAAATCGAACAAACCCCTTCCATAATGCAACTTCCATAGAGGTTAACTACCTCGGCCTGCAACAAAAGATTCTTACCCAAAGGTCGAGTGACTATCGGGTTCCACCCCGAGCATTAACATTAAACACCGGTCGCACTTTACGCCTTCCAAATCTGTCCCGAACAAACTCGTTGATTGACAGTAACAGGTGGATTGCCCAAAGAAGCTGGCTGAAAAATTATATCCTGGCTGCCAGTATTAATTTCCATGGTTTTGACGATTCAACAACCTTGACCCGTGGCAAGGTTTTCGACCTAAGATGGTTGTGGATTAGCTTTTTTTTTTTTTTCCCCTTGGAAATTGCGTTCCATTTTTAGATTGTTTGCTTTTTGCTTGTGGTTTTTGCTAAAGATATTTGTTTTTTTTTTGGTATGGTTTCGTGGTAATAAAAGTGGATTACGAGATTGCATCAATGTTGTTATATAAGGGAATGCGATAACAGTGGCTCTATACTTTCTTGCGGCGTATTACGTCATATGTCTATCATATATCCAGTAAAAAAAAAAAAAAAAACGAAACTGGTAATTTTTTAAAGAAATATTTTTACATTTTGATAATGGGTTTAATAAAAAATATGGTCCAGTTTTATTTTATTAAAGGGAATAAATATTTATAAATATTTTATTTAATGTCTTCTGTTTAATTACAGACTACCGGAGATGTTGTCCATAACGTGATAAACCGCAAAAAAAAAAAAAAAAAAAAAAAAAAAAAAATGATATTGGTAATTTTTTTTTTTGAAAATATTTTTAGATTTTCATCGTAGAAAACATGGTCCGACTTTATTTTATTAAAGAGAAATGATTTTTTAAAGTATTTATAAATGTTTTATTCAATATCTTCTGTTTTATTGTAGATTACAGAATACCTTGTCCACAACGTACTAGCTTGGGAAAAATAATGAAAAAAAAAAAATGGTAATAATTTTTGGAAATATTTCTATAATTTGATAATAGATTCAATAGAAAACATGATTTGGCTATACATTATTAAAGATAAATAATTATTTAAATATTTATAAATATTTTATTCAATGTTTTCTGTTTAATTACAGACTACCGAAGATCTTGTCCATAAAGTGATAATCTGCAAAAAAAAAAAAAAAAAAAAAAAAGGATATTGTTAATTTTTTTGAAAATATTTTTAGATTTTCATCGTAGAAAACATGGTCCGACTTTATTTTATTAAAGAGAAATGATTTTTTAAAATATTTATAAATATTTTATTCAATATCTTCTGTTTTATTGTAGATTACAGAATACCTTGTCCACAACGTACTAGCTTGGGAAAAATAATGAAAAAAAAAATGGTAATAATTTTTGGAAATATTTCTAGATTTTGATAATAGATTCAATAGAAAACATGATTTGGCTATACATTATTAAAGATAAATAATTATTTAAATATTTATAAATATTTTATTCAATGTTTTCTGTTTAATTACAGACTATCGAAGATCTTGTCCATAAAGTGATAATCTGCAAAAAAAAAAAAAAAAAAAAAAAAAAGGATATTGTTAATTTTTTTGAAAATATTTTTAGATTTTCATCGTAGAAAACATGGTCCGACTTTATTTTATTAAAGAGAAATGATTTTTTAAATATTTATAAATATTTTATTCAATATCTTCTGTTTTATTGTAGATTACAGAATACCTTGTCCACAACGAACTAGCCTGGGGGAAAAAAATGAAAAAAAAAAAAAAAAAAAAAAAAAATGGAAATTATTTTTGGAAAGATTTCTAGATTTTGATAATAGGCTCAATAGAAAACATGATTCGGCTATACATTATTAAAGATGAATAATTATTTAACTATTTATAAATATTTTATTCAATGTCTTCTGTTTAATTGGAGGCTATAGAAGACCTTGTCCATAACGTGATTGCCTGGAAAAAACCGGAAAAAAAATTTGGGAAAAAGAAAAAAAGAAATCGGTAACTTTTTGAAATATTTTTAGATTTTCATAATAGGTTCAATAGAAAACATTGTTGCAGCTATACTTTATTAAAGAGAAGTGATTATTTAAATATTTATAAATATTTTATTCAATGCCTACTGTTTAATTGGTTTTGACGATTCAACAACAGCCTTGACTCGTGGCAAGGTTTTAGATCTTAAGATGGTTGTGGATTAGTTTTTTTCTTCCCCTTCTCTCTGTGTGTTTTTTTTTCTTGGAAATTACGTTCCAGTTTTTAGAAGATTTTTTTTTTTTTTTTGTTTTGTTTGTTTGTTTGTGGTTGTTGCTGAAGATATTTTTTTTTTTTTTTTTTTGTATGGTTTCGTGGTAATAAAAGTGGATTACGAGATTGTATCATTGTTATTATATATGGAAAAATGCAGTGACTGGATGCTTTATTTGTGGCGCATTACGTCATATGTCTATCATATATCATTAAAAAAAAAAGAAATTGGGAATTTTTTTAAAAAATTATTTTTAGATTTTGAGAATGGGTTTCATTAAAAATATAATCCGACTTCATTTTATTAAAGATTAATAAATATTTATAAATATTCTATTCAATGTCTTCTGTATAATTGGATACTATAGAACACCTAACGTCCATAACGTGCTAGCCTAAAAAAAAAAAAAAAGAAAAAGAAAGAAAAACAAATCGGGTAATTTTTTGAAATATTTTTAGATTGTCATCGTAGATTGAATACAAAACAAGGTCCGGATTTATTTTATTAAGCATGAATAAATATTTTACTCTATGTCTTTTATTTAATTGCAGACTACAGAAGACCTTGTCCATGATGTGCTAGGCTGGAAAAAGAGAGAAAGAGAGAAGAAAAAAAAAGAAAGAAAGAAATTGGTAATTTATTCGAAATATCTTTAGATTTTGATAATAGATTTAAAAAAAATCATGGAACCGATTTTATTTTATTAAAGCTAAATAAATGTTTAAATATTTATTCAATGTCTTTTATTTAATTGGAGATTACAGAAGACATTGTCCATAAAGTCTAGCCTGGAAATAAAAATTAAATCGGTAATTTTTTAGAAATATTTTTAGATTTTGATAATAGATTTAACTGAAAACAATGTTTAGATTTATTTTATTAAATATAGATAATTATTTAATTATTTTATGCAATGCCTTCTGTTTAATTGAAGACGTAGATCTTGACCATAACGTGCTAGCCTGGGGAAAAATATATATATACATATAATTGGCAAAGTTTTGGAGATATTTTCAGAATTTCATCATAGGTTCAATAGAAAGCTTGGTCCGGTTTTTTTTATTAGCAATAAATAGTTATTTAAATATTTATAAATACTTTATTCAATGGCTTCTGTTTAATTGCAGCCTGCAGAACACGTTGTACATAATGTTTTTTTCTTCTTTCTTTCTAATGCAGCTGGCAAACACAGACATGGAGGCAAGTGCTGCACAGACGTACTCACTTTGCATTACTCAGGATATCCTGTAACTTGAAGATAAGCTACGGACGCGGAGTAATCCGCAACGCTCTACGATCCTATTAGACCGGGACCTACTTTTTAAAGTGGATTCCGAACCACTATAAACAACCATGGCACCGCCGGGACTCGAACCCGAACCCGAAACCTGTGGTACCGAGCGCCAGAGCGCTAGCCACTCGGCCATTCAGGCCCTTGTTCATAATGTGCTAGCCTGAAAAATAAAAATGAAATTGATAATTTTTTTGGAAACATTTTTAGATTTTGATAATAGGTTAATAGAAAAGCAAGCTATATATTATTAGTGATAAATAATTATTTAAATATTTATAAATATTTTATTCAATGTCTTCTATTTTGCTACAGACTATATAAGACCTTGTCCATAACGTGCTAGCCTGAAAAAAAAAATGAAATTTGTTTTCTTTTTTTTTTTTAAATTTTGATCATAGATTCAATAGAAAAAAATGGTTCAGCTTTATTTTATAAAAGATTACAGAAGACCTTGTGCATAATGTAATACTTATACGTAAATATATAATACTTACATATAATACATCCTCAATTTATATTTACGAAAAAATATTTATAGGCATGAGTATTAAAACAAAATGTCAAATAAAAACCCATTACTAACTAATTTTGCACTTGGTTAATCAGAAAAATATTTTCTAGAATTTTATTATATCAAAACACTTCGATTTTTTTTTTTTTTTTTTTTTTTTTTTTTTATAGAAGCACGCATTATAATTAAATTCAGGTTGAAAAGGGCGACTCTGAGCATGGGACAATAAGTGTTGGAAAATACGTTTCCGATAAACGTATAATTGCATAAGCGATTGCATAATTTTATTATTATGCAAAAGATATACGTCGTATATTATTTTTTTAATTTACTAAGATAAGTTAATATTCATACATAAGATATACGTCGTTTCTTCAGATATTCATAGCTTAATTGTTGGAATTTATATCAAATAGCGATCTAGATATAAGAAATCAAATTTAATTCCGAAATATTTTCATTTACAATATCCTACTTAAGACGCTTTACAGACTTAATTGCTAGAATTTATATCGAATGGCGATTTAGATATAAGAAGTCGAATTCAATACGGAAATACTTTTCATTTACAATCTCCTACTTAAGACACTTTACAGATTTAATTGTAGGAATTTATATCGAATTGTGATTAAGACATAAGAAATTAAATTTAATTCGAAAATACTTTTCATTTACAATCTCCTACCTAAAACGCTTTGCTGATTTAATTGTAGGAATTTATATCGAATTGTGATTAAGACATAAGAAATTAAATTTAATTCGAAAATACTTTTCCTTTACAATCTCCTACTTAAGACACTTTACAGATTTAATTGTAGGAATTTATATCGAATTGTGATTAAGACATAAGAAATTAAATTGAATTCGAAAATGCTTTTCATTTACAATCTCCGACCTAAGACACTTTACAGATTTAATTGTTGAAATTTATATCGAATGGCTATTTAGAAATGAGAAATTCTATTTAATTCAGAAATGCTTATGATTTACGATCTCCTACTTAAAACGCTTTACAGATTTAATTGCTGGAATTTATATCGATTGGCGATTTAGATATTTAATTCGGAAATACTTTTCCTTTATGATCTCCTATTAAAATCTTTACAGATTTAATTGTTGGAATTTATATCTCTTACTTAAACCACTTTACAGATTTAATTGTTGGAATTCATATCTCTTACTTAAAACACTTTACAGATTTAATTGTTGGAATTTATATCTCTTACTTAAAACACTTTACAGATTTAATTGTTGGAATTTATATCTCTTACTTAAAACACTTTACAGATTTAATTGATTAATTTATTCTCTTACTTAAAACACTTTACGGATTGAAATTTATATAGAATGGCGATTCAGTTATATGAAGCCAAATTCAATTCGGAAATACTTTTCATTTACGATCTTCCACTTAAAACTCTTTACAGATCAACAAACCTTAATCCAGTCTAAACTTAGGAGACTCAAGTGCTGCCCTGTTCAAGGTGAAGCAAGAAAATAAGTCTCCTGGTACATATATCTTCCAGCTTTTGCAAAAGAGCGGGAAGCCAAATGGCTCGAATTTCAGTGCCAATTACTTGGTTTATAGCTTGTAGTCTGTTTCATTGGGTAACAAGTCTCCAGGGTAAGTGAAGGATCGTAAAAAAACGGTTTTATTGTAACCGGGTAATACGAAAGCTGGTGTCCTCAGAACGTTTGAGCTTTTTATTTAATGTTGCATACTTCCCGGCCTCCCCGGGTATTGGGACTACGTTTTGTTCTTTCTTTTTTATTTTTTTTTTTTTTGTTGTTGGAGCAAAGAATAAATGCTGTTTTGTCATTAACAGAAGAAAGCTTTGTTCGGAAATTGCATTGCTGTTATCTAAATTTTTCGTTGTTGTGCTGCAATTGCAAGGTCTCCGGAGCGGATCTGGTGGAGATAACTAAAATGGCATTTCCTGGAAAAGTCGTGACCTTTTGCGGATGGTATTGAAGAAGTTTTATGGTTGAGAACGGTTTTGTTCTGAAAATTGTCTTGGTTCTGTGTGCTATTCTAAAAGGTATTAATTCATAGATAATATCTAATTGATATACATAGAAATGCTTTTATTTGTCTTTTCCTTAGCAATCAAATCACTTTAATAAATTGGCTGTGGAATTTTTAATATGTGTACAAACATGCCAAATTATTGTACATTTTAAATCTTGAAATTTACCTTCTATTTATGTTTCACACTGTCTGGATTCTTTATGTGGTCTAAAGCAGCGAAGCTCAAACATTTTTGATTGCGACACATTGACTAACGATACTGTTGATAGTGATAAACATTGATTTTATCGACATTGATAAACTCGGATTTATTTTCCGAAAAACTTTCTCTAAATCTCTCCATCATGATTCAAGACAAATTTAATTTTTCCTGTGACTTTCTATGAATATCATCACAGCTGTGATCAAAACCTTTGATTTTTATTTTATCCACTGTGATTAAAGACAAGTTTTATTCTTTCTATAAACTTATTTTAAATCTTATCCACTGTGATTAAAGGCAATTTCGATTTGGTTTGTGACTTTCCTTGAATATCATCTTTTTAAATTAAAAATAAGATTGATTTTCTGTCTGGTTATTTCTAAATTTAATGCACCATGATTAAAGAAAATTTAATTTTACCTGTGACAATCGATTTTCCCTATGGAAATCCCTAAATTTCATCCATAGTGATTAAAAAGTCTTATTCTCATTATAAATTTCTTTAAATCATATCCACTATGATTAAAGACAAATTTGATTTTAATTATGACTTTCTCTTAATATAATCCGTTGATTTTCCCCTTGACTATTACTAAATTTATTAAACTATGATTAAAAAAGTTTGATTTTTCATCTGACCATAGCTAAATTTGTTGCACCATAATTAAAACAGTTTTAATCTTTCCTTCGACTATCGCTAAATTCATTCCACCATGATTAAAAAAGTTTGATTTTAACCGTGACTAACACTAACCCCTGTGACAATCTCTAAATTTATTGCAACAAGATTTTAAAAAGTTTGATTTTCCCAGCAACTATCCCTAAATTTATTGCGCCATGATTAAAAATAGTTTAATTTTCCTTGTAATAATCCCAGTTTCATATCTCTAAATGTATTGCACCATAATTAAAGAAATTTTGATTTCTCCTGTATTTATCTTTAAATTTATTGCACAATGATTAAAAAAAGTTTGATTTTTCTGCGATTTTCTTTAAATCTCTTAAATCACACTGATATTTGAAATCAATAGATTATTTCTGAGAGACGTCAAATTCATATTACTATTACTGTCACTAAATTTATTGCACCATGATTAAAAACAGTTTGATTTTCCCTGTTACTATCGCTACATTTATTGCACCATGATTAAAAACAGTTTGATTTTCCCTGTGACTTCTAAAGTGCCGTGATAAAAAATAACTTTGATTTTCCCTATTACTATCGCTACATTTATTGCACCATGATTAAAAACAGTTTGATTTTCCCTGTGACTTCTAAAGTGCCGTGATAAAAAATAACTTTGATTTTCCCTATTACTATCGCTACATTTATTGCACCATGATTAAAAACAGTTTGATTTTCCCTGTGACTTCTAAAGTGCCGTGATAAAAATAACTTTGATTTTCCCTATTACTATCGCTACATTTATTGCACCATGATTAAAAACAGTTTGATTTTCCCTGTGACTTCTAAAGTGCCGTGATAAAAAATAACTTTGATTTTCCCTATTACTATCGCTACATTTATTGCACCATGATTAAAAACAGTTTGATTTTCCCTGTGACTTCTAAAGTGCCGTGATAAAAAATAACTTTGATTTTCCCTATTACTATCGCTACATTTATTGCACCATGATTAAAAACAGTTTGATTTTCCCTGTGACTTCTAAAGTGCCGTGATAAAAAATAACTTTGATTTTCCCTGTGGCCATCTCTAAATTTCAACCACTGTGATTAAAGACAAGTTTTATTCTCATTATATATTTATTTAAATATTATCCACTATGATTTAAGACAAATTTGATTTTTCTTATGACTTTAAATATCCTCCATTGATTTCCATTGATATCCTCCATTGATTGATTGATCCATTGATCCTCCATTTCATTTATCCTCCATTGATTACCTGTGACTATCACTAAATTTATTACACCATGATTAAAGAAAATTTGATTTTCTCTGTTACTTTCTCAACTACCATCTCAATCAACTTTCTCAACTACCATCATACCTCTACCTGTGACTCATCAACTACCACATACTCTCATCTGAACTACCATATATACAGACAAATTTAATATTATCCACTTATTGAAATTACTGTGCCCGAAAAGTAAGACCAATTATTTTTTTTTCAAAAACGCTTTATTTATTCTTCCAAATTTATTTCATCGCCTTCAAAGTAACCCCTCCGGACACGATACCTTATGTCAACTTCTTTTCTAATCCTCAATGAATGCTAAAAAGGCCATCGGCAGGGAAAGCCTTAAAAGCGCGCGGTGATTCACGTTGAATCTCTTCAATCGACTCAAAACGGTATCCCCGGAGTGGTCTTTTGAGCTTAGGAAATAGCCGGAAGTCGCACGGTGTGAATACGGCGGTTGCGGAACGATATGGGTTTCATTTTTGGCGAAAAAGTCACGAAGAATCAATGCAGTGTGAGCTGGCACATTCAGTGTTTTCGGTACCAATCGAGATTTGACGCGCTTGAGGCTCAAAATGGAATTGACCGATCCTTTTGAAATTTCAACATCATCAGCAAGATCTCTAATTGTAAATCGACGGTTTGCAAGCACCAAATATTTAATTTTTTGGACGTGGGCTTCGTCGGTTGAGGTTGAGGGTCGACCAGAGGGCACTTCGTCTTCAACGCGTTCTCTGCCTTCTTTGAACTGTTTATAAGTACCATTTGTAAACACTTCTTTCCGATATGGGAATGCTCACCGAATGCCTACTGAAGCATTCTATACGTTTCTGCAAACAAAATTGAATGCAAGTTCTTTGCTCAATTAATTCCGGCATTTCAAATATCACCAGAATCAATTTTATACGTCTCACAAAGCCAAGCGTAACTCAAACACTAATGAATATTTTGACGTCAAATTTTCATACAGATATCAAGGATAGTGCCAGCAACCTAAAAAAAAAAAAAAAAAAAAAAAAAAATTTAATTCCATAAGCTCCTTAAATTGAAAATTGGTCTTACTCTTCCGACACAGTGGTATTTGAAATCGGTAGATAAAAAGTCCAATTCAAATTCGTTAAGACATGCAATTCTAAAGGAAAAAAATTGATTAAGTGAAATATTGCAAGGAATATATTTTAACTTTTTAATTATAAACATCATATCATAAGAATAAAAGTCAAATATTCATTTCCTTTTTAAAGTTACAAACAATATTATAAAGTATACGAGAAGTTCAAAGAATTTTTGCCGAAAATATTAATTTAATTTTCTACAGAGCTAATATTCAAAAAGTATAAAAAAAAAAAAAATTGCTGAATATAAAATTAAATTTCCCGTTTGGCAGATTAAGAGTTGAAATATAATACTTCATCTCTATCTACAGTAGAATGTTTCAGTCTTTGTGAAAATATATTCAAATTAAATTTAAAATAAATTGAAGCAGTATAATGAAAATCACAAAAGAACTTTCTGCCAAAAAAACTGAGAATGAATTTTGTATTTAACTTAAATTTCAATCAACTTCTTTGAAAACTGTTTTGAAACAAACCGGCAAGTGAATAGCACAGCATAATAGCAACAGCATTTTTAAAAAAATGCTGACTAAAAGATATTTCAATATCAAAAACTTAGAGAATAAATTCAATTTATAAGCTTTAAAAATAATATCATATTCAAATTACAAAGGAATTGAAATACACACTGAAATAAATCTCGAAAGATAAATGATTTTTTTTTTCTTTTTTCCCATTATATGAAAATATTTCGCACAGAGAATAATAAAAATGATTTTCTAATTTAAAATAGGTTTTCTCTCTTTAAAACTTGTATTTTTTTTATCTCTTTCATCTATTCATAGGATAAAAAGTAATTTTCAAAACATCTCAGTTCTCATCAAATAGTTTTTTCCGAAAGAATCGTTGATACATTTATTCGTACATTCGGAAAAGCGAGTAGATGTATATTAAAATTACTTTTCAGAATTTCAAATCCTAATTTACGAAATTGAAATTTGAACAGAGGATTATATAAATAAAAAGTGTAAAGTAGCACTTTTATCTCTGATTTTTAACTTTATTCATTTAATTTTTAAGCAAAATTCAAAAGGCGATGTAAAATTATTTCTACAGTTTCTTAAAAATTTTAAGAGAACATTTTTCACTCGTTATCAAAATGTGTTTTACTTTATTTTTGTATAAAAATAGTTATTTGCTAATTGAAATAATATTTTAATACTTGAAATCGCATAACACATAAGTTATCATTCCTGATTCAGATGGCATAACACCCTAAAATTGGATCAGGTGGCATAACATGTAAGCTACCGTTTCGTGATTCAGATGACATAACACCTAAATTACCATTCATGATTCAGATGACATAATACCTAAATTACCATTCATGAATCAGATGACATAACACCTAAATTACATGAATCAAATGGCATAATACCCTGAGATTGGATCAGATGTTATAATATCTAAGATCGTCCCATGGTTCAGATGACATAACACCTAAATTGCCATTCATGGTTCAGATGACATAACACCCTGGCATTGGATCAGATGGCATAACATCTAAGCTACAGTCTCATGATTCAGATGGCATAACTAAATTACGATTCATGGTTCAAGTGACATAAAACCTTGAGTTTGCATCAGATGGCATAACATATTGAGTTTGCATCAGATGGCATAACACATTGAGTTTGCATCAGATGGCATAACACATTGAGTTTGCATCAGATGACATAACATCTAGTATCCGCCCCATGGTTCAGATGACATAACACATAAATTACCATTCACGGTTCAGAGGACATAACACCCTGATATTAGATCGGATGACACAACATCTAATTTGCTGTCTCATGATAATGTGACATAACATCCTGAGATTGGATCAACTTAGATGTTATAACACCTAAGATACCGTCTTATAGCTCAGATAACTTAATACCCTGAGATTGGGCCTGATGGCATAACATTTTGGTTATCAAATTATGATTCAGATAACATAACACCTTGAGATTGGACCATATGGCATAGCATCTAATTTAATTTACAGTCTCATGGTATAGAAAACTCATGCTAATATAAAGTTCAATATTCCGTTTCTATAGTATTCCGTATTGGGTGCGCAGAAGATCTACCTGCCCATGGTGCACCTGGTAACACTTTTTAGTGGCTAAAAGATCTGAAACTTGGCATTATTGTTAGATTAATGAACTCTGTTTCAGCATGTTTTGTTGTATTATTTTGTTGTTGTTGTATGTTGTATGTAATCTGCCATTGGAAATAAAAAAAATAGTATTCCGTATTTTTATCCGTTGTTTTTACATTGATAACACACCTTCGATATATCGACTTTGTTCGCATGGTAGAAGTGACGGAGTGGTAAATGCGATGCATTTCAAGAATAATTCCACTGTATTTATATGTTATAATGGAGTGAACACCGGAAGGTTTGCATCTGGGACTCGTACCTCCCTCTTCGAGCCTAAGGGAAAGAGTTTACGGAAGGGAATAAAGAAAAGGAAGGGTTAAAGGGAATTATCGTACTCATCATCGCGTTATTATTCCCTTATTTCGAAAACCGGGTGTGCTACTGAACAACTATTAGGTCATTTCTAACAAAAATAAAATTGTATCAATCATCTGTTTTATTAAATTAAAAAACTTCATCGTATTTCATTTACAAAAATTAGCTGCTGTTTTACTATACTTTGATGATTTAGATACAAGTCGTACATATTTGTTCAACTATTAAAGCATGTTTGTGTCTTAATACCAACTCGTTAAACACTATTTGTTACTTTACTTTCCCGAAATAATACCCAATGACCAAAAAGGCAGCCAAATAAAGAAAAACTGTCAGTTCGAACTGTTCCTTTCATTTTCTGTATAGCACTCAACGGCACAAACAACAGCAAGTCCTTATTTTTCCAAACCCTTATTTTTCCAATTTTTCATCATCATTTCGGAAACCCAATATGCCATTGAGCAACTACTAGGCCTTTTCTACCGAAATTATAATTGCATCGATAATCTGTTATACCAAGTTTAAAAAATTCATCGTATTTCCTATATAAAAAATTAACTGTTGTTTTACTATACTTTGATGATTTAGATACCAGTTGTACATATTTGTTCAACTGTTAAAGAGCTTGTTTATGTTTTAATACCAACTCGTTAAACACTATTTGTTAGGTTACTTTCCCCAAATAATACCCAATGACCAAGAGGCAGCCAAATAAAGAAAAACTGTCAGTTCGAACTGTTCCTTTCATTTTCTGTATAGCACTCAACGGCACAAACAACAGCAGGTCCCCAGTGACTAAAAGGGAGCTTTTAATCTGGGAATGTAGGGCAGTGAGAAGTTGCAGAAGCAAGGTTGCTTCAAGATCTTCTTTTTTTTTTGTTTGGGAAGATCAGTTTTGCTTCTGTTTTCTTGAAAACAATTCTTTCGTACACGGCACTTCAACGGAATAAACAACTCTTTTAATCTTGGAGACATC